>OX387716.1:91342222-91798222 GCA_947577245.1 Andrena bucephala
TACATTTTACGGCTTCGCTAGAGTTTTCCGAGTTTTATGTTTCAAGTCTCATAACAATCCGATAATAATTACTCAAGTTATCGCAATTTTTGTTTAAAAAGGTATTGACTTTGGTCGAAGAAATTTGTTTGGTTTATAATTTTTATCTCGAATACTGATGATTCGATAAAGAAACTGTAAAAAGAAAAATGTGTGCCGTGACGAGCTTTACAACACTATATTTTTTAAAATCCAGTGTAATAAAATTTAATTTTCCAATTTTTCTTAGTGTTTGGGCAATATTTTTTCGCATTTTCGAGCGCTAGTCTAAATAATAAATCCCCTTATTGCATCTGAGCCTTCAATTACAGATATTGTGAAACTTGATAACCTCATAATTACAAATTTTGGAAGTGTTTGAATTTCAACGCTTTCGAACTTGGAAATTTCAGCATTTAAAAATCTGAAGATTCTCCTCCTGCGCTAAATCTTGGCTAAAGGAAGTCTATATTGTACCCAAATGTACCAACTGGATAAACGTGTACTCCTCTCTGAGTTGGGCAAAATGTAATATAATTATAAATTATAAGTTACGAATGTAATTGTGTAATTGACTACACATTATTTTCTGCAATCGTTAATTTAGATAGTTGACAAAATTGTGGTCAACTACCTAAATTAACAATTACAGAAAATATTGTGTAGGTAATTCATTACACAATTACATTTTAATCGTAATTTCTAATTTGTAATTAGATTACATTTTAGCTAACTGTGGCTCTTCTACAGCACTTTCAAATCCATTACGTTCAATAGTTTCACTGTTTCTTCGACTTTTTTTTAGATGTCCAAAGGCACAGAAAAGATGGACATTGATAAGCCTCCGTCCCCAGGACGGATGCGAACGAGCAGCAGGACTCCGTCGCGAAGACGGAGTCGAACGAGTAGCCGGACTCCGTCGCGAGGACGGAGTCCGCGGAGAGAGCCGACCACGTCCTCGCGACGGAGTCCGCGGAGAGACCCAACTCCGTCCTCGCGACGGAGTCCGCGGAGATGGATGGAGATCGCGTTGCAAATTCAGAAGCAGGTATGTAGATACGTAGACAATCTCGCGCAAACATTTTTTACATTCTAATGAAAGTTTTAAGATTTACGTTTATTTTTCATATTGCAGAACAGCGACCTCAAAAAAAAATTGAGAAGCTTAAAGTATGGAGGAGGAAAAGGAGGAAGAGGAGGTAGAAGAGGCAGAGGAGGAAGAGGCGGAAGAGGAGGAAGAGGAGGCAGAGGAGGAAGAGGAGGAAGAGGAGGGAGAGGACCAATTTATAATTTTTATAATTAAAATTTGAATAATATAATTTAAATAAATAATTTTTTATCATATTTGTATATTATATATATATAATTTTCTCGTATTTATTAGTACTTTGAAGTACCATTGAATGTTTGAATCTGTTTTTCTCATAAACGCTAAAAGTGGACATACAATATGTGTGCAAAGCCATCGATGTACAATAGGAAAAATTTATTTGCAGGTTAGCCCGTTGTTGCTCTAACTGCCTCAATTATTATAACATAAATACGACTGCGATTTCAAATGATGTATGTGTTACGGTAAAAGCTTTAGTAAATGTATACATTCCCAACAGTTCCTAGTCAATGTATGCCTAAAATGCATATAACCTAACCTACAATCGTCCGGAAATGCATGCATTGACTGCATCACGCTTTTACTGTCGCTCGTGTATCCAGCTAACGCTTCAGTTTTGCTATGATTCCACGTTGGCAGTCCTCCCGAGTAGGCGCCATCTCATATCCACTAGCTCAACTAAATTTGTCACGTGACTTGCTCTGTATTATCGCCAATATGGCGGAACTCGTATTTGGGAATGCAATCACGGGGATACGTTTTTCGTCCTTATATGAACAGATTTTAGGCTGGGTGAGATCTCATTCGAAAGAGGAAGGTTCGAGACAGCCCGCTCTGGTCATCGTTTGAGCCACAAAACTCTTTTAGTGACCTAAAAATACTTGGATTCCTGCGGGTGTATTTTGTCGACTTTTGCTCTACTTTGAACACTCATATTATTAGATATCAACACAATTTCGTCGAACCATGACCAGAGCGGGCTGTATCGAACCTTCCTCTTTCGATTGAGACCTCACCCAGCCCAAAATCTGCTCATATAAGGACGAAAAACGTATCCCCCCAAACCCATGTTTCGGGCACATTATGTGGGTATTACAGCGCGCTGCATTACCCGTGTCTACCCCCTTAAAGACACACGCTACAGATGGCTTAAAGACATACGCTACAGACGTCTTAAAGACACGCTACAGACGTTTTAAACACGCCTGCTACAGATCTCATACAGGCGTCTGTAGCAAACGTCTTTAAGACGGTTACTATACGCCTGCTAAGACGTCTATCAGACCTTTGACAGACGTCTAGAGAGCGCCTTAGGCCCGGTGCACACGAGCGGCACGCGTCATTTTGCAGTCGCGTCAATATGACGCTGCGTCTTGCGCGTCCAATTTTTTAGCGGTATGCGTCAATTTTGCAGCACGTCAGTACGACGCTGCGTCCAACGCGTCGTTTGATACGATCGGCAAGTGTTAATTTGGATTATTCATCAGTTTCAATCTAACCATGGAGACGTTAGCACGTACGGAACAAAGAAATCAATTTATTCGCTTGTATATTGGTTATAATATCCTATATGGATCTCAAGGAAAAAGAAAATATTGGGTTCATCCTTTCAACAGTACACGTTTCCTTAAAGGTGCATTCAGAGCTATGTTCAATGATTTAAGAGAGGATGAGTCAAAATTTTTTAACTATTTTCGTATGAGTGTGAAATCGTTTGACGAATTGTGTATAAAAATTAGTAGAAACGTGGAATGTCAAAACACTGCTATGAGACATGCTATTCCACCACTTGAAATGATTGCAGTTACATTGAGGTAAGTATACAATTTATTTTTTTAAATTATGAACAAAAGTAACTTATTACTGTACATTAAATTTGTACAGTAAATTTCTTAAACAGAAGAGGGTTAATGAAATAACTAATAATAATAACTAATAATAATAACTAATTAAACCAGCTTGGTTATTGTAACCGGTCGATATGTATTGTAGTTGAGGGGGTTCGCATTTTTTGTATAATATTTAAAATTTCTATCTTAAATTGAATTTTCTGATCCTCATTAAATCTTTTTAATGTTGGGACTAAAGATTGCAGAAATAACTCGTCTTCATTGGGTTTTCGTTTTGTTTCCGGTGCGGTCATATATTGAATCATTGTATCTTCTAAAATTTTTCTCCGTTTGGATGCAGAAGCGGGAATTTCTGTAAACGTTGGTAACGAGCAGGGATTGTTTTGCGACCTTGGGGAAGAAGAATCTTCCTCTGGTGTTGATTCTGAAATAGCTTGATTTTGATTTTCTTCTGCAACCTCCTCTTCGATAATGTAATTTGAAATACTATTTGTTGTTGTCACTGAACTCCGTGTTATATTTAAAAATGATAATTGTTGTGCATAAATATATTTTCGAAATTTTGCTGCACATCCAGATTTTTTTTGTTTTCTCTCACTTCTTAAATAATTGTCCTTTAAGTTCTTCCATTTTTTTATTAACCGTAATCCTAGAACAAAAATAATTTGTAACTTCTTTTATAGGTACTTGGGAAGTGGATGCAATCTCATTGATTTGCACTATTCGTATAGAATTGGCCAATCAACATTGTCAAAAATTACACGAAAGGTCTGCTCCGTAATTTGGTCAACTTTGAAGGGAGAATGTATTCCTCAATTTAATGAACAGAGGTGGTGTAAAATTGCTGAAGGGTTTGAAAAACGTGCTAATTTCCCAAATTGTTTAGGGGCCCTTGATGGGAAACACGTCCGAATTTTAAAACCTTCCATGAGCGGATCTTTATATTATAATTATAACAATTTATTTTCTATTGTTTTATTTGCTATAGCTGATGCCAATTATCGATTTATTTATGTAGATGTTGGCTCGGCAGGCAATGAAGGCGACAGTACTATTTTTGAACGCTCATGTTTTTATAAAAAGTTAGAAAATAGTACGTTAGCCATACCCAGTGGAAAAGCACTTACTGGAACAGCAGGACCTATCATGCCCTATGTTTTCGTTGGAGATGAAGCTTTCTCGCTCTCTCAGCATGTATTAAGACCTTATGGTGGACAATTTTTGCCCCATAATAAAAGAATATTTAATTACCGACTGAGTCGAGCTCGTAGATACGTAGAATCTACGTTTGGTATTCTTTCAAATAAGTGGAGAGTTTTTCATAAAGCGATTAATGTAAATGTGCAATTTGCGATTGACATAGTAAAATGTTGCTGTGTACTTCACAATTTCGTTAGAGATCGTGATGGACACAGAGAAGAAGATACCTACTCAATTATCGGTTTACGTGATGTAATCAATGAGGTACCGCCTGTGCAAGGAGGCAGATTATTAAATCGAAGAAGAGAGGAGTTTGCAAAATATTTTTTGAGTGATATTGGGAAGTTGCCATGGCAAGATAATTTTGTGTGAAATTATAAGGAATTTTTTGTTGTTTGAATGTATATATTGTATGTATTGTATCAAATCATTATAATTATATTAAGAAAATTATTAAATTAACAGTTACCATAGTCTTTCTTTTGTTTTTCTCCTAATTCTTCAAACAATGGATTCAATTTTCGACAAATTTCTATCCACGCACTTTGCTTTTTTATTTTATCGTGGTATTCTTCTTTTAATGGATTCCACACTTCCTCATAGTTCTTTACTTCATGAATAAATATCTCCATGTCAAGCTCTGCTTCCATCTTGGAGGATTGTTTACAAATGTCGCGCAGCGGATCTATGCATTACTCGATGAAAAAAACAACGAACTACATACTTCACCACTGAGACGGTAGCGTCACATCCGCGTAGAGGCAATAGCCGCGTCCATTTCATAAAACGCAAACACGACGCGAAGTTGCCGCCAAAAAATGCGTCACGTGTGAATCCCTCCTATATAATTACACGTACTGCTGAAACGCGGCGCCCTAGCTGCGTCCTGGCAAAACCAGCGCCATTTTTTAAAACGCAAACACGACGCAAAGTTGCCGTCAAAAAATTCAGTTATGTGTGAATCTTTCCATATACATATATGTACTGCTTGAATGTGGTATCATATTGACGCGACTGCAAAATGACGCGTGACGCTCGTGTGCACCGGGCCTTAGAGACACCGGAGAGACGGCTTCACAACGGCCATGTTACGACTAACGACGTTCAGACTTTCAGACCTAGAATGGACATGAACCAGACGTCTCTAAGACGAGGTGTGCTATCTGGGTAGATATGTTTTTATCTTTAAGCACTATAAAAATTCTTCATTTTAACCTATATCTAATCGTTCGAAAGGTGTTTCAATTAAAAAACATTTTACTAATAAATTTTTTTGTTTATTACTAATTACAGGAGAGTATGTAACCCGCCGCCACCAGAGAAGCGGACGAAGCGTGAGGGCCAATCAAGAACACTGGGCCATCCTGCGGGCTGTCCGCGCGCAATCGACCAGCCTGCAGGCCCAGGCCGTAACTCTGCGCGATTTGGTGGCATCGCAGTACCGTGGCCGTGGTCGTGGCCGTGGCGGTGAATATAGCCGCGGCGGCGGTGGCCCGCAGTAATATCTTTTCTTTTTATATTATCATATTATGTATCAGTACCAACTACTTATGTAAAACATATATACCAAACTACAAATAAACTTCGGATAATTGGGATTGGTGGAATTGGTTTATTTAAAATTTTGAATTTTCAGATATAAAGCAAGCATATGAATAAACTCATTTAATTAATATAATTATAATAATAATGCTATGTTTCAATAAATTTTTTTCTCTGACGTAGATCGCACTGCATCATCTTCTGCTTCGATTATCTGTAAATAAATATAAAAGCCACATGTTAGTTATATACAACGTAATGTAGAACTTACTTATAGAGTAGCCTTTTGCTCTAGTGAGTGTAGAGACTACATAATGTGTCCGAAGGTGGTGAGAACATATGGTAGAAAGTTTTGTTGGAGGATATTTAAAAAATGCTAATGGTAATTTAGCGAAAATGAATGAAGAGATTCAATATTTTTATTGGTGTTGGTTTAGTATATTTATTGGTGAATTGAAATGAAATATTGTTAATGGAAAACTAGTAAAATTAATGAATAGTGTCGAAACTACTGTGGATTTTATTAATTAAAGTATTACAAATGTCTTTCACAAAAGATTGAAAAGCATCAACGGAGATGTGTTTTCAGTGTACTTTCTTCGCTAATGTGACTTGCTTTACATTGCAAGCAGTCCACCATAATCTATTTCCTTAATAATTCTTAATGCTATGTCTTTAGACAAATTTTGTCGATTTACCTTATTTGACAAAGTTCCAGAAACTTGTGCGAATCAAAATGCTCTCTCTATCTATCTAATCTTCTCCGGACAACCTCCACGCCTGTGCATTCCCTTCATTTCTATCCATCCAAACCTGTGCGTCCCCTTCAATTCTACTATCCAAGCCTGTGCGTCTTCTTCATTTTTATCGAAGTCCTGTGCGTCCCCTTCATTTCTATCTATAATATAATAAGCTTTACATAAAATAAAAACTCTAAATTGCTGGTATACAAATACAAATATCTGGCAATTTAAATTCAATGCAATTTTTTACTACAATATATTATTTTGTACAAGCATGGTACAAATTTCTAGAAGCTTAAGCGAAAGAAGGTGCTTCTCTGTCAAATCTTCTCCGGACAACTTCCAAGTCTGCGACTCTACATAAAAAATCTATTAAATAAATTTGACGACTTACCTTGTTAATTGAGACAATAATTCCGTCTCCTATTTAGTGTAAAAACTCCTGACATCTCAAATTTGGACCACTTACATTATTTGACACTTGGAAGGTTAAGATTGGTAGGTTATAAAGTTCAATGTATTTAAAAATTTTAGTTTGTACAATGACGGATGACGATCCCTGCCGAATAATCCCGAGAGTCGACGAACGAAGAACGAAACATGTGTTAGTTTCGTTTTGACTGAAGGTGTGCGTGTAACGCGTATACGTATTGACGAAAAATATATATATGTAATGTTTGACGAAAAATTTCTAGGAGAAGCAGAAGAAGAAAAATCTTACCGTTTCCGACTGATCCATGAGACGATATTATGATATCTCTGTCATGCGTGAACCGATTTTATTGAAATTGGTCTCACTCGAAAGCTTATATGCGGTTTACATAAGAAAAATGCCTTTAAATTTAGAAAATATTGCAAGCGTGATGAAATATTAATGAAATAAGTTTCAGGTTAGGTTGGAATAGCTGTGCTTCGAGTAAAGATATACGGCAGCGACAGGCATATACAAGGTGTCTTTTCTTTCATGTACTTGGCGTCGAGACGCTACCGCGTCTCTAGATCTAATAACAGATCATAAACCTTTAGAATGACTACAAAATCTCTCTGATCCAACATCACGATTAATGCGATGGAAAATTAAACTTGCGGAATACGATTATAAAATTTTGTACAAACCCGGAAAATACAATACAAACGCGGATGCTTTATCTAGAAATCCAATAGCATTACCGTTAAACGCGAAACGAGCACATTCAGACACTAACTCCCATGAAAATAAAAAACAGAAACAATTCCATCAGGCTAATACGCGACAAAGAGAAACAACCGCTTCAACCTCGGGAAATCCAGCTCCGTATAAACAGCCTAGAATTAGTTCATCAGATTCCAGTTCCTCAAATGACGAGAGTGATTCGATAGGAACTAAGCGTAAAAAATTAAAACGAAAAATAAAAAGAAACACCTCTTCATCCCAACCGGAAATTAAAAAACAAAGCGTCGAAACACATACATTCCCTCAAATCACAGTACCTACTGAAGTACATGCACCCCCTCAAATCACAGTACCTGTAGAAGTACATACACCCCCCGAAATTTCAGTAGAAATACATGCGACCCCTCAAGAGACAGTACCCCCTCAAGAAACAATACAAGACAACATACAAACAATTAGAAAACCTCACATCAAGAAACCTCAAGAGGACTTAATAGAAGAAATAGATGAAACAACCATAGTACCAAAACACAACTATAAAGATCCTACCAAAATCAATGCAGAAACAAGCTCAGATAAAAGCACTCACCATACACCTAAAAAGAAGAAACAAAAATTAAATTCCAGTACAGACACGGGTCCCATAACTCCCATAAAAATAAAACAAGGAAAGATACTTACACCTCATTCACTATCCCCTCCACCATTATTATTATCTCCACCCCATCTCTCCCACCATTATCTCTCCCACCATTATCTCTCCCACCATTATCTCTTCCACCATTATCTCTTTCACCCACTCTACCTCCACCAAACAGACCAAGAATAGTGTCAAATATCCCTGTCAAAAAACAAAACATTGAAGTAGAGGATCACTTATGGATGGGAAAAGGATATATAATAACATTTATAAATACAGAGGGCAAACCAATAGGATCAGCAGGAGAAAAGCTATATAAAGAAAAAAATATAAAAACTCACAAAATTCCATCCCCATTAAGAGTTGGAGAATCAGTAAAAATAAGAGAAGGAAAACATACAATCCTTGGACTCATCACAACAAATTACCCAACAGAAGGAAATTTATACAACTCACTGAAGACACTCCACACATACCTTGTATCTGAAAAAGCTACAAAAGTATACATATCAGCAGAAGAAAATAAAATTTCACTCAGTCAACTACGAAATTTAATAGAAATAATATTCGTACAAGAAGACATCAAATTCATCTTCTGTAATGGCACTCTTCTAACCCCTTCCATACAAGATAGACAACAAATCATCCAGGAGAACCACCAAACACTTATAGGAGGACACAAAGGGATTACAAAAACGTATCATCGAATAAGAAGCAAATATTATTGGAAAAACATTAAATACGAGTTAACACAATTTATTAGAACTTGCTTGGAATGCCAGAAAACTAAATCAGTAAGACTAAAAAAAGGAGCCCATGATATTAACAGACACACCATTGGATGCCTTTGACAAAATTTCTATGGACATAGTAGGACCACTACCTTTTACAAATATAAGAAATAGCTATATACTTACTATTCAAGACAACTTAACCAAATATTCTCTTGCAATACCATTAGTGAATATTACTTCAAAGGACATAGCTAAAACATTCACAGAACACTTTATCTGCAAAGTTGCAAGTCCTAAGGGTATTCTTACTGATCAAGGGCCAAATTTCAAAAGTTCCCTTATGAAGAAATTAACTAGAACATTCCACATCAAGCAATATCGAACCTCTGCATACCATCCACAGTCTAATGGATCACTGGAAAGAAGTCATCATGTCCTTATTGAATATCTACGACACTACGTATCAAACGAAAAACAATGGGATCAATGGTTACCTCAAGCAATGTTCTCATATAATACAAGCACCCATGAAGGCACAAAATTTACACCTCACGAACTCGTTTACGGTAGAAGAGCAAGTATTCCACCAACAGACAATATTAAAACATACCCAGACTATGTCGACGAATTAATACACAAATTACACCACATTCGACAAATGGCGCGAAATACCTTGGAAGAATCAAAAAACCGACAGAAGCATTACTGTACGCGAAAATCGACCGTCTAGCGACATCTGGCACAATTATCGATCAATTAGACGTTCGGCGACGGCGCGCTTACTCATGTGGAGCGGCGATCATTGCCCCTTCCGTCGACTCGCGATCGATGGAAGGGGAAGAATCTGTCTTCCAGGAAATCGAGCGTGATTTCCTGGATCGCTCTCTTGGTTCGCGACTCCGAACAGTTAACACGTACCGTGCTTACGTGCCCTTTTACCTACGATACGCGCTTCTCCTGCTAGCGCCTTTTACCGTTGCATAAAGTTACTCACTTGCTTAGTAACTAGCTTCGCGCTTGCTAATTGTCTAGCTTTGGCTTTAAGCGCTAAACCATCGCTACTCCATAGTGCTCGCTAAGGTTTCAATAATATATAAGTTAAGTGTAAATAGTTATTTATTAAAACGTGCTTTGTACAGAAAGGAGAGTACATAGTGAACTTCGCGCTGTAAATACTTTGCTATAATTATACGTTCCTCTTGCTCCTTTAATCGCTTGTATTTTGATAGCCTTAAATTAAATGTCGTGCTACGTAATTGTGAATTAGATTTCCTTGCACCTATCCGATAAACATTATAAACACCGATTATATGACCGATTATATTATATGACCGAAAGATTCAACCTCAAATATATAAAGAAGGAGATTGGGTTTGGTTACTAAATCCAAGGCGCGAAAAATTGGACCCGGCTGTATAGCGGACCCTACCGGATCACCGAAGTTTTGGAGAACAGCAACCTGAAAATATTAATAAACCCTAAACAAATGAGAATCGTTCACATGAATCGAGTAAAAAAGGCGCATTTACCATAAGAAGTTACAACCCTGCAGAGGAAGCCTATATAAGGAGTAGCAGACAAAGGATTCCTTCATTCTGCCAGAAAATACGATAGAAAACGATACGACAAAAAAAAACGAAAATGGATAACTACACATGTTTAAGAAAAGTTTTTGAAGGAAACGTGTATTACTATAAAGCAGGGATCGTATGTGTAATGTGTACACAAAGAGTTAATATTGAAGAGGAAGAACCGCTACAAAGCCACCTAATTGCGGACCAAAGCTTACGGAAAAGGCGAATATGCCACTTGTGTCGCCGCATCCTATTTATTGGATGGCCGGCACAAACATGCAGCGAGTGCAGTTATGTAATAATTTAATTATATTTTTATTTCTTTTTACACTACACTTTACAGCTACACATCCACACACAAACACAATGTAATTAACACTCACACCTAGAATAAGTATTTTTGTACCGTTTTTCTCTTTTATCTACATCACACCTTACAAATACACATACATACACGTACAGAATGTAATAAACACTGACACGTACATTTTTTTTTTTTAATAAACATATATTTTAACCCAAAAATATGCGAAAATCATAATAACCTGTAAATAACCTATAAAGTAGCATAAAGGAATATTGTTGCGTAGTCTATAAAGTTGCAGACGAAATTTTTGTTTAAAAAATCCGCCAGAGGGCGCCACTATATGAGGCCCCAACGTTCCATTCAAACTCGCGCTTGCGCCATACTGCAACCATGTTCATTAGCTATCAAAATGCCGAAGCGATCAGGCAATAGATATATTAAAGCTAAAAGAAATAAGGAAGAATTGGAAAACATATTCAGGGAGATGATCCCCATACCTCCCCCAATTACACCATTCAACATATCTCCACAAAAACGGTAATGTACCTATAAAATCCACTTTCCATCCAAAAATCAAGAACGAAGAAATTCCAAATTCAAGACACCATCTCGCACTCCGCCGAATCCCCCCTGACACCCTTCCAATTACACCGGATTTCCCTACAACCCCGGATTTTAAGACCCCGGAGATTAAGATTCCGAAGATACCGGACTTGGACTTTAAAGTCTCAGAAATACCCTCGAAGAAATGGCCAGTCTTGATTAAAATTGACATCCCAGAACCAGATTTGGAAAGATACAGAGCTCTTCCTAAGGAAGACCCAAGAAGAAGAGTATGGCGACTTCTCGCCTTATTTGGATCAGGGGCAGCTGCACCATATAGGTATTACGTACGCAGATTTATCTTTGACATTCTAACCCTTTCGGGTGTCCGGAATGCACGTGACCGTTTCCTGCAGTGGTGTGATGCAACAAAGTTTTCCCCGAAAACCTTATATTCAATGGAGGCACTCATGTCCCCACTACTTTCTAAGCCGAATTTCACCGTATAAAAAGGGCCACGAATTCACACTCGGGGGCTCATTTCAAATCTAGTACGCATAGACGAAAGAGGCTTATTACTTGAACTTAAACCAGACAGTACGTAGAGTTGCTGATAGGTGTTGTTACTATCAAACTCTTTGAAACCCCCGCATTTCTCAGTGCGTCAAAACCGAGAGGTGGACTTAGGTACCGGGACAAACATAAACTGTAACAATTGTAAAAGACTGAGCTTATAGAATATAATTTGTTATTTCTAATTCAGAGTTTCTTTTATTTAAATCAATCATCATCTGAATTTCCTCTTCGAGATAATCCCACATAGATACTCCTTTACCGCTCAAGGTGCATCACATTATAAAGTTACGAAGCTAAACTAACATTCCTAGTGGCTCCCGGGGATACCAGACCCCGGTTCGTCCACAACTTCCACATTCCTAGTGGCTCCCGGGGATTCCAGACCCCGGTTCGTCCACGATTTCCACCTTCCTAACGGCTCCCGGGAATACCAGACCCCGGTTCGTCCACGACATCCAACCTCCTTATAGCGGCTCCCGGGAATACCAGACCCCGGTTCGTCCGCTACTAACAAACTCAAACAACCAAATTCAATCCTCGGCTTCGCAGCCGCCATTCTTATTGCCCTCAGCCTCGGCTCGTAACATAGGCCACAAATATAAAACATATAACATTAAATAAATAGCCACTTATATGTATATAAATAGGTCCTTCATTCCGTTTCCCACCTCATACAAATCTCTCGAGGACGAGAGATCCCCCAGGGGGAGGTGTAACGTCCCACGGGGACTCGAACCAGTAATTATCGACCGTCGATAAAGTAGAACTGTACTATATTACCGCGGAGCCAACCTATGTTACCGCGCACAAGCATTGTACATACTTTTAGATATAAATTATAAACTAAGCAAATATTAGAGAAACAAATATTATAGAATCGTTAAGAATAATTAATTAGACATACTGCCAAAAGTGCAAAACATAATAATATGTATTAAGCAAGCAAAATGCAAAATAACGAATAAAGACTTACTGCGCATGCGCCAGCCCGCCAATTTTCTAGTATAAAAAGAGGCGTGCGCAGCACCTCGTGCGCTCATTCGAATACGAACACGTTCTTGCGACCAACGAATGCTAGTTCCTAGAGGCAGCTTAAGTACTATCCAGCAGAATTTCAGCACGCTCCGTAAACGGCAGCGACTGGTTCTCAGTATACAAGGGTACTGGTGCTCCTTTTTGGATCTTTCATTTAAGGTTGAGAACTTTGTCTTCACGGAGGTTTCAAGCGTTGCTCCTATTAGTAGGTAGCAGCTTAACCGCTTAGCGAAGGCAAGGTCTACGGAACCCTAGAATACAAACCCTGCCACGAGTGTCGGGAACTGCTCCGGAGACGGTAGCGGCCGCCCTCACAGTAGAAGCATAGAATATAGAACTCTGTCAAAAGTTTCGGGAACCGCTCCGGAAACGGTAGCGGGCGAGATTACTACAGAAGCATATTTATATACATATATATATCAATACATAGCCACGTAGCATATAGCATAAGATAAAAAATACATAAAAACCCAAAAACATAATATATAATCGTAGTCGTAAGCAATATTATAATCGTTATTAGAATTAAGTGTTATTTGAATAAAGACATTGTTAAGTTTAAGTTGGATTTTACTCCTTAACTCTACCAACGAACCCCCCACCTATCCTATACTCGAGAGGACGCCGTCTGCTCTCGAGAACCTGAAGCGTTTCAGTTGTCTCCGGGCAACCGGACGTTACAGCTTGCCGTCTTGGAAGGCGAGGCCCAGTAGGATGCAGAAGGTATACAATGTAACTTCGACGCTCGAGGAAGGCCGATGACGTCTGGGTCATCGGCGGGAGTTCGAGAGGCATTCGTTTCGACGACTCTGTTTAGTGCGGATAGACGAGTCAGGGTTATTTGGCTTATTTGCTTACAGTTCGTATTGATACTGTTGCGAACACCCTATGGATGGAATCCAAGGACTGCTGGTGCTCGCGACAGGAGTAAGAAGAAGATCAAGGAGAAGGCAATCCGATCGATCCGTTTGCCTGTCATTCGAGAGTCAGCCGCCATTGCGAACAGACGTATCGATACTTACATTGCCGCACACTAGAGATTGTATTCCGTTACCACTGTTCTTGTTAATGTTCCGTTACCCGTGTTGTTCATTAAACTTCTGTTATGCCGAGTACGAAACGTAACAATACGATAAAAAAAAAACAAATTCTGTTTCTATATAATCGAGGACACATCGCTGAGCAACGGCGATCTCGCGCGGCTCGGGACACAAAGGTTCTCGTCGGTTATTCGAGCTTCTAAGATCGTATTCAGATTTATTGGCCGGTGAGTTTCGTAACGCGTACTCTGTCGCCATCGCAGAACAAGAGTGAGACAGAAGTGGTGGGGATAGCGCCAAGCTTCTGGCGTGTATAGGCCAAACCGAGCTGTCAGCGTAGAAATACACACATCATAATAGGTGTGCCTTAGCTCCGAAAAAATTCAGGAGCTTTATTGGTCAGAACATTGATTCTTTCACTATAGCTTCATCTCGTATTGGTCTACGCATAGCTTCGTGACGCCCACAACTACATACTATGCTAACAATAAGAATAAATAACAGCCACACGGTTACGTTCAGACGGGGCCGAGCAGCATTCTCGTTACCCCACCATACCCTTCGGTGGCCGCGGAACTCCAACTGACAATTCCGCGATCGTCAGATGGTGACGGCTGATTTCTTCGCGATCGCTGTTCGCGAAAACGAATCGACCGGCCAATATATCTGAATACAACCTTCGGATAAAATATAATGAAAGATGAAAAATTATTCGAAGCCAAAGATGAAAGGTCTTCGAATAAACAAAGCAAACTAATAAATACCCGAAGCTAAATAGAATTTTAGATTTAAGGTACACACACCTTCCCCCCAAACCTCGTGTCGATCGGCCACTAGGGCCATTCGGAAGTATATTCTTTTATTTAAATAATGCCCATCTCTGCATAGGACCGTAAAGCATTACAAAAAAAAAACATCAGTGAGTCAACTGTTCACCGATTTGGAGACTTCTCATTGTTATATGTTATATACAATAGTCGGAAGAAAGGATAGAAGGAGGAGAGGAGGAGGAGGAAGATGGGGGAAGAAAGTCGAAGGACAGGAAGATAAACGGGGATAGGAGGAAGTTAATTAAGCTGGTAGAAGAGACAGGGTGGGAGATCTTGAATGGGAACGTAGAAGGGGATGAAAAGGGGGAATTCTGGACGGCAAAGGGTTTGAGGCAAGGATGCCCATTGAGCCTGATTCTATTCAATCTGCTCTTAGCAGACGTGGAGGAGGAGATAAGGAAAGGAAGATGGGGAGTGGTAGAAGTAGGAAGAAGGAGGATATGCACGTTGGCATACGCGGACGACCTGGTGCTACTGGCAGAAAATGAGGAGGAGATGTGAAGTATGATTAGGCGGCTAGAAGGGTACAGGGAGGGAAAGAGGCTGGAGGTGAACGTAGAGAAGACGAAGGTGATGAGGTTCAGGAAGGGGGGAGGGAGAGAAAGAAAGGTGGATTGGAGGTGGAAAGGAAAGAGGGTTGAGGAAGTAAAGGAATTTAGGTATCTGGGGTTTGTGTTCAAGAAGAACGGGGGACAGGAAGCGCAGATCAGGGATAGGTAAAAAAGGCGGGGGTGGTCATGCGGCAGGTCTGGGGAATCGGGAAAAGGAAATTTGGGAGAGACTGGGGAAAAAGGATGTGGTTGTTCGATGCACTGGTGTGGACGGTGGTGGGTTACGGGGCGGAGGTATGGGGGTGGAAGGAAAGGGAAGAGGTGGAGAGGATCCAGGAGAGATATATAAGGTGGTCGTTGGGGGTGGACTGGAGGACTCCAGGATACATGGTGAGGGAGGAGACGAAGAGGAAAAAGCTGAGGACGTGGGTGGGAGGAAGAGCGTGGAGGTATGAGGAGAAACTGTGCAGGGGAGAGGGAGGACAGTTGGCCAGGTGGTGTTTGGAAGAGATAAGAGAAAGAGAAAAGGATGCGGGGACGGAATTGTCAGCATGGGAAAGGGTGAGGAAGGAGTGGATGGAGAGAGGGGCGAGGGAAGGAAGGGAAGGGGTAAGGAGCCGAGAGGGGCTGGAGGGATGGGAGGAGGAAGACGACAGGAGGCAGGGAGAGGAGAGATGGGAAAGGATAGAGCAATCGAGATTTAACAAGTGGTACAGAGAGATAGTGACGAGGGAGATCCCGAAGTACCTGGCGGCAGGATGGGGAGAATCGAGGTATGGGAGGATAGCAAGGTTCAGGCTGGGGAACGAGATGAGGGGGGAAGGTATTGGGAGGAGGAGGAGGAGAGGAGATGCAGGATGTGTGGAGGGGAAGAAGAGACGTGGGAGCACGCTGGAAAGATGCTCTGGGGAAGAAGGTGATGAAAGGGGGGTCGGGGAAAAGATAAGGGAGATCTTGGACCAAGGAGGTAAGGGAGAGGAATGGATGAAGAGGTTAGAGGGAAAGAGGAGAGAGAGAGAAGTAGGATCGGAGGAGGAGGGGGCGGGAAGGAGGGAGGGTTGAAGGTAGGAAGGAACGAAAGAAGGAATGGTATGAAAGAGTGGAAATGGAAGTCAAAGGCGGAGGGTGCGAGCGGAAGCAAGGGCGAAAAAGCGTAGATTTCAGAGACGAACGCGTTAGGTTAAGTATAGATTAAGAGTAGGGTAAGAGAGGGGGAGGCAGCGGAGGCGAGCGTGCGGAGAGAGAGAGAGTGTGTGAGGAGGAGAGGGAGCGGAGGAGTAGGCTAAGGTTTAGATGTAAGATAAGTTAAGGAATAAATGTACAGGAGAGGAGAGAGGTGGAAAGAGGTATACTTGTAACCCTGAGGGGAACCCAATAAAGCAATACATACATACAATAGTCGGAAGAATAATAATAAAAGCATTAATTGCAAATAATTGCTGTAACTTCCACATTCTGAAAATATGATATCAGTAAATCAATATTTCCAGTATTAGTAAAAAAGTTCCAATCTCACTTTTTTTATTTTATATAATGTGATCATATAATTATAACATACATTTGACAGCGATTTCAAGTGATGTGTGTGTTACGGTAAAAGCGTTAATTTAGTACATAAATGTATACAGTCCCTTCCAGTTCATGGCCTAAAATACATATAACCTAACCTACAATCGTACGAAAATGCATACATTGATTACATCGCGTTTTTACTGTGACAAATGTATCCAGCTAACACTTCAGTTTTGCTATGATTCCACATTAGCAGTCGTCTCGAGTAGGCGCCATCTCGTATCCACTACCTGAACTAAATTTGTCACGTGACTTGCTCTGTATTATCGCCAATATGGCGGAACTCATAATTGGGAATGCAGTCACGTCGCAGCCTTCTAGAGAACTCAAATCGAGAAAGACTTTATATTCATGTCAAACAAATACTTTAATTGTAAAATTTAGACGACAAACTATTGTTGAATATCGCCAGTTCTTTCATATGCATCACTTGGCTGGGAATTCCTGATCACAGCTTTTCATGCATTTACCTATTGAAATGTTGCTTCAAGTCATCGGGAAATTGAATTGCTTCTTCTCGTACATATATATATCTGTTCGCGAGTAGGTGTCACGAATGACGCGACTTTGTTTTCCCAAATAAATTCACATTTATCAGGGCCCTCGTTCAAACCGCTTGACAAGGGGACTGAACGACGTAAATCGAGTGCGAGTAAAATAGCGCACCAGCGAGAGACCTTCGGTCGACGGCAACTTGATTCATCCAGTATTGAATATGAAAATGTTCATATTTCTCATTACACCTTGATAAGAGTGTTACCACCGATGGATTGGAGAGTTTATGTCCACGAACATGAGTCGAGACGCGAAGCAATTCGGTCTATTTTTTCTTCTGAATACATGATTAGGACACACACTACGTTCACTAAAAATGGACCGAATTTCTCCATATCTGACTTCATTTTCATCGAAAAACCCTAAAACCTCCATTGGTAATACTTTCCACAACAGTTATCAAAAACATGAACATTTTGTCTGGCCCGTCGGTTTTACTGCTCTCAGCTGTCAACGGGTGGTCTACTGGGGCCCGAAGGTCCTCGCTCGCAGCGAGAAAGCAAAACGGTGGGATGGGTAGGTCTTTCCCGATAAACCGAGCCCAACCATTTGCGCGCGCAGCTTCATGTTGCACGTCAAAAAAAATCTTTCAATTACAATTAGTAATTCAGTTTGTAAGTGCAATTAAATTAGGCGTCATTAAAATCATGCACAGTTCATTAATTTTAACTAATTAACCTATTCATTTATTTTTTAATTCATTAATGCAGTGTTCTGGTGATGAACATCGTATTACGGTGCTAATATTCTAGGCCCTAGAATCTACGATATTGTCAATGTGCAATTGAAACTCACGCCACTTCACACTATCGTTTCTTAGCATTCATACGGGGTGATTTTTTAGCTAGAGTTGTCAAACGCGATGCTCGCCAACAATCATGTGTCTCGCTGAGTTTCGTGGGCTTCGACGCTCGAAACTAGCGGGACTATACAATGTTGCACATTAAGCAGTGATGAATCTGAAGTTCTGCAATTTCTAATCAGATATTTGCGAAAGTGACGTCGATCGATTCCTAATGTTTTCTCGATCAAATTGGCCCTAGAAATGATATAATTCGGACCATAACTAAGTCCATAAAAGTCCGTTTCGTTAAAAATAGGGTAACGCATACTGATGACACCTATAAAATGATTGACCCTCTTCCCCAAGAAGTAGGAAATATAATATAATGTTTTTTTTATATAATAAAATATAATTGTATTCGGAACAAAAATATCTGGGCCAGCGAAATATAGATATATTTTATTATATAAAAAAAAACATATATTTTCTACTTTTTGGGGAAAAGGGTCAATCATTTTATAAGGGTCAACATCTGTATACGTTACCCTAGTCCGATTTCAATTATTTTCTGCCAATTTAAGGTAGATTCACACTAACCGTTTGACGGCGGCAGGCTACCGTCCGTCTAAACATTCTTCAATGGGTTTAGTACGGTGGCTTTCACATTATGCCGTCCGACGACCGTCCAGCAACCGACAGACGGTGAGCACCTTATTCATTCACAGTATCCGTCTACCTGGTGGCAGGCTACCCTCCGTCGAAAATTCTTCATTGTGTTTTGAGGGTCATATTGAAGACCCTCCGATGACCGACAAATGACGGTCAGCATTCTCGGAGAGAATACTTTGCCGGTGTAGGCGACCGTCAGGGCGAACGGCGCTTTGCGCTAACCATCGCGCGTCCGTCGTCGAAAGTAATTATAAAATACGGCGAAATTTTATTACACTTTTTGATACAGTATGAAAAAGTCATACTCTGTTTTTGGCTGCTTGTAACTCTATACCAGAACTTTTTTTATATACCTAATGTAAGTTTCTATTCGATGAATGGTCAGGTATATGCATGACATAACATTTTCCGTTTACCATATTTTAATTAATTAATTAAGACATACAGGGTACGCTAAAGTTAGATGGCCAAACTGTACTAACAAAATTAGAAAACAACTTATCACTCGTTTTAAGGACGTATACTCTGATTATGTAGCAAATCATGTAAATTACATTGTATTTATGCAATAGTACATTGCGTGACAAGGGAGAGAAGTAAGCGATTCCGACGAGCGTGAAGTTTGCTGCCCGAGCTGTGCTCGGGCAACAATTCAGGCGGGGCGAGATCCCTTACTTCTCTCCCTTGTCACGCACTATATTTTCTTCAAAACCTGCATGAAAGGTGTTTTTGAAAAGCCTGCAGAGCGATTCGCAAAAAAATATGCATTTTCGATTGATCATTTATTCTGTCGAAATTGATAAATACGTGTATTCTCGTCATTACTCATTTTATCTTTTAATTGTATCTCTAATAAGAAAGGGTGCTGTGACAGTTGTAATATACGATAAAACACACATGATCGATAACGATTAGCCGAACAACTGCATCTTCATACCACAGGGTAACGCGAAACTCCAGTTTTCTTAGGAGCAAAGTAAAGAATTGTGAATACGCATGCGCGTAAAGCCTTTTTCCCTTGGGAGAAAAGTATAACCGTGAATACGTCTAAAATTGGTCATTTTGCTCTCGTTCAGCAGGTGTAAAAAACACATTTTCATGCAGGTGTTGAAAAAAATATTATCGTATTTGATGTATGTTATATTCTATTCTACAGTATGTCCAGTTTTTTCGTATGCGCATTATTACTTTTCTAATTATTGAAAATTTGTTTTAATGGAACTGTATCTTTTTTCATTATTGGCACTTTATTATCAATTTTAAGATTTCGTAGATGTACACGAAACTAGACGAACTAGAAATTTGCCATCAATATTCATAAAGATATCCGGTAATTTATAGTTCAAACATACGCTGATAGCGAATAATACAAAATTCCATTTAAAAAATTCCATTTATATTGAAATCTCCGTAAATAATAGCTTAAATGCAAATCCTAATATTCCATTAAGTTTCCTCCATCAAATCAGAAAACTTTCATCTGAAACATTTTTTGGCTTTTTCAATAGTTAGAAACATAATAGGGTGTATACGAACAAACCAGACATACTGTGGCTGTGTTCCAATTCACGCATTATGCGCATAGACCGCAGCGCAGACGCTGTGCGCATGAATAGCGTTCCGTTTCCAGCAGCGCATGAACCGCAGTAACGAAACGGAACGGGTTTCGATGCGTCTGATGCTCGTGAGGTTACGCGGGAATGTTCAAACTTACAAATAGCTATGCAGTTGGATGGATTACGGTTAATTTAATTCGAGACTATTGGACGGTGGTCGAAGCACGCTTCCTAACTACATCGGTTACTTCGTCCTAAGGAACGGGGACCGACTCCTAACGAAATTTGATGGCTTTATTGGTTCCTGGATTTTCTCAACCCGAGTTTTTCTATTCTTCTTGAACAGCGATAATTATTGAAAGCGAAGACCATATTTTATGAGTTTTACAGGACGAACTGCTGCTTACCCAGCGTAATTTGGTAAGCAGATGTGTAAAGGAAAAATGAAGTTATTTATTATCCGCGTCCGGGGTAAATTCAAGGTTTTGAAGGCTATTGAATAGAACCGCAGGCTCTCGTACGTCTTCTGGATTAGAGTATAGCTGTAAAGTTAGCATTATAAGAGCACGTTCGAAAAACTTAGCAGTAAAAGCCTTTAAGAAATAACAATGCGCGCTACGTATTTGCTTCCTTCCTCATCTTTCGTTTCGACCCTGCCTAAAACCTTCTAGGGATGTGTTGTTCGCTTCGAAATTGAGTCCGTTGCGTTGGTTGCAATTCATACAACGAGTGCAGAGATGGCGGTACCAATTTCGTAGAATTCCCTAGAATCCTCCAACTTCTAGCGCATAAGGCCGCGTACAGACTTGAGCACGAACGCGAATGAGACAAGCCGAGGCATACCCGAATGCCTCGGGTTGGAAAAATTGTGATTTTTGTCCTGTGCGTCCTGCACGAGGCAAGCCGAGGCAGACCCGAATGCCTCGGGTTGGAAAAATTGTAATTTTTGTCCTGTACGTCCCGCACGAAGCAAGCCGAGGCAAACTGAGGCAAATTGAGGGAATTTCCTTTAGTTGTTCGCAGACCACAGAACGAAAATGTCGGATCAGGACATTGCAGTGGCTTGTACAAGCTTCGTTATTTTGAAAACGTTATTGCAAAAAAAGAAAAAAGGGCAAAGACGTTGGTGGTCGTCAGAATTATATTTAAATAGAAGGCGATTAAATAACGTCAACGACACATTTTTATTGACGGATATGTTAACCGATGAAGATAAAGGGAAATTCAGGAATTTTGTTAGAATGTCCGCTCAGAAGAACGAGCGTGTTACATGCTAGCGGTGTTTTAATTGCGAAGCAATCGAAATCCACATTTATAAAGCTATGTTCACGCGTTATGGCGTGGTAACGTAACAGCAGGGATCGGATGACTCGAGCTACGCGTAGCAGCGAGTCGACGCTGATTCACGCACACATTACCACCGTTCCTGTAAGTGCCGAGCGAGAACTCGAGTCAGCCGATCCCTGCGTAACAGCACAAACGGTATAATCACCAGAGTAATCGCCGCGAACAATCAAAAGTGACGAGCGAGCGGGCATTGCGTCTCAAAGTTCTTATTGACTCACCCTCCATATTCATTTTCTTTCAAATTCGTATTTCTCAAATGCGCCGGTAAGTATGGACTGGTGTGCATTCTCGGAGTCTCGAAATACCTGGCTTACAGAGAATGGCATAAATGCTGTTATTTTATTGCACACTGAAACATCTGTTTTGATGAACCTACATTTTTCTTTTTGAACTAACAGTTTGTCCATATCTTTACTCCCTTAACTCACACACATTGTATGCATATGCACATATCATATGTATATACGTGTATATGTATGTGTGGACACCTGATTGGGTGCAAGTTCCATACGAGAAACCATAAGCATGCATCTCGCCAAACAGTAGTATGAACAATGAAGTGTCCGACCCTTGTTTCGGTCACTCAATCAAACATCAAGTGCCAAAATATCATAAATAAACATGTATAGAAAGTGGCTCGTCTTTCCCTTGCTTTCGCCGTATGCTTCGGGCCGATCCAAAGTTATCGGATCGGCCCAAGGCATGCGGCGAATGGTGCCGCGGCACGTCCTGCCTCGGAACGACACCCGCAGTGAGCACGAATTAATTTTTTTCGACCGATAGCGTGCGGTGAACAGCCCCGAGGCAGCGGCGAACGGCCCGAGGCATGCGGCGAACAGCTCCGAGCAATTCACCGACGTGCAACACTTGCATACGCATTCTGCCTCGGCTTGCCTCATTCGCGTTCGTGCTCAAGTCTGTATGCGGCCTAATGCGTGCAGCAAGTGCAGAAAATAAAAGCATGGGCAGTCAATGCGTATATTACGCGCATGCGTATTTGTCGCTTTACGTGTGCTTCTGTATTTCGAATTCGATTACTGCAAACAGGGGAAAGCAGGGTAATTCTGGCTATATAAGCAAGGAAATATAACCTACATACAGGGTGTCCCACCTAAGACTGGACAGCCGGTTTTCTCTTAAATTATTGGAGATAAAAATATAAAAAAAACAGGGAATTGCATGGTTCGAGGGGGCCAATTAATTAGCGCGAACGAATTTTTTCATCGATTATTATTTTAAAAGATACGATGGTCAAGTTCGGTTTTTCAAATGGAACTATTTTTTTTGAACACCTGAGTTGATAGTGCGTTCCAAGACAAATTCAATAAGCTTTAATGTATACACTTTATTTTCACTGGTTTTTAAGATATTGCGCTTGCAAATTTACTGATTTTCACTGGAAGAAAACTGTCTGGTATAGCACGGACCGGGGACGGTCTTACTGGCTCCACGGGTGGCACTGCCTTTTGAAATAGATACCTACCTGCCAAAGGTCTACGCCAGGCCCAAAGGCTGGACAATTTTTTTCCGTCAGAAATGCTACTTAGGTAGGTACATCTGCGGTATCGAGAAGCGCACCGTTACTTTTATTTCGCACTTGCTTCTACGCTCGGATGGCCGGTTCTTTTGGGAGGGATGCAAGTTCGATTGGTTAGGTTAGGAGGAGTGAAAGTTGCTAGACTAAATTTCAATCATAGGGAGCAGATTGTATCAGAACCATTCGGATTTGCATTCCTCACAAACGGCTGCTCTCTTGAAGAGGCCCTCTTCACAGCAATGCCCAACTTCTCTCGCACGGAATACGTTAACGCTTGCTTTTGTTCTGATATTGAAGCTCGTGTTTATACTCGAGAGGACCACGCGTCGACAGCGGGCTACCCCTTTTCTTCCTGTGTCTCTCCACGAGCCGTGTTGACGGTGGATTGGAGGAGCGTAGATATCTGGATGCCAGTTATTGAATTCCGGAGACGATAGAAACATTTTATTACAAAACACACATGTACTATAATTAAAGTAAATCGTATTCCTCTCGGGCAGGAGTACTGATAATGATCGAACTTGCGCCCCACTTCGCGCAGACCAATTACACGGAGGGTAGTCGGGTCACACACTGCCCAAATGATACAGGGTAATTCTGGAGCAACGCCCGTCAAGGAGATGCGCTGGCACCCCGTGGCGAGGACAGACCTTCGCATTGCCTCACCCGATTTTTATGGTTTTTTTCCGGAAAAAGGTACGAATCCTGGGCCGAACGTAGCGAATTGAAGTCGACCCTCCGCAGTCGAGGGTGAAATATCCATTACAGCGTATTAAGAAACTCTTCTCTTCGTCTTATCGAAAGGGAAGTGACACCGATGGGTGCCTTATGTTTTTCCGATGACGATCATACCAAATTTCATGTAAATCGGACTATTTTTAACCAAGTCAAGTCAGCTTGAAATGATATAAATCGATATTCCATGGAATTTCCTTCATTATGGTCCGAATTACGTCGTTCTTAGTGTCAGCTTCATCGGCGAAACATAAGGAATCGATAGGTGTCGGTTTTGCAAAGATCTGATGAGAAATGCGCAAGTCGAAGATTTCTCACTTCTTATTAGGCACTCAAACCCCTTCGCGGGTGGAAAGCCATAAAATTCGGTCAGGCACTGCGAGGGGTTGTCCTCGCCACGGGGTACCAGGCCGCCGCATCTCCTTGACGGGCGTTGCTCCATAATTACCCTGTATCTGGTTAGGAAATAAAATAATTCTTTATTCTTTATCGTATGGATATGGAAGTGTCGCCGATGGATTCCTTGGGGTTTTCCGATGAAAATCATTACTAATGTCGTGTAAATCGGACAACTTTTACATAGGGAATACAAATAGCTTGTGTCAAAGTAGTGCGATTTGTATGACATTTGGTATGATTTTCGTCAGAAAAACATAAGGAATCCATTGGCGTCACTTCCCTTTCGATACGATGAAGAAAAGGGTTTCTTAATACGCTGTAATGGATAATTCACCCTCGACTGCGGAGGGTCGACTTCAATTCGCTACGTTCGGCCCAGGATTCGTACCTTTTTCCGGAAAAAAACCATAAAAATCGGGTGAGGCAATGCGAAGGTCTGTCCTCGCCACGGGGTGCCAGCGCATCTCCTTGACGGGCGTTGCTCCAGAATTACCCTGTATCATTTGGGCAGTGTGTGACCCGACTACCCTCCGTGTAATTGGTCTGCGCGAAGTGGGGCGCAAGTTCGATCATTATCAGTACTCCTGCCCGAGAGGAATACGATTTACTTTAATTATAGTACATGTGTGTTTTGTAATAAAATGTTTCTATCGTCTCCGGAATTCAATAACTGGCATCCAGATATCTACGCTCCTCCAATCCACCGTCAACACGGCTCGTGGAGAGACACAGGAAGAAAAGGGGTAGCCCGCTGTCGACGCGTGGTCCTCTCGAGTATAAACACGAGCTTCAATATCAGAACAAAAGCAAGCGTTAACGTATTCCGTGCGAGAGAAGTTGGGCATTGCTGTGAAGAGGGCCTCTTCAAGAGAGCAGCCGTTTGTGAGGAATGCAAATCCGAATGGTTCTGATACAATCTGCTTTCTATGATTGAAATTTAGTCTAGCAACTTTCACTCCTCCTAACCTAACCAATCGAACTTGCATCCCTCCCAAAAGAACCGGCCATCCGAGCGTAGAAGCAAGTGCGAAATAAAAGTAACGGTGCGCTTCTCGATACCGCAGATGTACCTACCTAAGTAGCATTTCTGACGGAAAAAAATTGTCCAGCCTTTGGGCCTGGCGTAGACCTTTGGCAGGTAGGTATCTATTTCAAAAGGCAGTGCCACCCGTGGAGCCAGTAAGACCGTCCCCGGTCCGTGCTATACCTGACAGTTTTCTTCCAGTGAAAATCAGTAAATTTGCAAGCGCAATATCTTAAAAACCAGTGAAAATAAAGTGTATACATTAAAGCTTATTGAATTTGTCTTGGAACGCACTATCAACTCAGGTGTTCAAAAAAAATAGTTCCATTTGAAAAACCGAACTTGACCATCGTATCTTTTAAAATAATAATCGATAAAAAAATTCGTTCGCGCTAATTAATTGGCCCCCTCGAACCATGCAATTCCCTATTTTTTTTATATTTTTATCTCCAATAGTTTAGGAGAAAACCGGCTGTCCAGTCTTCCCGCGGACACCCTGTCTAAACCATATACAGCAATAAAAGATATTTCTAAAAAAGTCTGAGCTATGAAATGTAAATCCACGAACATTAAAAACTAGAAAATGAAAAATATTTAAAAAATAATTTGTTATGTTAACCGATTTTATTAGAAATGCACTAAAAACTAAAAAATAATTATTTTCTTGTACTACAATTTTGATGGTGTATATCACATAATTCACTTTAAATAAAATCGTGGGGCACCATATGCAACCAGAAGTTGAATTATTAAAGTGATTCATATCCTGTTATGAAATTTCGTGTCCCACGTTATTATTTCAAGTGAATTATGTGATACTAACATCATAAAATATTTTTTATATAAATTTTTCTAAATAAAACACATAACACTAATCATTAAAAAAAGTTATTTTTTATTATAAATTTAATAATTAATAAACATAAATATTGTGCCCCCCCCCCCGGCGCGCCTACCGCCGCCCCGGCGCCATCCTCCCCTCCCTCTGTTTTGCCCCCTCGCCTGGTAGCGTAGGCGGCGCAGCTCCCGTTTCATCTGAAACAGTACAATAAAAATTAAATTTTCTACTTCTATCCGTACATATAGTGAATATGTACGACGCTCGAGACGAGATTTACTACAGCATAATTAAACAATTTTTAATTCTTTATCAAATCGATATGGCAGTCACACCAATGGATTTCTTAGGTTTTTTCGTTGAAAATCATGCTAAATTTCGCGAAGATCCGAAAGGAAATGGAGAACTTGAGATTCGTCATTCTTTAGTGCAATATTATGGGGCAGTGAGAGCGACAATCCATTGGTGTGACTGCCATATCGATTCGATGAAGAATTAAAAATTCTTCAATTATGCTGTACGACTACATTTCACGTTCGACCACGCGGCGCCGTTTCGTTTTTGCCGGGCTTCGCCGTGCAGTGTGCGATTTTGGACAAAAATCGCTCGACAGTGCAAATCTTGACCGATTTCAATAATTTTTTTTTTAAATACTCGTAAAGGACTCAGCAATAACGGACCACTGCAGTAAAACCTGTATCAGTTGGTCTAATCTATAAAAAACATTATTTAGCATAACATAACATACAAACATAAACTTTAGAGATTAAAGATATTAAAAATTAATTTTTTGTAACTTTATTATTAGCTATAAAATAAAAAATTTACTTCAAACTTACAAAATTTATGTTTTAAATAAACTGTATGTATAGCTGATTTAATTCTTATATTTTTAACTGATATTTCAAACTTATTAGTTTTGATTTCATTTCTAATAGGGTAACGGGACCAATAGTTGACCATATATCAGTAGTTCTCCAACTGCACTTGTTCAAAAGATCGTTACTTCTAAAAACCATATTTTTCATGTTTTTCTGAAAAGTAGTCAACTACTGATACATGGTCAACTACTGGTGCCTTTACCCTATATAATAATTTTTTTAAGTAATTGTAATTAGAATAGAATTTTTTTGGGGTAACTAATTTTATAATAAATTGTTTATATGAATTATATGTGATATGTTACATGCATTGAAATGTATAAATGATAATTCATATAAACAAATTATTATAAAATTAGTTACCACAAAAAATTCTATCCTACTTACAATTACTTAAAAAACTAAATATATATTAGAAATAAAATCAAAACTATTAAAAGTGAAATATTATTTCAAAATATAAGATTTAAATCAGCTATACATATAGTTTATTTAAAACATAAATTTTATAAATTTGAAGTAAATTTTTGATTTTGTAGCTGATGATAAAGTTACAAAGATTAATTTTTAATATCTTTAATCTCTAAAGTTTACATTTGTATGTTATGTTATGCTAAATAATGTTTTTTATAGATTAGACTAACTGAAACAGGTTTTACTGCAGTGTTCCTGTTGTAGGTAATTAAGCAGCAACGAATTTAGATATATACTTTTATGAAATATATTGTTACAGGTGAGTATGTTAGTTCAGATGAATATATACACTTTGTACAAGTACAGGTTTTTGATACCCTTAGTTCAAACAGACTGTCGACCGACTGACTACAGATTCACAGTGACGGAAGTGTGACGTCACCGACCGGATCGTTTTAAGCCGCGTTTTTATTGGACAATCCTTCAGCCGATCATTTGGCAGAGATCAAATCAGGGGGATTTTCAAATTCTCTCAACAGTTCCGTTATTGCTGAGTCCTTTACAAGTATTTTAGAAAAAAATTTATTGAAATCGGTCAAGATTTGGGCTGTCGAGTAATTTTTGTCCAAAATCGCACACTGTGCGCCGTCGCCGTTCATACCAACCAAACTTCAGAAAAACACACACATATTCAACATAACTTACCTTCGCCATTTCTTTGCGTAATTTTTTATCCTCTTCCGCTTCCTGCTTCTTTTTCTCCTCCCCCCTCTCTTTTTCCTTCTCCTCCTTCCTATTCCTAGCCTCTCCCTCTTTTTGCCCTCTGTCTCTCTCCTCCTCGTTCCCCGGCTTACGCCAGGTCCCGAATGTTTCCATGATCTGGAAATGAAATAATGAATGTATTATTTTATGGCAAATAGTAAGATCGTACACCGTGATTTTGTCGCTAGAGTCGTAAAGACAATGCCGCGAATAAGCCGCGCCTCGCTGAGTTTTGTGGAAGTGACGAATTTCACGTTCTGCATTTCTCATCACGACGTGCGTTACAAAAACTAGCACGTTTCAATTTTCTTACGAAAAGTAGCACGTTTCGATTTGCCACGAAAAGAAGCTCGTTCCATCGTTTCTGACGAATATTAGCACGTTTGGTCTTCCGCCGCGAAGACTAACACATTTGACTGCTTCGCCACGAAGAATAGCACATTTCGTACTGTTGCGGCGAAAACTAGCACGTTATACTGTTTCCCCACAAAAAATACAACAGTTGGGAATTTGCAGCGAAAAGTAACATATTATCCGGTTTGGCCACGAAGAATAGCACGTTTTGGATTATACTGCAGACTGCAGAAACTATCACGTTTCAGCGCGTGGTCAGTTTAAAAGAATTCAACTGTTGAAAATATTGTTTAATAATTAATAATTCCATCTAATCTCCAAAAGATACGAAAATTTTAATCACGTGGCAAACCGCTCAATCGTACTAGTTTTCGCAGCGAAAGACGAAACGTGATAGTTTTCGTGAGAACGAAGGCGAACGTGCTATTTTTCGTAAGAAAATTGAAACGTGCTACTTATTGTAAACGCGCGTCGGTCAGATCTTTGCGAAAATGGCATCAATCGATGTCGTGCCGATGAAAATGGTCCCGAGCTAACTTCGTAAATGTTACGAGCCGGGGCTGCGGCAACGCGAGAGGCCGGCGAGAAGGGTATTTCCCAAGGAATACGGTTTATGAGTTTGTTAGTTAGGTGCGCGGACGAACCTGATGCGAAACCAGGGAGCCGCTAGGATTGTTGACGGCGAGGACGAACCTGATGCGAAATCAGGGAGCCTCTAGGAATGGAGTCACACGCGGACGAACCTGATGCGAAATCAGGGAGCCGCAGGAGGGTGAAACGTCGTGAACGAACCCGATGCGAAATCGGGGAGTCACTAGGATAGAGTTCACAGACGAACCTGGTGCGAAACCAGGGAGCTGTTAGGAGGTTGGATTATTCACAGACGAACCTGGTGCGAAACCAGGGAGCTGTTCGGAAGTTGGTAGATTTACAGACGAACCTGATGCGAAATCAGGGAGCTGTAGGATACGGACGAACCTGATGCGAAATCAGGGAGCCGTAGGAGGGTAAGGTTTCGTGGACGAACCCGATGCGAAATCGGGGAGCCACTGGGTTGGAGAAGATGCTTTGTTTTGGTTGAAGGGTTGCGAACGAACCTGATGCTTGATCAGGGAGTCGCGGGAAATGTTAATAATGCCTCGTAACTATTAATTTATGTTTGATACAACTCGAGCGGTAAAGCTGTATCAGTGGGTGAGTGCTACTAATATTATAAGGATCGCTGGGTGAAAGATGGGTTTAATGAATCTACTCGATTTATACGTGAACACCATTCATATATTGAATAATCAAGTATGATACAAATGTAAGTGTCGCGATGAAATAATAAATAAATGTAGTTAATTACCACTAGTTGCACGGTGTTGACGCACTGACGATGCGGGGACGTACGAGTGGCTATTTCAAAAGTGCCAAATAGAATATAAACCGAACTCGCGGATTCTATGAGGTTAACTATGATCCTGACGGAGGCTTTAGCTTGATCTTTAACCAACTCTGTACGAGCGTGACACGACGTGACTCTACGCGTGACTCTATAGCTTTTAACCAACGAGGGTAGAAACCAAAGGGTTTATATAGTACCAAAATGAGTGGGGATTCATTAGGAGTTTCCATATAAGGAAATTCTTCGGGGTCGTCGTCGTGTCATTCCCGTTCCCATGATCGTGATCCAGATGGTCGAGATCATGACCCCCCTTAGTGGTGTATGATAAGCAAAAGGATTTTAGGGCGTTTTCCCTTCTCAGAAGCGAGCTCGAAAGTGGTTGAGAGTGGCGTATGGGAAGATTCCACATACGTAACATAAAAAATAGTCCGATTTACACGACATGATTTTAATCAGGAGAACGCCAGAAATTCATCGGTATCACTCCCATATCAATTCGATGAAGAATAAAGAATTTTTTAATCCGCCGTAGTGAATCTCGTCGCGAGCGTCAAAATCCACGAAACTCAACGGGGCGTGGCTTATTGGCGGCATTGCCTTTGAATACTCTAGCCAGAGAGTCACTCTGTATTATAATATACAATATAATACTTACATTTTCCGGATTCGGCATTTCGTGCGTAGTTCTGCTTGTGTCCGTCCAAATCGCCAGCTTACAACGGACTGACTGGCAGGGATCAGCGGGCTCAAATTACTGCTGATGGAGGGGGAAACACCTACAGGAGCGGTGGTTATGTGTGCGTGACTGATGCAGGCGCAGTTCATGCAGCATTACCACCGCTCCTGTATGTGTTTCCCCCTCCATCAGTGGTAATTGGAGCCCCGGCGATCCCTGGTGGAACGAGAGCGAGCGAGAGGCACTGGTTTTGTCTCGCTCCATCTTTCGGGCGCCGTGACACTCCGTCCTTTGCGTGCGCGACGGGCGTGCGCGATGGTCGCAAGCGCATAGGCGAACTTGTCAAATTACACCCTTTATTATAATACATTTATTAGAGTTTATTGATGACCTTACTCTGAATTTTTATTCGTAGTTTAAAACAGATGCAGTACAATTTGTAATATTTCATTTTAAAGTTTATTTTCAACAATACAGGCAGCGAATACAGTCATAGATAATTTAATGTACTGTCATTAATGTTGTATTTGTAACAGTCCATCGAGGTATTGTATTTACAATAAAAGATGCAGTGATTGCAATGATCGCTGCCTGTCAGCTTGGCTGGTCCCTATAAGCAAAATTAGACGGCTGCCTAGGGCGGAAAGTCGACAAGAAGTGCAAAATGGTATTTTCAATGCCTGTATGTTGAAAATAAACTTTAAAATGAAATATTACAAATTGTACTGCATCTGTTTTAAACTACGAATAAAAATTCAGGGTAAGGTCATCAATAAACTCTAATAAATGTAATATAATAAAGGGTGTAATTTGACAAGATCGCCTAGGGCGCAAAAAAGACTTGAGCCGGGCCTGCGTCAAGATTTTGCGAAGCGGTTCCCGTGGTGACCGTAATTGCTTGCGACCATCGCGCACGCCCGTCGCGCACGCAAGCGTTCCATCTCGCTCCCCTCTTCGGCCAGAAAGAAGTGAGAAACGAACACTCGGAAATAGGGGCTCTGTTCACGACACGGGTTACCCGCCGGTCCCGACCAGCGAGTACATACGGAGACAATACTGTACATTTATTTGAGACTATTTATGACTTTACTCTGCAAAATTAGGCAACTGTTAGGGCGTAAGGTTGACAAGAGGTGCAAAATGGCCTTTTCAATGTTGGCATTGTTGAAAATAAAGGCTGTACTTCCGAATGGCCCCAGTGGTCGATCGACACGAGGTTTGGGGGGAAGGGTGGGGAGGGAGTGTGGACCCTAAATCTAAAATTGTTTCTTCGGGTATTTATTAGTTTCCGAAATATTAATAAAAAATTGTTAATTTTTTTGGAAAATTTTTCTGGACGTTGGTGCAGGCCTCCCTATCCGGGAGCCCTTCCGTCCTCCTATTTTTCATTTTTGAAATTCTGTAACCACGGTCTCGTTTTTGGCATCGCCAAACTCACATCGGTTCGCTGTCGTGCTTTCCGCGCCCCACGCAACTTATTGTTAGTGGGTAATACGAGGGGTGTGGACCGACCTCAAATATAAAATTTTACCTTCAGTAATTAATGCGTTCAAAAGATACAGAAGTAATTGTGCATAAAAGGGTACACCTTACCGATTTTTTTCAATCACTTTACTACGGTCCCCCCTCTTAACAATATTTCTGTTGACTTATACCGACATAACACATCCCACTTTCCAACTTGTTCCGGGTTTTAGTATTGGTTTGGGTTAGATTGGCGCGGGGGGCGCGCGCCCGCTCGCGGGCGCGTAAAGCATGGTAGCGAACCGATGTGAGTTTGGCGATGCTAAAAATGAGACAGTGGTTACAAAATTTCAAAAGTTGAAAATGGGGGACGGAAGGGCTCCCGGGTAGGGAGGCCTGCACCAACGTCAAAAAAAAAATTCCAAATTAAATTAACAATTTTTTATTAATATTTCGGAAACTAATAAAAACCCGAAGCTACAATTTTAGATTTAGAGTTCATACCCCCTCCCCACCCCTCCCCCCAAACCTCATCTCGATCGGCTACTGGGGCCATTCGGAAGAATATCCAAAATAAATTTTTAAATGAAATACTACAAATTGTACTACAACGGTTTTAAACTACGCGTAAGAATTAATCTGACTGTCGCGCGCGTGCGGCGAGCAGTCACGATTCCATATGAGCGCTCGCACCCGTCGCGCACGCCGTGAAGCGTTCCATCTCGCTCCCTCCTTCGGCCAGAAAGATGTGAGAAACGAACTCTCAGAATTAGGGCTCTGTTCACGATACGGGCTCAACGCTGGTCCCGACCAGCGAGCCCATAGTATTTCTACGCTGGCAGCCAGAGTTGGGCATTTTTATTCGTATAAATCCCCAAGATTTATTCGCGAATAACGAATAACGATTTTATTCGACGATAAATTATTCGTTATTCACAAATAAATCTGTACCGTAAGCATTTATTTTGTCGAAACCTTCGAAGAAAGCCACGAATAACTTTCGTCAGCGTCGAAACTTGGTGAGTCACCAAGACCCCAAGGTCCGTGTGTTCGGCGCTCGCCTCTCGGCCGGACTCGACCTTCGGAGGCTCGAAAAATCACGCTCGACGCTGACGAAAGTTACTTATTCGTGGCTTTCTTCGAAGGCTTTGAAAAGATAAAAGGCTCCCCCAAACCAACGTGAATATCGCCGCGCGGAGCAGACCCGCCGCGTTTCAGCAGTTTTTTATACGTGACGGCTTATGAGCAGCCTTATCTGATCCGCGACGGATTCGCTCCGCGCGGCGATATTCGCGTTGGTTTCGAGCAGAGTTGGGCGAAATGTAATCTAATTACAACTTACAAATTACGATTAAAATGTAATTGTGTAGTTGATTACACATTATTTTCTGTAATCGTTAAGTAAGTTGTAATTAGATTACATTTTGCCCAACTCTCGTTTGGGGGAGTCTTTAAATGCTACTGATGAAAAATGTATTCGACGCATTTATTCGAATAAAACCTTCGAATAAAAAATTATCGTTATTCGTCAAATAAATTCTTATCGAATAAAAAAGTTATCTTTATTCGTCGAATAAATTCTCATCCAATAAAATTATTTATTCGTTGCTCTTCGAAAGGTGCGTTTAAACCAAACGAACGAATGCTCATTTACCCCCCCACATCGACAATGAAAAGTTACAAGTGAAGATTGCCGTTTACACTAAATGAGCATGTATTTTGTCGAAATGAGGGGCGAACGAGCATTCGTTCGTTTGGTTTAAACGCACCTGAATAAAGATAACTTCGATTGTTCGAGCCTCGAATAACGAATAAAAATTATTTATCTTTTGTTCGATATTTGTGATTTTTATTTAGATAAAGTTTTGCCCAACTCTGGAGCGTACGATGCACGTGAACGACGAAGCGAGACAAAGTATCATGCTGTCTCTCTTCCGTAGTCGACGGCAAATACGTGTGACTCTTTTGTCCGCTCTTGCTCTTTTTCGGATTCTCTCACTCTCGACCAAAGAATTCCAAGAAATTGTGGGGATAGTCGCCGGGCTTCTAAATAACCAGGGATCGCCGGGGCTCCAATTACCAGTTCGCGCACACATAACCACGTCTCCTATAGGTATTTCCCCCTCCATTTGTTTGCGTTGCCTGGTTTGTAGAGCGTCATTTGTTTCAGAACGCACCACAGACGAATCTTCGGATTCACGTTTCACGTTCACGGTTCGCGTTTACGTTTTTTTGTAACGGGTAGAAGGATTTTGAGTTGTGTTGCGTTGTGTTGTATTGTGTTTGTGTTCTGTTTGTTGGTTTAGTGTAAAATGAGTGACATTCTAAATGTGAATATGCAGGATGTGCAAGAAGATATGGACAATAATTCTCCGTTTCGTCCGCGACACTTACGTCCGTCCGCAAGGAGATTTTCGAAACGGAAAGTATGTCGCTCAAAGAGAAGGCCTTTGACCCTTCGGAAGAAACAGGAAAGGGGAAAAACGGCAGACGACACTGTCGTAGGACAACATTCAGAAGAAGTGGCCGAGGAACGTATGGTAGAGGAACCATCAACATCCGATGGACGAAATCATACGTCCCAAGAGATAATGCACTTGCCATCCGATGAAGACACTGATACGGCCAGTTCGGGAGAAACTGAAGAGGCGCTGGATGAACTGAGAACCGAAATACCAGAAGGCACGGATGTAGAAAGCAACGAAGAAGAAAACTTCGTTGTAGAAAAAGTTGCGAAGAGCGAGCCGCAAGAACAATCGCGTCTTCTAAATAGCAACGATATCATGAATTTCCAAAATGTGCTTGCTCAATTGCAGAAAATAGGTAAGCATGCAAAACACAGGGAAGACTGTGGCATTGAACACCTACGAATAACTGGTGTGAAACGGCGTGGCTTCAAGAGCATCTTCAGCGTAATGTGCACTTTATGCCATTACAAAGCTGAAATCTACAATCAATCGGACGAAGCCGAAGACGTGGATAGCAATCAGGGCGCCGTTAATGCAACAATTTTATGTGGAGGCGGTTATGCCCAGTTAGAACACACTTTTGCAGGAGTGAACATACGTTGCATGTCGAAGAAAGACTTCGTGAAGAATCAAGATGAATTCGTCAAGTCTGCAATTGCCGCTGCAGAAGAAGAGATGTTAGCAGCGGCTGAAGAAGAAAAACGTTTGGCGATTGAAAGAGGCGACGTTCTTCCCGGATCAGGGACCCCTCACATCCCCGTTGTGGCCGACGGAAGCTGGATGAAGAGATCCTACCGCAGTGGATGTTACGATTCTGCGTCTGGAGTCGGCGTGATAGTTGGCTATCACACGAAAAAAGTTTTATTTTACGGCGTTCGAAATAAAGTTTGCAGAATTTGTCGGATTGCTGCGAAAAAAGATAAAGAACCCCGAAAGCACACATGTTTCAAAAACTGGAACACATCTCGAGCATCGACTGCTATGGAAAGCGATGCTATAGTAGAAGGATTCAACACTAGCGTAGAAAAACGTGGGCTCGTTTATTCTACTCTGATTGGTGATGGGGACAGCAGCGTGTATAAGAAGATTATTGATGCTGACCCATATAAGAGACAGATTCGCGTAAAAAAAATTGAATGCACGAATCATTTGTTGCGAAACTTCTGCAACAAAATGAAAGCGATTGTGAAGAAGACTACACCTGGGCCATTGCGGCAAGCTGTGGAAAGTAGCATTCGCCGGATACGCACGGACGTCGTAAAAGCCGCAAAGTTTCGATACAATCAGAATGTGTCAATCGAAGAGAAAACGAAGAATTTGTATGACGACATACAGAATGTTCCGAGCCACGTGTTTGGTGAACACAAAGAGTGTGCACGACTCAAATATTTCTGCGATGGAAAGAATAAAGAAAATCAAAGAAACATCGTTCCAGAATTGATGAATATTGGTGTGTACCAGGACGTACAAGAAATACTTCGTACACTGTTAGCTCATGCGGAGAGCTTACTCTACAACACCAATAATAACGCTGTGGAAAGTTTGAACGCAATAATTGCCAAGTACATTGGCGGAAAAAGATTAAATTTCGCCGAAAGAGGATCCTATACAGGAAGATGTGCTGCTGCTGTCGTGGAGTACAACAGTAACCAAGTGCACTCGCGATTGAACACAGCAATGAATAAGAAAACCCCCGAGGTTGTTCGCCAAATGGAAGAAAAGAAGAAGAAAGAAAAGGAAAAGAGAGCTGCTAAACAGAAGGAAACGAAGGCTGCGCGATATGTACGCAAGCAATTGCCCTCGCAGAAAGATTCTGATTATGGACAAAATGCACAGAAGCCGGACATGCCATCCGACATGTATGAACTAGAGCGGGAAAAGCATATGCAAATGCTCAGTGACTGGCAAGAGAAAATACATGCTATTGAAGATGAAACCATCGGACAAGCAAAGAACCGCAGATGGTTGCAGTACAGGTCCAAATTGTTGACCGCATCCAATTTTGGACAAGTGTGCCGTCGCCGACCTGACACGCTTTGCGCAAATGCAGTAAAATCAATTCTGTATCCGAAGATAATTAGTGCACCCGCGGTGGAATACGGGAAAGAATGCGAGAAAATTGCTCGTGATGAATTGAAGAAGCAATACACAGATATTGCAGAATGTGGAATTTTCATCGACAGCTGCATCCCCTTCTTAGGAGCTTCACCGGATGGAATCATCGGTCAAGAGGGTATTTTGGAAATCAAATGCCCCAAATCAGCGGAGAACTTTACGCCAGAAGAAGCTATTGAAAAAGTACCCGCTGTCCGGCGCATGTTCGCACGTAAAACAGGTATTTCAATGAACAAAGCGCATCACTATTTTTATCAAGTACAAGGCCAGTTACATATTACAGACAGAAAGTACTGTATATTTTGCCTTTGGACCCCGAAGGGGCTAAAATCTATAAAAGTAGAGAGAGATGATGCGTTTTGGAAAACAGAAATGGAGCCAAAACTGGTTCAATTTTATTTAGAATGCATGCTACCCGAAATAATAGATAGTCGGCACAATAGGTGCATGTCTATTCGGGAGCCTCAATTTATATTAGCAGAAAGAGCGAAAGAAAAACCGAAAAGCTTGAAAAAGCGAAAGAGGTCTCCCTCCGAAAATAGTGAAACTCCGATCTTATCGATCCGGCGTCGCACCGCACTGTAAAGTGCAGGGCCACTGACTGTGTCAGTGGTCACAAGTGTCAGCAATCGCACTTTCCTCGCGGATCATACAATCACGCGAGTCGATCGACGCCGCTGTAACTTTCCCAAGAAAGTGACGAGGAAAACAATAAATTTGATCGATCCGACGTCGCACCGCACTGTAAAGTGCAGGGCCACTGACTGCGTCAGTGGTCACAAGTGTCAGCAATCGCACTTTTCCTCGCGGATCGTACGATCACGCGAGTCGATCGATGCCGCCGTAACTTTCCCAAGAAAGTGACGAGGGAAATAATAAATTTAATTCATCCTTTAATTTTTTCAGACACATTTCTAAGTTCACAGGAGCAGACAGACAGAAGACAGACGCACGGTAGAAGAAAAGATACAGATGCGGATTTACGTTGCAAATTATTTCCATACGTAAGTGTGCCACGTCCGGTTTGGTCAAAGGACGCCAGGCTGGTACATACGGGCGTCGCAGGTATGCATGATGTTCGACGAAATATTGAAACAAACTTTTACTTTTATACCCAACTTACCGAAATGTCTGCGATTATTTGTTACAGGCGGACTTTTTACCAAATTAGTGCAAACGTGGTGTATGGGACAGTAATGCCAGGACAAATGGAATAATAAGTACCATATTTCAGGTAAAGTTTAACAGCTCATAAATCTACAGTAAAATTTTGTACGCTTATGAAACAACAAAGTGTTTCCTAATGTATTTCATAATGTGTTACAGATCAACACTGCCTACGTCATCATTCGGTATGAGCGACCTGGCAAAATTGTAGGAAGACCATCAATGGAGAAGAGGAATTACATAGAATGAGAGAAGATAATATTACAGTATTGTCTCGTTAGCGGATCGCTGGTCGGGACCGGCGCGGGCGTTGAGCCCGTATCGTGAACAGAGCCCGAATTCGCAGTGTTCGTTTCTCGCTTCTTTCTGTCCGAAGGAGGGAGCGAGATAGAACGCTTTGCCTGCGCGACGGGCGCGGATGCAAAGGACGGAGTATCAGGCGTCTGAAAGACGGAGCGAGACAAAACATCATCCCGTCGTCTGTCTCGTACCGTTCTCGCTCGCTTTCGGTGTCTCTCGCTCGCTCTCGCCTTCGCCGGACAAGAGTGAGACAGAAGTGGTGGGGATAGCGAAAAGTCCACATCGTGTACACCAAACCGAGCCGCTAACGAGACAATACTGTATTCTTCGAAAAATATTCACTTTTTTATCTGTAATTGTCCATTTCAAGGGGGCGAAAGATTGAATGACGAATTTCAATTCTCGAATGAAGTTGGATTGATTTATTGTGATGACTGTAACTTGATTAGAGACAAAAAATATATAAAAAAATGTTCTGTTAAACGATTTTGTCAAAAAGGTACTAACAACTAAAAAATACTTCTATTCTTGTACTACAATTTCGATGGTGTTTTTTAACTTTAAATAAAAACGTGGAGGAAGGATATTTCATAACAGAATATGAATCAATTTAGTACAGCATCAAGTGTCGAAATGAATTTATTGCGAGATATCCTGCTCCACAATTTTATTTAAAGTGAAAATACATCATCGAAATTGTAGTATAAGAAAATAATTATTTTTTAGTTTTTAATGCATTTTTAATAAAATCGTTTATTATAATTTTTTTTATTTTCTAGTTTTTAGTATTCGTGGATTTACATTTCACAGCTCAAACTTCTTTACAAATATCTTTTATTGCTGTATGCAGTTTAACAGTTTGTTTGAACCATACAGTGCTAAAAGTTCGTAAAGAACGGTAACATAAAGAATGGTTGATTTTATGTCGATTGGATTTGTTGTTATGGGTTATTATTTATTGGTGACGAGGTAATTTTTTCACCCCTTCGGAATTTTTTTCATAATTTTGTATTGTCATCCAAACTACGCACCTCTGCAAAGTTTCAAGACAATTGGATGGTTGGAAGTGGATAATTGAGTTTCCAGATTTGAATCAAACATACCAACAAACAAAGGATCGTAGCTAAATAAAATCGTAATGAGACATTCCAAAATATACGTATTGTTAGTACTGATCTCTAGTTTATATTGATAAATTTTTACAACCGTGGAATAACAATTCCGAAGGAAAGCACGTACAAAAGTATTGAATTGAAATGTATTTTTTGTTCAAATTGATGTTTTAAAAAAATTATTACTAAATTTGTATTTAAACAATAGACAATTCTTGTTGATATAAAAGATAATTTGATGTATAGTTAGATAGAAAAGAAAGCGTCATATGTTTTTAGAAGAATTATAGCATTTTAGATTTCATTACGATCGGCGTGTTACATTTCGGTGATGCACCTTATTCAAATTGTATGCTTTGAAATTGCACATTGATTATACAAAATATTACATCCTTCTACGTATAAATAAAAACTATTGATACGCAAATTGGTATTGTTTCATTGACATGCTTCCTAACTTCACTACCCAACCTCTCTATCTTTCATTATTGCTATCCTCCTTTACGTTCAGCGAGGCTCTGATGCTGGACGCAGCAATCGGACGCGCTACATCTACTCCTGATCCAGAGGGAAACACCTACAGGAGCGGTGGTTATGTGTGCGTGACTGACACTCGCAGTTCCGCACACATAACCACCGCTCCTGTAGATGTTCCCCCCTCCATCAGCGGTATTGAAGCCTGTTAATCTCTGCCTAGACGCAGCTCTCGTGCAAGACTTCTCAGTAGAAGGAGCTGTGGCAACAGCGTGGCGGAGACAGAGAGAACAGAAAATGTGGCAACTAAGCGTCAAAAATTCGTCTACATAGAGTACCTGGAGATGTCACCTCTGTACAACTTCTTTTTACCGACCGCAGTAGTTTCATTAGGGTCCGTCTGTTTACAAGGGGCGCTTCGATCGATTCGGACCAAAACAAACTTGAGACGGCAGCCTTAAACAAAAATAATAGGAACTTTTAATAACGCTAATTTGTACATTAAATTGCATTGTCAATCTTTTAGTGATAGAACGATTTGAACTTTGGTATCCTAGGAAAAATCGGCTCTAAACCTAGCAGGTCACTTTGGTGGGGTCTTAAATCTAAATTAGAATCAACTTAAATCTAACCTACCCTAATTTAATCTAAATATATTTACATGACTATTTACAAAGGTATGTACCACCAATCACCATTGCCGGAAGGTTGTGCCGCGTAGTGGGGGGTGACAAGGTTTCCTTGGACCCTGCAGGTAGCCAGGAAGCTTCAGGACACTTCAGCAGTTATCGCAGAACCATCACAGGGGATGCACGCCAATTTCAGCTAATTTTTTTTACGTTTTTCAAATATATTTTCCATTTTATTCCTAGTCCGTAGTTTATTCCTATTTTTTTCTTATTACTTTACATAGTTAGTTTTAGTAATTTTATATTATTCTTATAGTGTGTTTTATCGTATTTTTATAGTGTTATTTATCGTGTGTTTATCTTGTATCGTGTTTTTATCGTATTTTTATAGTGTAATTTTTCGTGTTTTTATCTTATTTGTATCGTATTTTTATCGTATTTCTATATTCTCATTCATTGTCTTTTTATCGTATATTTAATGCTTTTTTATCGTGTTTTTATAGTATTTGTATTGTTTTTTTTTTGTATTAGTCAACGTGCTAAAAGTTAGTTGTCTTTTGTATGCACCTTTGGTGTTTGGTTTTGGACCACATCCACATACTCTCCAGGTAAGTTCTAGATATCTATATTTCTGAAACCAGTGTTGCATTTTGTTTTTTCTACATTGCAGTCAGTTTATTTCTATTTTCTTCATTGCTTTAATAATGACTGGCAAATTGAAATTGAATGAGTACTAACTGCGTGCTAACAAGATCACTTAATCGTTCCGTTCAGGAAACCAGAACATCATTAGATGCTAGTTCTTCACATTTAACATCTGCAATCCACTTTGTTAGTACCCCGCTATAGTGATGTTTAATCTGGAACTAGTTCACAATCATTTTTACATTCAACATCTTGTCTTTAGCTTCTCATTACCAATATACCGCAAACTGGGGGAACATTGGCATGTTTTTGGAACATTATGCTATATAATATAAAAATGAACATTTTTACATTTGCTTCAAGTATCCTATCATAACATTGCATCTTTTGTAAATGTAGTACAAGTGTCAAAATGCATAAAATTTATGTCCTTATCCTTCTTTAATACATTTTAAATATGTGCCAATGTTACCCCGTACCCGGTTAACATTGGCACATCATATATAAATAGCACTAAAAACTTAAAGTTTTACCACATCTGAACTTACATTAAGGGGGTAGACACGGGTAATGCAGCGCGCTGTAATACCCACATAATATGCCCGAAACATGGGTTTGGGGGGATACTTTTTTCGTCCTTATATGAGCAAATTTTGGGCTGCGCGAGGTCTCATTCGAAAGAGGAAGGTTCAGTTCAGGGCGCTCTGGTCATGGTTCGACGAAATTGTGTTGATATCTAATAATACGAGTGTTCAAAGTAGAGCAAAAGTCGACAAAATACACCCGCATGAATCCAAGTATTTTTAGGTCACTAAAAGAGTTTTGTGACTCAAACGATGACCAGAGCGCCCTGCACTGAACCTTCCTCATTCGAATGAGACCTCACTCAGCTCAAAATCTGCTCATATAACGACGAAAAGCGTCAGCCCGTGATTGCATTCCCTAATACGAGTTCCGCCATATTGGCGATAATACAGAGCCAATCACGTGACAAATTTAGTTGAGCTAGTGGATAGGAGATGGCGCCTACTCGGGAGGACTGCCAACGTGGAATCATAGCAAAACTGAAGCGTTAGCTGGATACATGTGCCACAGCAAAAGCGTGATACAGTCAATGTATGTATTTTTGGACGATTGTAGGTTAGATTTTATGCATTTTAGGCATACATTGACTAGAAACTGCTGGAAACTGTGTATATTTATTAAATTCACGCTTTTACTGTAACACATACATCACCGCTGCCGAATATATGTTATAATTATATGGCCACATTATTTCAAATAAAAAAGGAGATTGGAATTTGTTAATAATACTGGAAGTAGTGATTTACTGATATCATATTTTCAGAATGTGGAAGTTACAGCAATTATTTGCAATTATTGCTTTTATTATTATTCTTCCGACTATTGTATATAACATATAATAAGGAAAAGTCTCCAATCCGGTCAACAGTTGACTCCTTGATTTTTTTTGTAATTCTTTACGCTCCTATGCAGAGATGGGCATTATTTAATTAAAATAATATACTTCCGAATGGCCCCAGTGGCCGATCGACACGAGGTTTGGGGGGACGGTGTGTGTACCCTAAATCTAAAATTCTATTTAGCTTCGGGTATTTATTAGTTCCCTTTGTTTATTCGAAGGCCTTTCATCTTTGGCTTCGAATAATTTTTCATCTTTCATTATATCTTTATCCTAAGGTCGTATTCAAATATATTGGCCGGTCGATTCGTTTTCGCGAACAGCGATCGAGGAGAAATCAACCATCACCGTCTGACGATCGTGGATTTGTCAGTTGGAGTTCCCTAGCCACCGAAGGGTATGGTGGGGTAACGGGAATGCTGCTCGGCCCCGTCTGAACGTAGCCGTGTGGCTGTTATTTATTCTTCTTGTCAGCGTAGTACATATGTAGTTGTGTGCATCACGAAGTAATGCGTAGACCAATACGAGATGAAGCTATCGAGAAAGAATCAATGTTCTGACCTATAAAGCTCCTGAATTTTTTCGGAGCTAAGGCCTAAGGCACACCTATTCTGATGCGTGTATTTCTACGCTGCAGCTCGGTTTGGCCTATACATGACAGAAGCTTGGCGCTATCCCCATCACTTCTGGCTCACTCGTGTTCTGCGATGACGAGAGAATACGCGTTACGAATAGGAGTGTGCGGATCGTCCCGCGGCTCGGATTCTCGGCCCTCGGGATGGGTCGGAAAATTTCGGGCGGGATCGGGCGGGGTCCCGATACTTTCGTATTGCTCGAGATCCCGACGGTTTCGGGATCCCGAGACTCGATTCGGGCTACAAGCATGACCGCCATGAGCGGGCAATTTGATTTCAGGTCGGTTTGGCAAAACTCGGACGCGATCGGCTCGAAAGCCAGCTATTACGAGCGGACCGAGACGGAAAAAATTATGTATATCATTTATATCGATACCAGAGTGATAAGTTTTTACCTTTCTGTCTCCTGTTGAATCATAATTTGTATCTTATTATTTATTTACATATATATGTATTTTCATTGCTACCAAATAGTCTGTGAATACTGAATACGTCCATATACGTACTTAAATAAATACCATGTTCAGAACTTGGGAAAAAGACTATTTTTATATCGACAATATTTTAAAATCTGAATAAAATATACTTCATACTTAGTACTTTATGTAAAGGGAATATATAGGGTATTATCTTTTTCCGGATAGGTTCAGATTTAAAATAGAAAACGTACGAACTACAGGGTGTCCCATCTAAGACGAGACAGCCGGTTTTCTCCTAAACTATAGGAGATAAAAATATAAAAAAAATAGGGAATTGCATGGTTCGAGGGGGCCAATTAATTAGCGCGAACGAATTTTTTTATCGATTATTATTTTAAAAGATACGATGGTCAAGTTCAGTTTTTCAAATGGAACTATTTTTTTTGAACACGTGAGTTGATAGTGCGTTCCAAGACAAATTCAATAAGCTTTAATGTATACACTTTATTTTCACTGGTTTTTAAGATATTGCGCTTGCAAATTTACTGATTTTCACTGGAAGAAAACTGTCTGGTATAGCACGGACCGGGGACGGTTTTACTGGCTCCACTTGTGGCACTGCCTTTTGAAATAGATACCTACCTGCCAAAGGTCTACGCCAGGCCCAAAGGCAAGACAATTTTTTTCCGTCAGAAATGCTACTTAGGTAGGTACATCTGCGGTATCGAGAAGCGCACCGTTACTTTTATTTCGCACTTGCTTCTACGCTCGGATGGCCGGTTCTTTTGGGAGGGATGCAAGTTCGATTGGTTAGGTTAGGAGGAGTGAAAGTTGCTAGACTAAATTTCAATCATAGGGAGCAGATTGTATCAGAACCATTCGGATTTGCATTCCTCACAAACGGCTGCTCTCGTGAAGCATTGCTCTTCACAGCAATGCCCACCTTCTCTCGCACGGAATACGTTAACGCTTGCTTTTGTTCTGATATTGAAGCTCGTGTTTATACTCGAGAGGACCACGCGTCGACAGCGGGCTACCCCTTTTCTTCCTGTGTCTCTCCACGAGCCGTGTTGACGGTGGATTGTAGGAGCGTAGATATCTGGATGCCAGTTATTGAATTCAGGAGACGATAGAAACATTTTATTACAAAACACACATGTACTATAATTAAAGTAAATCGTATTCCTCTCGGGCAGGAGTACTGATAATGATCGAACTTGCGCCCCACTTCGCGCAGACCAATTACACGGAAGGTAGTCGGGTCACACACTGCCCAAATGATACAGGGTAATTCTGGAGCAACGCCCGTCAAGGAGATGCGCTGGTACCCCGTGGCGAGGACAGACCTTCGCATTGCCTCACCCGATTTTTATGGTTTTTTTCCGGAAAAAGGTACGAATCCTAGGCCGAACGTAGCGAATTGAAGTCGACCCTCCGCAGTCGAGGGTGAATTATCCATTACAGCGTATTAAGAAACCCTTTTCTTCGTCGTATCGAAAGGGAAGTGGTGCCAATGGATTCCTTATGTTTTTCTGACGAAAATCATACCAAATGTCATGCAAATCGGACTACTTTGACACAAGCTATTTGTATTCCTATGTAAAAGTTGTCCGATTTACACGACATTTGTAATGATTTTCATCGGAAAACCCCAAGGAATCCATCGGCGACACTTCCATATCCATACGATAAGGAATAACGAATTGTTTTATTTCTTAAAAAGGTAGGTACAGGCTGATTCTGGTGCTGCGCCCGTCACCCCGTGGCGAGGACAACACCCCGCAGTGCCCATCGAATTTTATGGCTTTTTTCGGAAAAAGGTACGAATCCTAGGCCGAACGTAGCGAATTGAAGTCGACCCTCCGCAGTCGAGGGTGAATTATCCATTACAGCGTATTAAGAAACCCTTTTCTTCGTCGTATCGAAAGGGAAGTGGTGCCAATGGATTCCTTATGTTTTTCTGACGAAAATCATACCAAATGTCATGCAAATCGGACTACTTTGACACAAGCTATTTGTATTCCTATGTAAAAGTTGGCCGATTTCCACGACATTTGGCATGATTTTCATCGGAAATCCCCAAGGAATCCATCCGCGACACTTCCATATCCATACGATAAAGAATAAAGAATTATTTTATTTCCTAACCAGATACAGGGTAATTATGGAGCAGCGCCCGTGAAGGAGATGCGGCGGCCTGGTACCCCGTGGCGAGGACAACCCCTCGCAGTGTCTGACCGAATTTTATGGCTTTCCACCCGCGAAGGGGTTCGAGTGCCTAATAGGGAGTGAGAAATCTTCGACTTGCGCATTTCTCATCAGATCTTTGCAAAACCGACACCTATCGATTCCTTATGTTTCGCCGATGAAGCTGACACTAAGAACGATGTAATTCGGACCATAATGAAGGAAATTCCATGGAATATCGATTTATGTCATTTCAAGCTGAATTGACTTGGTTAAAAATAGTCCGATTTACATGAAATTTGGTATGATTTTAATCGACGGAACGCCAGGAATTCATTTGCGCCACTTCCCCTTCGATACGATGAAGAAAAGAAGCAAACATTTGAAATCCTGAACATTTCTCACTTCTTAATGGTATTCCAAACCCTTCGAGGGTCGAAAGCCATAAAATTCGATGGGCACTGCGGGGTGTTGTCCTCGCCACGGGGTGACGGGCGCAGCACCAGAATCAGCCTGTACCTACCTTTTTAAGAAATAAACCAATTCGTTATTCCTTATCGTATGGATATGGAAGTGCCGCCGATGGATTCCTTGGGGTTTTCCGATGAAAATCATTACAAATGTCGTGGAAATCGGCCAACTTTTACATAGGAATACAAATAGCTTGTGTCAACGTAGTCCGATTTGCATGACATTTGGTATGATTTTCGTCAGAAAAACATAAGGAATCCATTGGCACCACTTCCCTTTCGATACGACGAAGGAAAGGGTTTCTCAATACGCTGTAATGGATAATTCACCCTCGACTGCGGAGGGTCGACTTCAATTCGCTACGTTCGGCCTAGGATTCGTACCTTTTTCCGAAAAAAGCCATAAAATTCGATGGGCACTGCGGGGTGTTGTCCTCGCCACGGGGTTACGGGCGCAGCACCAGAATCAGCCTGTACCTACCTTTTTAAGAAATAAAACAATTCGTTATTCCTTATCGTATGGATATGGAAGTGCCGCCGATGGATTCCTTGGGGTTTTCCGATGAAAATCATTACAAATGTCGTGGAAATCGGCCAACTTTTACATAGGAATACAAATAGCTTGTGTCAAAGTAGCCCGATTTGCATGACATTTGGTATGATTTTCGGCAGAAAAACATAAGGAATCCATTGGCACCACTTCCCTTTCGATACGACGAAGAAAAGGGTTTCTTAATACGCTGTAATGGATAATTCACCCTCGACTGCGGAGGGTCGACTTCAATTCGCTACGTTCGGCCTAGGATTCGTACCTTTTTCCGGAAAAAAACCATAAAAATCGGGTGAGGCAATGCGAAGGTCTGTCCTCGCCACGGGGTACCAGCGCATCTCCTTGACGGGCGTTGCTCCAGAATTACCCTGTATCATTTGGGCAGTGTGTGACCCGACTACCCTCCGTGTAATTGGTCTGCGCGAAGTGGGGCGCAAGTTCGATCATTATCAGTACTCCTGCCCGAGAGGAATACGATTTACTTTAATTATAGTACATGTGTGTTTTGTAATAAAATGTTTCTATCGTCTCCTGAATTCAATAACTGGCATCCAGATATCTACGCTCCTACAATCCACCGTCAACACGGCTCGTGGAGAGACACAGGAAGAAAAGGGGTAGCCCGCTGTCGACGCGTGGTCCTCTCGAGTATAAACACGAGCTTCAATATCAGAAGAAAAGCAAGTGTTAACGTATTCCGTGCGAGAGAAGGTGGGCATTGCTGTGAAGAGGGCCTCTTCAAGAGAGCAGCCGTTTGTGAGGAATGCAAATCCGAATGGTTCTGATACAATCTGCTCCCTATGATTGAAATTTAGTCTAGCAACTTTCACTCCTCCTAACCTAACCAATCGAACTTGCATCCCTCCCAAAAGAACCGGCCATCCGAGCGTAAAAGCAAGTGCGAAATAAAAGTAACGGTGCGCTTCTCGATACCGCAGATGTACCTACCTAAGTAGCATTTCTGACGGAAAAAAATTGTCCAGCCTTTGGGCCTGGCGTAGACCTTTGGCAGGTAGGTATCTATTTCAAAAGGCAGTGCCACAAGTGGAGCCAGTAAAACCGTCCCCGGTCCGTGCTATACCAGACAGTTTTCTTCCAGTGAAAATCAGTAAATTTGCAAGCGCAATATCTTAAAAACCAGTGAAAATAAAGTGTATACATTAAAACTTATTGAATTTGTCTTGGAACGCACTATCAACTCAGGTGTTCAAAAAAAATAGTTCCATTTGAAAAACCGAACTTGACCATCGTATCTTTTAAAATAATAATCGATAAAAAAATTCGTTCGCGCTAATTAATTGGCCCCCTCGAACCATGCAATTCCCTATTTTTTTTATATATTTATCTCCTATAGTTTAGGAGAAAACCGGCTGTCTCGTCTTAGATGGGACACCCTGTATAAGCATACAAAAAGGAATATTTCCTGGATGTTTCATAATAACAACAATATACAGGAGGCGAATATTTTATTATTTCAAATTAACGTGTAAGAAACATAATTTTTCTATGTTCTCAGGTAATAATTTTAATCTATTACTGGTAACGATATCGTCCGATCGCGTCCGAGTTTTGCCGAGCCGACCTGAAATCAAATTGTCCGCTCATGGCGGCTATGCTTGTAGTCCGAATCGAGTCTCGGGGTCCCGAAACTGTCGGGATCTCGAGCAATACGAAAGTATCGGGACCCCGCCCGATCCCGCCCGAAAGTTGCCGGCCCGTCCCGAGCCCGAAAAATCGGGTAACCGCACACCCCTAGTTACGAAACTCACCGGCCAATAAGTCTGAATACGATCTTAGAAGTTCGAATAACCGACGAGAACCTTTGTGTCCCGAGCCGCGCGAGATCGCCGTGCTGGGCGATGTGTCATCGATTATAAAGAAACAGAATTTGTTTATTTTTCATCGTATCAATATGAAAGTGACACCATTGGATTCTTGGCATTCTCCCGGTTATATTGGCAGAAAATAATTTAAATCGGACTATTTTTAACAAAACGGGCTTTCACTTCTACAAACAAATTTTTCACGTAATTTCCTTCATTTTGGTCCGAATTATATCATTTTTGGGGCCAATTTGATCGAGAAAACATGAGGAATCGACTGACGTCACTTTCGCAAAGATCTGATTAGAAATGCAGAACTGCAGATTTGTCACTGCTTAGCGCGCAACATTGTATGGCCCCGCTGGTTTCGAGCGCCGAAGCCCACGAAACTCAGCGAGTCGCATGATTGCCAGCGAGAAGGACAAGAGGGGACTTTCCATGGCGAAGGAAAATCAGCCTTTTACAGAACTCAAATCGAGAAAGACTTTGCTAACAAACTTTATATTCACGTCAAATAAATACTTGTAAAATTTAGACGACGAACTATTGTTGAATTTCGCCAGTTCTTACATATGCCCCACTGGGTTCGGAATTCCTGATCCCAGAGTTTCATGCATTTACTTATTGAAATGTTGCTTCAAGTCATCGGGCAATTGCATTGTTTCTTCTCGTACATATGTATATCTGTTCGCGAGTAGGTGTCATGAATGACGCGACTTTTGTTTCCCAAATAAATTCACCCCTATCAGGGCCCTCGCTCGAACCGCTTGACAAGGAGACCGAACGATGTGAACCGAGTGCGAGTGAAATAGCGCACCAGCGGTACACCCTCGGTCGACGGCGACTTGAGTCATCCAGTACTGAATACGAAATGTTCAAAATTTCTCATTACACCTTGATGAGAGTGTTACCATTCATGGATTGTTGGTGAGTCAAGACACGAAGCAATTCAGTCTATTTTTTCTCAGAAATTACAGGAATAGACATAATGTTATAATTGTTAATTATATTTAATGTACAATACTGTCGTTTTGTCCTTTTTCCTTTAGTGAATTAGTCATATTTTTATATTATTGCTATTTTTAGTTAAATAATAAACTGTAATACAAATCAGGTATGTTTTCTAACAATTTGGACCCCATATGAACCCAAACCCGCCAAAAAATAATTTTGTCCAGCTAGCAAAAGTCTATGGAATTATGGTCTATATACTGTGACGGTCGTACTCCGGTGGTGAGGATTTAGGAGGATGAGCTCAGGCGGTACGCCAGGGTTCGTCGAAATCCTCTTGTTATAATAAATAACTCCTTTATTCTTTGAACTGCATATGTACACTATTTACAATGGGCTTAGACTAAGGGGTCGTAGCGATCGGGCTCGCGGTACGACGAGCGTCGTGCAACGGTAGAGATGAACGGTGAACGGTAGAGGAAAGAGACCGGGCAGCGTCCGGGCGTCTCTGTTCGGAGCGGTAGAGGAAAGAGACCGGGCAAGTTCCAGGCGTCTCTGTTCGGAGCGGTAGAGGAAAGAGACCGGGCAACTTCCAGGCGTCTCTGTTCGGAGCGGTAGAGGAAAGGTGATAGCAGGGCGATCATATGATCGGCGGTTATACGGATCGTTTTACCAAAACTGGTACCGGGCAACATCCAGGCAGGTCTGGTAGTGAGGGGATCCGTATCCCCACTGGAACTGTCTTGGCTTCGTGACGCCGGGGCTTATGTCCTAATTGAGGAAATTCCCAGCAGCGAGAAATCGACGCGATCTAGCGGCGCGGTGGGGAGTGAGCGTCATTTGACGCGTCGCGAGACCGGCGCGCCTTGGGCCGGTTCGGTGCTTTTCGGCTGCGGTCGCCTGCGTGCTCGGCCTCTCGCTCACTCCCGGTCGCACCGCCGTGCGGTCGACTCCTCGCGCTGGGACGCTACGTCACAATAGTAATATTAATACCGGTGTATACTAAGATTTCATTACAATGTATCCATGTGTAATGACGATCCACATCTTCTATAATAAAAGCATAAGCAATAATATCAATAAATTGCCGAGTACTCGTACGCGCGCGTCACTTCCCCTCTCTCCGTCTCGCGAGTGTAATCTATGATATGTCGTTCACGCTCACGTTAACGGGTCGCAGCAGCGTGCTCACGGTAAACTATTTCCCGCCGATAGATTTGAGTGATGGTCAATACGAATTAGGACTCGCGGACTTGGAGACGTTTCACACGATACCGAACATTGACTCGAGCAACGATAAATTCTATTTCGTCGTGAACTATGACACCGAAAACAACTCCATCGCTGACATCGAAAACAACACCATCGCTGACACCACTCATGAATGTATTACGATCCCCCACGGCTCCTACGAATTAGATGCTATCGCCGAGTACCTAAAGCAACGAATACTCGATCGATATCCTCGAAGACGGGGTAACAACGAGAACGACGATGATGACGAGTACCCTCTAATGCTACGAGCTAACAACACCATGAAAAGCGATATGTACTGTTCGTTCTTTGTAGACTTTACGAAACCGAACAATGTGGGTTCATTGTTAGGATTTTCGCCAAATCGTGTCTTATTGCCGAGAATCTGGCACGAGTCTGACGTACCTGTGAATATTATAAACGTTAACGTGATCAGAGTAACGTGCAACGTCACTACCGGCGCGTACAGCAACGATAAACTGGTACACACGATTCATGAATTTTCGCCGCGCGTGCCGCCGGGATATAAGATATCGGAAACTCCGCGACACGTCATTTACCTGCCGATCGTCGCACGAGCAATACACGATCTAACGTTGTGCATCGTCGATCAACACGATCGTCCTATAGATTTCCGCGGAGAAGGAATAACGATTCGATTGCACGTTCAACGACGTCCGCGCGATAGTCTAGCGCGAGTGTAGTATGTTAGTGTTAGATCACACGTACGAATCATCAATCGTCACTGCTTATCCTACTGTCTCTGTCTCACGTCATCTGCGCGACCCTTTATCGATAGGTGAAAGTAGAAGAAGAATAAAGACGGGAGGAGCGATAAGAAGAGCACCGGTAAGAAGTATAAGAAAGTCGTTGACTCGTCGAAACGTACGTATCCTACGATCGTTAGGTTTCATCGTCGCCTATTAGACACGCAGCCACGATGTCAATTATTTTGGACGTGGCGAATACGCCAACCTTCGACAATCGTATCACGAAGATCGAGTTACACACGTACAATCCATACGCCAACACGACGTTCAACAATAACGATGAGATAAGAATCCCCATACAGCAGCAAGATCTGTATATGCTTCCAAGCGAAAGTTTTCTCTAGATCGAAGGTCGTGGCACGTTGACTGCGCAGGACGCGATAGGCCCGGCAACGTCCGCGACCGCTTTTCTCGACAATAATTGTGTTGCGTTCATGTTCGATGAGATTCGATATGAATTGAACGGTGTCGAGATCGATCGTTGTCGAAATCCAGGAATCACCTCCTGTATGAAATGTACGCGAAATTTGGCCAATCGTACTACGGTCACGGAGAACCGTTGCTGAACGCGATCGAATTCCTGCAATACGCGCCTATCACGGTCATAGATTGTTCTACGCAAAACGAGTCGTTGAAGAGCGCTACGGTGGACGTGCGAATAGATTTTGAATGCAAAGAAAATGCCCCCGCTAATACTTCTGCCGTCTGTTTGATCATACACGATCGTATAGTCGAATACAGCCCTTTAACCAACGTGGTACGCAAACTAATATAGCGTGCGTACGTGAACGATTACTACTACTACTACTACTAATACTACTACTACTACTGCGGATACTGCTACTGTTTTAAACCGTCGATGTCGAAGACCTCAGTTGCTGTTCCGACACCATCACCGACGGTGCTACCTAAACGAATAATAATGTTCGCCATTGTCGTTCTGCAAGGTTTCAATATCGAACGCGAGTTCGTCGCCAAAGAGATCGCGATTCGCGCAAACTGCAACAACGATAAAACGACGACGCCGACAATCAGTCATTGGATCTTCGAACCACCATACTTCTGGGAACACCTGAATTCGTGGGAGCATCGTCAAGCATCCTGGCTCGCGAAGCATCATCACGGGCTTGACTGGTCTGACGGCTACGTTCCATACTCTAAACTTCCGGGGCTCCTCACCAACGTACTCGCGAACATTGACTTCGTCATCGTGAAAGGTGCGGAAAAGAAAACGTGGATGCTGCAACTACTACCTGACATAATCGTCGAGAATGTATGTAATTTATACGAACTGACGGCGCGAAAGATTAACAACAACAACAACAACGCTCGAACTGTCGAAGACGACGGTGGCTACGACGTTGACGATGATTATTGCGGAATCATGCCTGACGTTCCTAATCTGAAGTCTATGTCTTCAACGAATGCCATTCGATGTGCATTTCATAACAACGGCGGTGTTTGCGCGCTGGAGAACGTCAAGAAAATATGGAATTATATACTTGCGTCACCTAAAGTAAGTCCTACACACATTGCATCTATTTTACGCATCATATGCTGAGAAACGAATACCTATGTAAGAATTATTTCTTTTGTTTTCTACAGCGATGAATACAACTGCGGCGGCGATGAGAGTATTGACAGCGGCGACTGCTTCCTCTACCCACGAGCAGAAATTTCCCTCCCATACGAACGTTATTTTTACGCAAATACTAACTTCATAATTTAAGTACGCAAATACCGATTCTATAATTTAAGTACACATGCATGAATGTATATTAATAAACATACACTATTTTGAATATAAAATTATATTTATTTATTTAGTTTTTTTTCATTTATAAAATAAATTTATTTAAAAAATGTTGGTCTTCTTTTCACCTTGCTGTTGTTGTTACGTCCTGCAACACACAGAGAAAAAAACAAATTATTATTGTATAAAACGTTGGTATTAGCACGCGAAATATCAAACAATTAAAATTCACTCATACTCACTCTCCGAATAATTGCCGCAAGTCCCAAAACTCGCCTTCGAACGCCAAACATTCTATATTTAGCGTGTCCTCACGCCACTCACGCCGAGCCGATTGAATCTTCAATCGTAACTTGTGGCAAATCCGCCCATCCTCCCGCGTCGGGTATTGGCGACGCTGTAACAAACATATGACTCGATTAAAACATCGTCGAATGGTGTACGCGCACCAATATAATTTCTATAAAACATAACTTACGAGTTGTTGGATTATAATATCTATATCACCATCTCGTGCGTGGGCCTCGATGTCCTCTCGACGCTGAAACAAACGTATGACTCGATTAAAACATCGTCGATTAATGTACGCGCATCAATACAATTTTTCCCGAAACATCACTTACGAGGCGTCCAACCGTCCCCAGATAATGATCACTCCAATCCGCCATCTGCTTTTCTCGTTCGCACTATAACAAACGCATGAATCGATTAAAACATTGTTGAATGGTGTACGCGAACCAATATAATTTTTATGAAACCTTCACTTACAAGATACCTGATCACCCTCCGCCGTTCCACGCGCCTCGCTCGCATCATATTATCCCGTTCATGCTATAACAAATGTATAACTTTGTTAGAAGACCACCCAATTGAATGCACGCATCAATTCAATTTACATCAAAAACTATACTTACTATTTTTCGGAACACCTCATCCCGCTCCTGATGCCACGCGCGTTCAATTTCACCATGTCGTTGCTGTAACAAACGCACAACTTCAATAGAACATCATCGAATGGAATACGCGCACCAATTCAATTTACATAACTATACTTACAATGCATTGCTGCATCTTAACAACATTCATACCACGCGTTAAGGTTGTCGAATGAACTCGAATGCGTACATTTTTTTTTGTAAAAAATACTTCAGATAACTGTACAGACCCGTGCTGCGGTGATCGACGGCCTTATATACATTTCGTTTCCCTAGCCTAGCGCGTTGCAGGGTAGGGGTAGCTTTCAAGTAGGGTAGTCTTGGGATTTGGTGGGGATGTTCACATCACAATTTCTTCGCATCCTTCTTCTTCTTCTTCTTCTTCTTCCTCAATGATTTTATAATATGAAACTAATTATTCCAGCATATAGTGTACTTTTATGATCCTCACACTTTTATATGCACTGTGATATGCATGCTCCTTGAATTTGTCGTGCACGCTATTTGAATTTGCCGCGTATTCTCTAACCCTTGTGCGGTATGCATACACACCTTGACCATCACTGATATGATATACTTTCACATATGGTCGTGTACGTGTGCGTGAATCAGTATAAAATGACGTGGGTCGGTCCTGCGGACTTCATTATACCACGTACACTCGAGTGCTAACAAGTATCGTTCGCGTTATTTTTTTCTCCGCTGATGAGAATCATACGTAGTGCATATCAAAATGTACAAACGCAGCTTAAACGATTCATCCTGCGCATCCGACAACGATGGTGGTCTTCCAAATAAACGTCAAAAACAACAATATCATCAACAGTCCAATATGAGGTATGTAATCGTTATTATACACTTTACACTTACTTCATTCACTCACTTCTTTCACTGTAAACGTTAACGAATGATGCATTAATTTCGTGTACATGTTTCTTACAGTTCTGGATTCGCAACGACAAAAACGTCGAAAATACCAAAACCGTCAATTATACGGATTCTGGGGCGTGATTACCCGTTGACCGCAACAACTTATAAACGTCTAACTATTGGAATACGCATTGGCATGGATTCGTGCCACGTCGAGATCACCATAGCCGACAATAAAGGCAGCGAATTGAGCTTTTCAATGTCGACGTGGAAGCTCCTGCTACAAAACGAGGCGCACATACTCCAACGATTACGAAGCAACGCAACATCGTCCCAAACCCACATCGTAATTGATCATTTATCATGTTAATTGATCATGTTTTAATAATAAATGTATGATTTTCACATCAATACCTGTAACGCATCAATATTAATATCCTTTCGTACATATTCATATATTAATTCTTAGAGACATGCTCTTAACTATCGCGACGATTGACTTACAATCTACTCGATAAGGGCGATCATCCTATTCTCGATCGTGAAAATACTCGGAACTCTACCTCGAATAATTATCGCTTAGTTGCTCGCGTGAACGCAACGCCTAATTTATTGCTTCAGGGACATTGCGTTTTCTCGAGGGTACCTACTTCTTAGAGGCATGGTCTTGGGAAAAGTCAATCCCCCATAAAAAACTTCAAAAAGTAAAAAAATTACGCCAAGTACATGAAATAAAAAAAAACACAAATAATAGAAAATAATAATAATTACAACGTAAAAAAAGATGTGAAATCAAAATGAGCTGCAAGTACATAAAGGTGCTTTCCCGCAGCGTGCAAAGACGACACTGTGTAACACAACAAAAGACAAAAAAAGATGTCCGCGGCCTGGAAGTCAAATACTTGGCGTGGCCAAGTGTCAAGGTGTCATTGAATAAGAATTATTTAAAAACGTAAAATAATGAAAGTGTATTCATATTGTCAGTGTATTAAATTGACAAATTACGCGAAAGCTTGTAAGAGGAAAGATATCGGTGTCGATGCATGATCTTACAATTATTTTAAAACGCAATATAATGAAAATGTACTCATATCGTCTGAGTTTTAAATGGACAAATTATCTGAAAGCCTGCGAGGGGGAAGATATGAGTATTGATGATCTGAGAATACCTTGCCTGGCCACGCCAAGTATTTGACTTCCAGGCCGCGGACATCTTTTTTTGTCTTTTGTTGTGTTACACAGTGTCGTCTTTGCACGCTGCGGGAAAGCACCTTTATGTACTTGCAGCTCATTTTGATTTCACATATTTTTTTACTTTGTAATTATTATTATTTTCTATTATTTGTGTTTTTTTTATTTCATGTATTTGGCGTAATTTTTTTACTTTTTGAAGTTTTTTATGGGGATCTCACTTCTTTTTACAAAGATTGTATATTTTCTTCTGATTTTTTTGCGATTTACTCTTTTCCGTCCTCGACATTTTCATGTACTTGGCGTCATTTTTTTACTTTTTTGGAGTTTTTCATTAATTACTTACTTCTACGCTCTGCAGTATCAAATAGGTTACAGATCAAACAATTTTATTCATTAATGCTTCAATATTGTGTCGAAATCGATTATAAATTTCTTTCATTCAAAGTAACGAATGAAAATTATCTTTATCGTTTTTCCACTTCGCTTCTTCGTATTCTCCTCTTTTCTCTACGTAGGTATACAGGGTGTCCCACCTAAGACTGGACAGTCGGTTTTCTCCTAAAGTATTGTCGATAAAAATATAAAAAAAATAGGGAATTGCATGGTTCGAGGGGGGCAATTTATTAGCGCAAACGAATTTTGTTTTCGATTATTATTTTAAAAGATACGATGGTCAAGTTCGGTTTTTCAAATGGAACTATTTTTTTTGAAGACCTGAGTTGATAGTGCATTCCAAGACAAATCCAATAAGCTGAAATGTATACACTTTATTTCCACTGGGTTTTAAGATATTGCGCTTGCAAATTTACTGATTTTCACTGGAAGAAAACCCTCTGAAATAGCAAGGACCGGGGCGGTCTTACCGGCGCCACGGGTGGCACTGCCTGATGAAATAGATACTTACCTGCCAAAGGTGTACGCCAGGAATGGCAGGCCCAAAGGCTGGACAATACTTTTCCGTCAGAAATGCTACTTAGGTAGGTATTATACATCTGCGGAATCGAGAAACGCACCGTTACTTTTATTTCGCACTTGCTTCTACGCTCGGATGGCCGGTTCTTTTGGGAGGGATGCAAGCTGGATTGGTGAAATATCAATTACAGCGTATTAAGAAATCCTTTTCTTCATCGTGTCGAAAGGGAAGTGACGCGAATGGATTCCTTATGTTTTTCTGATGAAAATCATACCAAATATCATGCAAATCGGACTACTTTGACACAAGCTATTTCTATTCCCTATGTAAAAGTTGTCCGATTTACACGACATTTGGTATGATTTTCATCAGAAAACCCCAAGGAATCCATCCGCGACACTTCCATATCCATACGATAAAGAATAAAGAATTATTTTATTTCCTAAACAGATACACGGTAATTCTGGAGCAACGCCCGTTAAAGAGATGCGGCCTGGTACCCCGTGGCGAGGACAACCCCTCGCAGTGCCTGACCGAATTTTATGGCTTTCGACCCGCGAAGGGGTTCGAGTGCCTAATAAGAAGTGAGAAACCTTCGACTTGCGCATTTCTCATCAGATCTTTGCAAAAACGACACCTATCGATTCCTTATGTTTCGCCGATGAAGCTGACACCAAGAACGACGTAATTCGGACCATAATGAAGGAAATTCCATGGAATATCGATTTATATCATTTCAAGCTGACTTGACTTGGTTAAAAATAATCCGATTTACATGATATTTGCTATGATTTTAATCGACGGAACGCCAGAAATCCATTGGCATCACTTTCCCCTTCGAATCGATGAAGAAAAGAAGCAAACATTTGAAATCCTGAACATTTCTCACTTCTTAATGATATTCCAAACCCTTCGAGGGTCGAAAGCCATAAAATTCTATGGGCACTGCGGGGTGTTGTCCTCGCCACGGGGTGACGGGCGTAGCTCCAGAATTACCCTGTATCTGTTTAGGAAATAAAATAATTTTTTATTCTTTATCGTATGGATATGGAAGTGTCGCCGATGGATTCCTTGGGGTTTTCTGATGAAAATCATACCAAATGTCGTGTAAATCGGACAACTTTTACATAGGGAATAGAAATAGCTTGTGTCAAAGTAGTTCGATTTGCATGATATTTGGTATGATTTTCATCAGAAAAACATAAGGAATCCATTCGCGTCACTTCCCTTTCAACACGATGAAGAAAAGAATTTCTTAATACGCTGTACTGGATATTTCACCAATCCAGCTTGCATCCCTCCCAAAAGAACCGGCCATCCGAGCGTAGAAGCAAGTGCGAAATAAAAGTAACGGTGCGCTTCTCGATTCCGCAGATGTACCTACCTAAGTAGCACTTCTGACGGAAAAGAATTGTCCAGCCTTTGGGCCTGCCATTCCTGGCGTAGACCTTTGGCAGGTAAGTATCTATTTCAACAGGCAGTGCCGCCCGTGGCGCCAGTAAGACCGCCCCGGTCCTTGCTATTCCAGAGGGTTTTCTTCCAGTGAAAATCAGTAAATTTGCAAGCGCAATATCTTAAAAACCAGTGGAAATAAAGTGTATACATTTTAGCTTATTGGATTTGTCTTGGAACGCACTATCAACTCAGGTCTTCAAAAAAAATAGTTCCATTTGAAAAACTGAACTTGACCATCGTATCTTTTAAAATAATAATCGAAAACAAAATTCGTTCGCGCTAATAAATTGCCCCCCTCGAACCATGCAATTCCCTATTTTTTTTATATTTTTATCGACAATACTTTAGGAGAAAACCGGCTGTCCAGTCTTAGGTGGGACACCCTGTATGTATAAAATACTTCCGCTGTCATCTTACCTTATCTCAGAGTTACTTTATCACTTTCAATCGGGAACTAATGAATCAATTTCGATGGAGCTTTTTAACGTGCAGCACAATAATGAAGGGTCGGATGCAATAAAGGGACTAGCGCTCGAAAATGTGAAAAATTATTGTCCAAACGCTAAAAAGGATTGGAAAATTAAATGTTGTTAATTTGTATTTTAAAAAATATAGTGTTGTAAAGGTCGTCATAACACACATTTTTTCTATTTACTGTTTGTTTATCCAATCATTAATATTCGCGCTAAAAATTATAAATAAAATATTTCTCATCGTCCAAAGTCAATATTTCTTTAAACATAAATTGCAATAAATTAAGGAAATATCAACGGATCGTTATGAGACTTAAAATATAATTTCAGAAAACTCTAGCGAAGTCGCAAAGTGTAGGTTAAAAACGATTATGTTGAAAAATATAATAATATTTAATTAAAAAGTAATACTGGTTTGTGGGTATATGCTGATTGCATATCGACTGATTGATTTGAGTTGTGGTTACAGGCTGATTTCAAGTCATTTGAATTTGTGGTTATGGGTTATATTTATGATATACAAACAGGACGCAATTCAAATTTCGGCAACTTACCTTGTGTTTGAGACTGCATTTTTGTTGCAATTCAATGGTACAACGATACATATTTGTAAAAACACGTGGCATCTCAAATTTTGACAACTTACCTTATTTCACTCTCGCCAGGTTATAACCTGACTGTAAGCTGTCAAAATTTGGAGTAGATTGCATAGTGAAGATAGCGATTGACGAACGAAACATGTGTTAGTGTCTTTTGGCTGAAGGTGTGCGTGTAACGCTAGGATGGACCTTAGGTACTCTTGACGAAATATATTTTGCGAGATTTTTTTGGTCCCGTCCCCCAGAAATGTGACACTTGTTGGGAAAATGATCCTGAAAAAATTTCAGCTCGATTGGACCACGCGAAAAGGACGCGCCACGAATTTGAAAATTTTGAACTTTTTAAACCTTGACATAAATATACATTATGATATATCGTTGAATTTGTATTTTTTTTCTGTTTAAGAATACAAACACAGCATATACGATTGTTAAAAAAAACGTCCGTGACCTTGAAAATTCGAAACAGTGACCTTGAAAAAAAAAAATTTTTTCCTCCCATTATATTCGCCTCTTTATATACTAGAACTTTTGTCTGAAGAGCTTTTTCATTTATCCATAAACGATAGAGATATTAAACATTTTTGATTTTCATTATACCGCTCCATTATACAGAAGAAAAGCAGTTCTAAGACTGAAAATAAGTTATTATAGCTATTATGTAAATTACGAATGGAAATGTCATTAAAGTATTGCGTCCCAGATTTGCTCGTGGACTCGTCAGTAGGGCCCAGCAGAACCTGTCTCAATTCCCGATACAACGTCTTAATACGTTCACCTTGAATTTAAGCTATCATGTAAATTTCTAAATTATGGATACCCTAAGCGTTTTGTCCCAGACCTGCTCGTGGACGTTCGATAAGATCGAGCAGATCTTGCCCTAGACGCGACTGTGTTAACAAACACAGTCTTAAATGCGTCTCAAAAATTCAAATAGCCACGGAGGTATTTATTAGGGGTTCCTTTATATTAAAAATGCTTTAAAAATCCTTTGATAAATTCTCTTTTGTGACGTCAGGATACTGCTTTCTATATTCCATCACATTCTGTAGTATAAATTGTTTCTCTTCTTCATTTTTTGATAATATTTTGTTATATTCTTCAATAAGTTTAACGCCACGTTCAGCGGTGTCATTTACCACTTTTAATCCTTTCACGATGTTTCGACCAATTTGGAATGCCTCGTCATCATTCCATGTAGAAGGGTCTTTTTAAAAAAATGTGGTAGGTATTAAAAACCTTTCAAAGAATCTTTTGGAATCAGGAGAAATAAAATGTTCCATTTTATTGTAGACGAATTGTTCCACATCCTTTGGAAGGATTTTATATTTTTTAAGGCATTCGTTGTCGTCACTGCTTACACTGGCATTTATTGCCTCTATCATTTTTATTTTAGTGTCATTCCCAATGGCACTATCGAAAAATGATAATGCGGCAGTTTCTGGTGCCAAATACCACAAATGATTGATCATTTTGTTCATTGCAGTGCGGCTTATTGTATCGTCAATTTGACGATAAGCGAATAAATTGTTTACAAATTCCAAATCTTGTCGCGGGGCTTCTGTTGCGACTGGAGCTTGTATCCACGCTTTTAAATACAAATTGGCGAGGAAACTACAAATGTCGCGAATTCCAGTGGCCTTTTCGCTGGTCAAGATAAATTCTTTTCGGAATAAATATATTTTTATACAATATATCGCCTTGGCCATCCATCGAGCGTGATGAAAAGCTCCTGGAACCCGAAATATATCATTTGTTCTAGGAGTTCCGCCTAAGAAAAGAACTGTAAGCTCCAAGAATTCTTTATAATCTTCTCGTGGTTGTTTGATATTTTTCAAGGTTTGCATTGCAAACTCCAGCACTTCAGTACTATTTATAATTGTAGATTGGTGGACGTACTCGTCTTCAATTCCTGCCACAAAATTGGATTTATTGATCTGGGGCCAAGCCTGCTGAAATTGTTTGAAAAGTGGAATATTTGGACCCGATGATTTCTGTAACTTTACATCAAAAACACTTCGTAAAACAAGTTCGTATATGTGATGCCGGCAAGGAAAATATAGCAAATCTCTTTCAAATTTTTGTTCGAGAAGGATACATGCGCCTTGGAAACGTCCCATGTTCGATGACGTTGTGTCACAGCAAAGTGCTTGCACTTTGCTACCTAAATCCCATTTCTGCACTAAATCGTATACCGCAGAAGCTTGTTTGTCTCCAGTACCCGATAGAATTGCAGGGATTCCAAGCAGCTGCTCAATACCTCTGCAAGTTATTAGTACAGGTAAACGATCAATTTTCTCATTGCCTATTAAAGCTGGCAACAGCTTTCCGTCCCAATGTAGTGTAATAGCACCAAGCTCACAGTCTTTGAACGCTACACGATATTTATCTGCAAGTTGTGCTCGAAGATCCGTGCGATGACGCCGTATAGACGTTCGATTGATAATTAAGTCGCCTAGGTCATGACCATGAGCTTGAGCTGTTGCTGTTATTATACGAACAGCATCACGATCGCTTACTTTGCACTTGTCAAGGGTTGCAACAAGCTTTGGCGTAATTATATCAAATTGCGCACGTAGTTTTTTAGGGTTGCTTGGACCAGCTTCATCCACGGGAATAATAAATTCAATATTTTCACCCTCACTTGATAGGTGACCATCTTCTTCGTTGGATGATGCTACTTTGTCCATTGTTTCGTCTTGATTTAAACGATATACAAGTGTCAGTAAAGGCCAATATATCTTATATTATATATCCAAGATAACGATCAGTATTTTGAGTTTTAAAAATGAATTGCATAAAGAATATTTACCTTGCACAGCTTCACACTGCGCCTGCCTTGATTCTTCTTGCTCCTTCCGAATCGTTTTTTTCTGTTCTTTCCGGTATAATATATGATCGCTTCCAATCATAGAACCAGGACGACCATTTTTTCGTTGATTTAATAGAAAAAGTTTGTCTTCCTCTATTTTAATAGTTTTTAACGCATCGGCGGGTGCAATATCAAAAAGGTTATCTAGCTTGTCTAAAAACTCCTTCTCCCGATTTTTTTGGGTTTCAGTTCTGCGCTTGCAACTTTTATGCAAAGCCGCCCATTCCTGATACAATGCATCTAGCTTGTCAATGCAATGCTGTGGTCTTTTCGTTGGAATTCGCGCTTTCTCCCAAAATATTTGAACTTCCTTAATAACTAAAGAAGCACTAGCCTTAAGATTCAATTTCACATTCCGCATATTGTGAAATAGGACTCTTAAGACTTGCCCGTTGGATGGCAATTTTGCACCGATAATTTGACTTTCGTCATGATCGAGTAAATATAATTTTTTCCTTATACCTTCCATTTCACTTTCACTTTCACTACGATATGTCATTGTTACCTCGCTGAACGCTCAGAACATAATGGCCCAACTATGAGTTTTCGGACCTTCTGTCCCATCCCTTCCTGCGCAGGTATAATTCTAACGGTTTCTGAGGGGTACAAACTGATTACCTGACTCAGCTGTAGCTGCATTTCGAAGGCTTTCAAAACTCGCATTTCAATACATGTACGAATGAAATATTTAAGAAACTGTAGTATTGTCAAAAATGCAACTATTTCACATGAAATTTAAAATGTTCCTTTATATACCATTGTCTACCTTTTTTCTACAAGCTATATGGGCGTTTAAATGAGAATGTTTAATATCTTCATCGTTTATGGATATATGAAAAAACTCTTCAGACAAAAGTTCTAGTATATAAAGAGGCGAATATAATGGGATGAAAAAAAATTTTTTCAAGGTCACTCTTTCGAGTTTTCAAGGTCACGGACGTTTTTTTGTTAACAATCGAATATGCTGTGTATGTATTCTTAAACAGAAAAAAAATACAAATTCAACGATATATCATAATGTATATTTATGTCAAGGTTTAAAAAGTTCAAAATTTTCAAATTCGTGGCGCGTCCTTTTCCCATGGTCCAATCGAGCTGAAATTTTTTCCAGATCATTTTCCGAACAAGTGTCACATTTCTGAGGGGCGGGACCAAAAAAATCTGATGGTCGAGAATTAAGGTCCACCCTAGTGTAACGCGTATATACGTAAATAAAATAAAAAACACAAAAAAAAGACAAAGCAACATGAAAAAGTCAAGGACGAATAAAGTATTATTATCAAATAAATATAATCACATAAATAAAAAATAAAAAATATAATTACAATATAAAAAAAAAGTGAAATCAAAATGAGCTGCAAGTACATCACAAAAAAAAGAAAATAATATAATCACACAAAAAAAAAGGAAATAATATAATTACAATATAAAAAAATATGTGAAATCAAAATGAGCTGCAAGTACATCACAAAAAAAAAGAAAATAATATAATCACCCAAAAAAAGAAAATAATATAATTACAATATAAAAAAATGTGAAATCAAAATGAGCTGCAAGTACATAAAGGTGCTTTCCAACTGCGCTTCAGATGACACAACTACATATACACAGCTAAAATGTTGTGTTCATAAATTTCATTACGCATATCGTGGACATTTTTTAATTAACCCATCAAAAAGAATCCCATTTAAACACATTGTCGTAAATTAATTAATAGCTTTACAAAATTAATGATATACAAAAATTGCGCCAATTATAACAGTGACTATTTATACAAAGAAAAACAATGTATTAAATAATATGACACAACAAAAGACAAAAAAAAAATGTCCGCGGCCTGGAAGTCAAATACTTGGCGTGGCCAGGCAAGGTATTCTGAGATCATCAATACCCATACCTTCCCCCTCGCAGGCTTTCAGATAATTTGTCCATTTAAAACTCAGACAATATGAGTACATTTTCATTATATTGCGTTTTAAAATAATTGTAAGATCATTCATCTTCACCCATACCTTTCCTCTCACAAGCTTTCACATAATTTGTCCATTTAAAACTCTGACAATATGAATACACTTTCATTATTTTGCATTTTTAAATAATTCTTATTCAACGACACCTTGACCGTGCCTGGCCACGCCAAGTATTTGACTTCCAGGCCGCGGACATTTTTTTTTTGTCTTTTGTTGTGTTATATTATTTAATACATTGTTTTTCTTTGTATAAATAGTCACTGTTATAATTGGCGCAATTTTTGTATATCATTAATTTTGTAAAGCTATTAATTAATTTACGACAATGTTTTTAAATGGGATTCTTTTTGATGGGTTAATTAAAAAATGTCCACGATATGCGTAATGAAATTTATGAACACAACATTTTAGCTGTGTATATGTAGTTGTGTCATCTTAAGCGCAGTTGGAAAGCACCTTTATGTACTTGCAGCTCATTTTGATTTCACATTTTTTTATATTGTAATTATATTATTTTCTTTTTTTGGGTGATTATATTATTTTCTTTTTTTTGTGATGTACTTGCAGCTCATTTTGATTTCACATATTTTTTTATATTGTAATTATATTATTTCCTTTTTTTGTGTGATTATATTATTTTCTTTTTTTTGTGATGTACTTGCAGCTCATTTTGATTTCACACCTTTTTTATATTGTAATTATATTATTTTCTTTTTTTGTGTGATTATATTATTTTCTTTTTTTTTGTGATGTACTTGCAGCTCATTTTGATTTCACATCTTTTTTTATATTGTAATTATATTTTTTATTTTTTATTTATGTAATTATATTTATTTGATAATAATACTTTATTCGTCCTTGACTTTTTCATGTTGCTTTGTCTTTTTTTGTGTTTTTTTTTATATTTACTTTTTGATAATACTCTTTTTCTTCCTCGACTTTTTCATGTATACTATTTTCTTTTTTTTGTGATTTTTGATAATACTATTTTTTGTCCTCGACATTTTCATGTACTTGGCGTATTTTTTACTTTTTTAAAGTTTTTTTTGGGGGGATCTCACTTCTTTTTACAAAGTACGTTAATCTACGCATATTATAAGGTTACTGAGGTTAAAACTGCATTTATAACATAACATATTATTCTAATCATCTCTTTCACCGGTGTTTTTATATTCTTGTACTGTGAAAATATTTCATTCCGAATCTTTTGACGCCTGCAATTGTCGAGCAGGTAAAGTGTGATAGCCGTTAAAATTGCCGTATTTTTAACATTAAAATTTGCGTAGAGTAATATATAAATAATATAATATATGTAACGTACTATATATAATACGTAATATCCACAATATATATTTCCACGGGAAAAATTGTTAACCCATTCGACAAAAAGCCGAAATGGTATTTTTTCATACTACGTGAATACTACGACCCCCATATGTACTATTGTTCCAAAAGCGATTTCCACATCCGTGGCGTCCCCTTGTTAGCTTCCCGGCTTAAAAATCAAAAATTCAAAGAGCCCGCGGCAGAATGTGTCCGTATCTATGCCAAAAGCGGGCTCCTTAAAAAACAAAAGAGCAGCGGAGGAGCTCGCCTCATCGTTTCACGTGGCGAGAAAGGCCATTCTCGATCGTGGAGCTGTAAGAGAATGACTGATAATGTAAGTAAAAAAAAAATACTATTCATATATTCATTCATAGCTATCGTTATTCATATGCTCTAGCCCGGTTATCTGTATTCGATAGTTTTATTCGTGAGATATTCGTGAGATTTATTTTTGTTCGTTAGTTTTATTCGTGATTCGTGAGATTTTTTCGTCACTTAAATTCTGATTACAATCTGCGTATGATAGAAGAAAGTCATACATCTAGCGCAAGGATACGTATTATTCAATAGCAAATTTGAAATTAGAAATTCGGATTATATAAAAATTACATTACATTATTACAAAATATGTTTCTTCTCATCATTACTTTACAACCCTTTCAATTATTCAATCATACAATAAACTGTAACATATTAACATTAACATTATTTTGTGAACGATTCGCAGTTGTAACTAGTAGTAAAACAAGAAGATATTGCACATGTTGAAGCATATTCTATCTATAACTCATTACGCCAATGATTAGAAATATTACAAACATATCTAAGTTGAACGTAAACGAACATGTAAAGTACAACATTTTGAAAGTCTATGGTAGGCACTTTGCCTACGTTAACTATCAATAGGCACTTTGTCTACGTTAACTATCAATGGAAGTAGATCGTATCTGTATAGCAAGTATAATATATACAACAAGAACATATTGGATACATAGAAGCATATTTTAATTCGGATGTGTTTCAGACTTCTAATCGCTGGCGTTACAAGTTAGAATATGCTTCAACGTGTGCAATATCTACTTTATGTACTATATGTACTTTACATGTTCGTTTACGTTCAACTCAGATATGTTGGATAATATTTCCAATCGTTGACGTTATAAGTCATAGTAGAATATGCTTCAACGTGTGCAATATCTTCTTGTTTTGCTACTAGTTACAACTGCGAATCCTTCACAAAATAATGTTATAATAAGTTACAGTTTTTTGTATTAAATATAATGTAATGTAATTTTTATAATTTCGCATCATACACTATTTTAGTTTTTAAATTTATATATTTCCTAATTTCCAATTTGCAATGGAAAAATACGTACCCTTGCGCTACATGTATGACTTTCTTCTATCATACGCAGCTTTTATGAACTGTTGATCTTTTATTTATATATATTTATATATATTATCCGATAATTAATTGTTTATGAATATTTGTAGGCAAATATGGAGGACGCCTTATTGGCAGGTAAATAATAAAAATTTATATATCTGCATTTATTCAAATTTATTATTTTTCCAGTCATTTAATGATAAAATTAATTTGAGATATTGACGCCGAACTGGCCAATTTTAATATGGCGGAGCTGCCACGTGCTTCGGCTCCGCCACCACGGGCTTCGGCTCCGCCACAACCACCACCACCACCGCCACCACCACCAGCAGCAGCGAGCCAGGCCCCGGCTGATAGTAAATATACATAAATATACATAAAATAAAATACATACATAAAACATATACACATTTTAAGAAGTTATACGCTTTTAGAATGTTCGAAAATAAGTGGGTCATTCCACGCCAACTCGATCACTTTTTTCCCTGGATGTCTCGGATTTTGTTCAAACTTGAATATGTTGTAATCCTCGTGAAATAAGGGGGGGGGGGTTAATTCACCATTTTGTCGATTTCAAGTTTCTTTAAAAAACACAGGGCCTTGAATTTTGCGATTTTTGGCTATTTTCGTGAAAATGGGTTGTACTTATGAATTTTTATCTCGGAAACTATTAGTCGGATTTAGTTAATTCTTACGGCATTTTAATGTAGAAAGATCGGCCTTCTTGAATAATTTTTTTCCAGATCCAAAAATTAATTTTGCGACATTGAAAATTATAAATAAAGTTTTATTTTGCAAATTGAGGCTCAAGGTCACGATTTTAAAAATCCGAAAAAAATACCACCATATTCGCTGAAGAATTTTCTATAAAATCAGACTATCTCTTATTGGTAATTTGCATATTTAACGTCGCAGAAAGCTGTTAAAGACAGCGGCGCGCGCCGTTTCAGGTATAAGCGAGCTGCGCGCTCCGCTATTACGGTCGCCCGACCGTACCACTCGCAAAATTCAAGGCCCCGTATTTTTTAAACAAACTCGAAATCGACAAAATGGTGAATTAACCCCCCCCCCCCCTAATTTCACGAGGACTACAACATATTCAAGTTTGAACAAAATCCGAGACATCCAGGGAAAAAAGTGATCGAGTTGGCGTGGAATGACCCAAGTCTAAATTTAAATACTAATAAATTTATTGTTTATACTACTAATTACAGGACCGTACGTGGCTCGCCACAGAAAAGGCGGATGGAGGGTGAGGGCCCAGGAGGAGAATAGGATAGCCCTGGAAATGATGAGGGCCCAGGCCGTCGCCCTCCGGAACATAATCAGCGACCGATACCGCGGCCGCGGCCGTGGCTGGGAGCGGGGCCGGGGCCGTGGCGACCAATAAATAAATAATAACAATAACTTTTTTTTATATATATTTATATATATATATTAATATATATTTTTGATACATCAAAATGTGGTTATTTCATTTGCTCATGCAGCCCTTCTCTTTCAGCTGTTGAAATAATTCTCTTCGTCTGCATTGCTCACTGAAAAATAGGACACATTTACTAATTATTTATAATAAATTATCACATGCGCTCATATGTCAAGATCATTGAATGAATAATTGCGTATGCAATGCAAAACCCTACCTGAAAATTTGTGCGTACATAGTCTGATGTAGATCACACTGCATCATTTTCTGCTTCGATTACCTGTAAATATATAAAATCCACATTTTAGTTATTTTAGTTACAACTTAACGTAGAACTTCTATAGAAATAGAGTGGCATTTTGCTATAGTAAGAGTAGAGACTATAAAATGTGTCAGAAGGAGGTGAGAGCGTATGGCAGAAAGTCTTGTTGCAGAAAATTTAAATAAATGCTAATGGTAGTAATTCAGCGAACATGAACAAAGAGATTCAATATTTTCAACACACGATTGGTTTTGGAATAAAATTAGTTTAGTATGTTTATTATTGGTGAATTGCAATATTGTTAATGGGAACCTAAAAAATTAATGAATACATGGCAACTACTGTGGATTTTATATTAAAGTATCACGAATGTCTTTCACAAAAGATTGAAAAGCATCAAGGGAGATGTGTTTTCAGCGTACTTTCTTCACTAATGTGACCTGCTTTACATTGCAAGCAGTCCACCGTAATCTATTTTCTTAATAATTCTTAATGCTATGTCGTTTGACAAATTTTGTAGATTTACCTTATTTGACAAATTTCTAGAAACTTGTGCGAAACAAGATGCTCTGTCTATCTATCTAATCGTCTCCGGACAACCTCCAAGCCTGTGCGTCCCCTTCATTTCTATAAGCTTTACATAAAAACTCTAAATTAAAAATAATTTGCTGGTATAATAAAAATATCTGTCAATTTGAATGCAATGCAATTTGTTATAATATATATTTTGTACATGCATGGTACAAATTTCCAGAAACTTATGCGATAGAAGATGCTTCTGTGTCGAACCTTCTCCGGACAACTTCCAAGTCTGCGACTCTACATAAAAAATCTATTAAAAAATTTTGGCGACCCACCTTGTTAATTGAGACAATAATTCAGTCTCCCATGTAGTATAAAAACTCGTGACATTTCAAATTTGGACAACTTACCTTATTCGACACTTGGCAGGTTATGATGAATTGACACTTGGTAGGTTATAAAGCGATGACACTTGGTAGGTTATCTAATTCATAGTATATACATAGGTATATGCACAATAACGGACGCCGATCCCTGCCGAATCCCTGCCGAATGATCCCGAGAGTCGACGAACGAAACATACACTAGTTTCTTCTTGCTGAAGGTGTGCGTGTAACGCGTGTATACGTATTATGTTGACGAAAAATTTCTTGGAGAAGGAGAAGAAGAAGAAAATCTTACCGTTTTCGACAGATCCATGAGACGATATTACGATATCTCTATCATGCGTGGACCGATTTTATTGAAATTGGTCTTATTCGAAAGCTTATACGCGGTTTACATGAGAAAAATGCCATTAAATATAGAAAATATTGCAGGCGTGATGAGATATTAATGAAATAAGTTTCAGGTTAGGTTGGAATAGCTGTGCTTTGAGTAAAGATACACGGCAGCGGCAGGCATATACAAGGTGTCTTATCTTTCATGTACTTGGCGTCGAGACGCTACCGCGTCTCTAGATATATTATGTCGACGAAAGTATATTAGGGTATATGAGGGTGTAAGGGTATAAGGGTATAAGGGTATAACGGTATATAAGGGTGTAAGAGTATAAGGGTATTAGGGTATAAGTGTATAACGGTATATAAGGGTGTAAGTGTATAAGGGTGTAAGGGCATAACGGTATATAATGTTATAAGGATATATAAGGGTATATAAGAGGATAAGGGTGTAATGGTATAAGGGTATATGAGAGTATAAGGGTATAAGGGTATATAAGGGTGTAAAGTTATAAAGGTATAGAAGGGTGTAAGGGTATATAAGGGTATAAGGGTATATAAGTGTGTAAAGTTATAAAGGTTTAGAAGGGTATAAGGGTATAAGGGTGTATAAGGGTATATAAGGGTGTAAGGTTATAAAGGTATATAAGGGTGTAAGGGTATAAGGGTATAAGTGTAGAACGGTATATAAGGGTGTAAGTGATAAGTGTATAAGGGTATATGGGTATAAGCGTATAAGTGTATAAGGGTATAAGGGTATAAGGGTATAAGGGTATAAGGGTATAAGGGTATCGTATAAGGGTATAAGGGTATAAGGGTAGGTATATAAGAGTATAAGGATATATAAGGGTATACACTGCGGAATGATCTCGAGAGTCGACGAACGAAACATGTGTGCGAAACTGATAGGTGTGTGTGTATACGTATTATGTCGACGACGACAAATTTTCGACTGGAGAAGAAAAATTTTCTCTTACCATTTCTGACAATTCCATGAGACGATATTACGATATCTCTAGCATGCGTGGACCGATTTTTTCGGAATTGGTCTTATTCGAAAGCTTATATGCGGTTTACATAAGAAAAATGTCTTTAAATTTGAAAAATATTGCAGGGGTGATGAGATATAATGAAATAAGTTTCAGAATATTTTCGGGACGAGTAAAGGATAGCGGTAGCGACAGTCGATACGATATATGCAGGGCTCGGAATTTCGGATTTCGGAAAATGGAGATACATGGCAGGGGCAGTCGACATTCATATACAGGGTCTTTTATGTATACAGGGTGTCTTTTATATGTACGTAGTACAGGGTGTCTTTTCATTTATGTACTTGGCGTCGAGACGCTACCGCGTCTCTAGATAGCGTTACCGGATAGGCAATATGTGGGGGGTCCTGACACTGGTCTACTGTAAACCAGACATCCTAGGGTCTATGTACGAATTCTTTTCACCCGTACACTCTCCCACGACGCTTGACTTGCAGACCTTCGAGAAGGGTACTTGAGACGTCGCCCTGTTCTCGATCGTGGAAATATTCGGAACTCTACCCCGAATAATTATCGCTGCGTGAACGCAACGCCTAATTTATTGCTTCAGGGCCATTGCGTTTTCTCGAGGGTACTTCTTCGAGGCATGGTCTTGGCAAAAGTCAATGCTTCGATATAAACACACGGCATGGCGCGGTTCGCTCTATGATTTCTCAGAAATTATGTACCACCCTCTTTCTCAGAAATCATCATCGAACGCAATGTCGTGTTTACTCCATGGGCTGCCGCGACGATTGATTTACAATAATTATCACTATATGTATACATCATTGCACGTGCGCTGTATCGGTCCCACGATTCAAATATAAATACAGGGTACGAAGAGCGTGCACGTAGACGCCAAAACGCGTTCAATCGTGCTCAGATATAAACATACGGCATGGCGCAGTGCAATGTTTATTCCATGGACTATCGCGATGATTGATTTACAATAATTATCGCTCTATGTATACATCATTGCACGTGCGCTGTATCGGTCCCACGATTCAAATATAAACACACGGCACGAAGCGCATGCACGTAGGTGTCAAAACGCGTATCTTTTCTCAGAAATCATGGTCCACCCTCTTCCTCAGAAATCATCATCGAAGACGCGATTTGAATTTCCACGAATCGGTCGCGATCGCGCCTGCGCACCGATCCCCGCACGCGTACGGAGATTGCGCGGCGGCGACGCGTGCCCAAAGTACCTTAAACATCCAACAGGTGGCGCCAATACGAAATGTATGAAAAACCTGGAAAATTTACCAATGCGGGCCCAAATATCGACGCGGGCCCAAAGTACCTTAAACATCCAATAGGTGGCGCCAATACGAAATGTATGAAAAACCTGGAAAATTTTCCAATGCGGGCCCAAATATCAACGCGGGCGCAAAGTACCTTAAACATCCAATAGGTGGCGCCAATACGAAATGTATGAAAAACCTGGACAATTTACCAAAGCGGGCCCAAATACCGACGCGGACCCAAAGTACCTTAAACATCCAATAGGTGGCGCCAATACGAAATGCGCGCGACGCCATTTTGAAATTTTGAAAATCCACCCCCTTCCCTGTGACGTCAGCCCCCTCGCCAACGAACTCGACCGGCGCGCGCGACGCCATTTTGAAAATTTTGAAATCCCCCTTCCCCTGTGACGTCATCCCCCCTCACCTACGAAATCGGTCGACGCCATTTTTTAATCCCCCTCCCCTGTGACGTCATCCCCCTCACCCACGAACTCGGTACCCCCTCGCCCATCTCGTGCAAGAGCGCGGAACCCCCCGCTCCGCCTCACCCCCTCGCCCCATTTGGTCCAGAATCCGCATAGCCTACCTATTAAGAAGCAATGCAATTTCCCGATGATTTGAAGCAACATTGCAATAGGTAAATGCATGAAACTCTGGGATCAGGAATTCCCAAACAAGTGATGCATATGTAAGAACTGGCGAAATTCAACAATAGTTTGTCGTCTAAATTTTACAATTAAAGTATGTTTGACGCGAATATATGTAAAGTTTGTCAGCAAAGTCCTTCTCGATATGTGTCCTATAGAAGGCTGACTTTCCTTCAAAATCTCCAGGCTGAAAGTCCTCTCTTTCGACACTCGAATCTAGCGGGGCCATACAATGTTACACACTAAGCAGTGACAAATCTTCAGTTCTACATTTCTAATCAGATATTTGCGAAAGTGACGTGAATCGATTTGTCATATTTTCTCAATCAAATTGGCCCCAAAAATGATATTATGCCGACCATAATTAAGGAAATTACGTGAAAATTTGTTTGCAGAAGTGAAAGCCCGTTTCGTTAAACACAGTCTGATTTAAATTATTTTCTGTCAATTTAATCGGGAGAATTGTGACGTGAATTTTGAAGAGTCCATCCTAAAAAGGAGCTTATTTTGTAAGTAGCATTTCAAGGAATTATTTCTATTTATGTACGAAAAAAGGCAGAAGACCTACATCGTACATTAGCCAGCTGCGAAAATGCTTTGTAAATTAACAGTTTTCAAGTTTTTATTCTACTGAAAATATAGGAAGAGAAATCAGAGAATAAATAAAGAAAAAAAGTAGAACATCCGCACCGGGATTTGAACTCATGACTTTTTGCTTGCGACACAAGCGCTTCGATGTCGGGAAAACGAATTCTCGCCAGAGTAGGCAGCGCCAGGCAGCGCGTACGGCACACGGATGGAGGGACGGGTATGTTTGTGTGGTGCGGTACAGGCACTAGGAAGGGGTCCGCTTGGTCGCGGAGTGGTGGTAGGGTCCGTGGGCGCAAACCCACGGTTCTGGCATCACTGATTAGGGCTCCGTTCATGATACGGGCTCAACGCCGGTCTCGACCAGCGAGCGGCTAACGAGACTTTACATTCAGATATATTGGCCGGTGAGTTTCGTAACGCGTTTTCTCCCAACATAGGTACTGCTTGCCTGCCTCGGTGCTCCTGTTCGCAACGTTTTCTGACTCGCTCTCGTTCCATCTCACTCTCGCCTTCGCAGAACAAGAGTAGGCCAGAAGTAGTGGGGATAGCGCCAAGCTTCTGTTGTGTCTACGCATAGCTTCGTAATGCACACAACTACTACGCTAACAATAAGAATAAATAACAGCCACACGGCTACGTTCAGACAGAGCCGAACAGCATTTCCGTCACCCCACCACATCCTTGGGTGGCCACGTAACTCCAACTGAGAAATCCACGATCGTCAGATGGTGGCTGATTTCTCCTCGATCGCTGTTCGCGAAAACGAATCGACCGGCCAATATATCTGAATACGACCTTAGGATAAAGATATAATGAAAGATGAAAAATTATTCGAAGCCCAAGATGAAAGGCCTTCGAATAAACCAAGGAAACTAATAAATACCCGAAGCTAAATAGAATTTTAGATTTAGGGTACACACACCCTCCCCTAAACCTCGTGTCGATCGGCCATTGGGGCCATTCGGAAGTATATTCTTTTATTTAAATAATGCCCATCTCTGCATAGGACCGTAATGAATTACAAAAAAAAAATCAGGGAGTCAACTGTTGACCGATTTTAAGACTTTTCCTTGTTATATGTTATATACAATAGACGGAAGAATAATAATAAGTGCAATAATTGCAAATAATTGCTGTAACTTCCACATTCTGAAAATATGATATCAGTAAATCAATATTTCCAGTATTAGTAAAAAAAGTTCCAATCTCTTTTTTTATTTTAAATAATGTGGCCATATAATTATAACATAAATTCGACAGCGGTTTCAAGTGATGTGTTACAATAAAAGCGTTATTTTAGTAAATGTACACAGTTTCCAGCAATTATATGCCTAAAATGCATATAACCTAACCTACAATCGTCCGAAAATTCATACATTGACAGCAGTACGCTTTTACTGTGGCACATGTATCCAGCTAACGCTTCAGTTTTGCTATGATTCCACGTTGGCAGTCCTCCCGAGTAGGCGCCATCTCGTATCAACTACCTGAACTTAATTTGTCACGTGACTTGCTCTGTATTATCGCCAATATGGCGGATCTCGTATTTGGGAATGCAGTCACGATTTTTCATTATTCGTCCTTATATCAGCAGATTTCGGGCTGGGTTAGGACTCTTTCGAAAGAGGAAGTTTCAATGCAGAGCGCTCTTCTCACCGTTTCAGTCACAAAACTCTTTTAGTGACCTAAAAATACTTGGATTCCGCGGGTGTATTTTGTCGACTTTTGCTCTACTTTGGTCACTTATATTATTAGATATCAACACAATCTCGTTGAATCATGAGAAGAGCGCTTCGCATTGAACCTTCCTCTTTCGAATGAGTCCTAACCCAGCCCAAAATCTGCTCATATAAGGACGAATGATGAAAAATCCCAACCCCCTGTTTCGGGCCAGATTGTGTCGGTATACAGTGTGTCCGCAGGAAAGATAAAAAGCCGGCTTCCTCCTAAACTATTGGAGATAAAAATATAAAAAAAATAGGGAATTGCATGGTTCGAGGGGGCCAATTAATTAGCGCGAACGAATTTTTTATCGATTATTATTTTAAAAGATACGATGGTCAAGTTCGGTTTTTCAAATGGAACTATTTTTTTTGAACACCTGAGTTGATAGTGCGTTCCAAGACAAATTCAATAAGCTTTAATGTATATACTTTATTTTCACTGGTTTTTAAGATATTGCGCTTGCAAATTTACTGATTTTCACTGGAAGAAAACTGTCTGGTATAGCACGGACCGGGGACGGTCTTACTGGTTCCACGGGTGGCACTGCCTTTTGCAATAGATACCTACCTGCCAAAGGTCTACGCCAGGCCCAAAGGCTGGACAATTTTTTTCCGTCAGAAATGCTACTTAGGTAGGTACATCTGCGGTATATTTATTTCGCACTTGCTTCTACGCTCGGATGGCCGGTTCTTTTGAGAGGAATGCAAGTTCGATTGGTTAGGTTAGGAGGAGTGAAAGTTGCTAGACTAAATTTCAATCATAGGGAGCAGATTGTATCAGAACCATTCGGATTTGCATTCCTCACAAACGGCTGCTCTCTTGAAGAGGCCCTCTTCACAGCAATGCCCACCTTCTCTCGCACGGAATACGTTAACGCTTGCTTTTGTTCTGATATTGAAGCTCGTGTTTATACTCGAGAGGGCCACGCGTCGACAGCGGGCTACCCCTTTTCTTCCTGTGTCTTTCCACGAGCCGTGTTGACGGTGGATTGTAGGAGCGTAGATATCTGGATGCCAGTTATTGAATTCAGGAGACGATAGAAACATTTTATTACAAAACACACATGTACCATAATTAAAGTTAATCGTATTCCTCTCGGGCAGGAGTACTGATAATGATCGAACTTGCGCCCCACTTCGCGCAGACCAATTACACGGAGGGTAGTCGGGTCACACACTGCCCAAATGTGTGATGCGCTGGCACCCCGTGGCGAGGACAGACCTTCGCATTGCCTCACCCGATTTTTAGGGGTTTTTTTCCGGAAAAAGGTACGAATCCTGGGCCGAACGTAGCGAATTGAAGTCGACCCTCCGCAGTCGAGGGTGAATTATCCATTTGAGCGTATGAAGAAACCCTTTTCTTCATCGTATCGAAAGGGAAGTGACGCCAATGGATTCCTTATGTTTTTCTGACGAAAATCATATCAAATGTCATGCAAATCGGACTACTTTGACACAAGCTATTTGTATTCCCTATGTAAAAGTTGTCCGATTTACACGACATTTGTAATGATTTTCATCGGAAAACCCCAAGGAATCCATCGGCGACACTTCCATATCCATACGATAAAGAATAAAGAATTATTTTATTTCCTAACCAGATACAGGGTAATTATGGAGCAACGCCCGTCAAGGAGATGCAGCCTGATACCCCGTGACGAGGTCAACCCCCCGTGGTGTCTCTCCGAAGTTATGACTTCCGACCCTCGAAGGGGTTGGAGTACCTATTAAGAAGTGAGAAATCTTCGAATTCCGCATTTCTCATCAGATCTGTGCGAAAGCGACGTCAATGGATTCCTGGCGTCCCGTCGATTAGAATCATACCAAACATCATGCAAATCGGACTACTTTGACACAAGCTATTTGTATTCCTTATGTAAAAATAGTCCGATTTTCATGATGTTTGGCATGATTTTAATCGGGGGAACGCCCGGAATCCATTGGCGTCACTTCCCTTTCGATACGATGAAGAAAAGGGTTTCTTAATACGCTCAAATGGATAATTCACCCTCGACTGCGGAGGGTCGACTTCAATTCGCTACGTTCGGCCCAGGATTCGTACCTTTTTCCGGAAAAAAACCCTAAAAATCGGGTGAGGCAATGCGAAGGTCTGTCCTCGCCACGGGGTGCCAGCGCATCACACATTTGGGCAGTGTGTGACCCGACTACCCTCCGTGTAATTGGTCTGCGCGAAGTGGGGCGCAAGTTCGATCATTATCAGTACTCCTGCCCGAGAGGAATACGATTTACTTTAATTATATGTTAGCGTCACCAAGTTTAAGGCGGCAGCTGAGGGCGGATGGCCCCATGCTGACCTGCCTTCGACGATTTTATGGCAGGGACTTAGGCTATGTGCGGTCCTGATTGTAGAGAGTACGCGAGACTAAACAGTCCTGGCGACCGGCGACGGCTGGTGACCACGTTGGGTCTCCCAGCTATCGGGTGTCGAAGGATTGGTTGTTTAGAGCGAGATAGAGAATATAGGAATGGCAAGCGGCCCGACGCCGTATTGCTAATGAATTGGGACTCTGTTCCTGGAGGATCTGGCCACGGAGTGGGGAAGGCTATGCCTTTTGGTGAGAGGACTGTGATGAACCCCACGGCACTTACCCCAGAACTGTCCTGGGACGAGTTTCACTGCAATCTTTGCCGCGCCTAAAAGTAATTGCTGACATCAGAAGTGGGATCCGTGAGATAAAGTCTACTTTGTCAAACTCACGTACACAATGGCGGGCCGCAAGCCATCAAACCGTGTTATTAATCCGACCGGATCTGTTACGGCTACGCCTTCGTTTGAGGAACTTTTCCAACGTTTTATGGAAACGGTTGCGTCAGGCGCGGTAGCCTCCACCTCGTCCGTGGTGCCTGATAAAACGTCGGTGGATGCTGTGCCGGAATTCAGTGGTGTAGATCTTGGAGACGACGCGAGCAGGTGGTGTGATATTGTGGAAAAAATTACGGAAAAACTCCCCGCGTCTCAAAGACTAAGCTTGGCCACCCACGCTCTTGTTGGATCCGCTAAAAGGTGGTACCAGGGGTGGGATGGCAATCCGAGAACGTGGGCTAATTTTCGCGAAGATCTGTGCTCGGTGTTTGTGTCCGAAGATCGGTTGTGTGAACGTTTATCTCGTGCCGTAGCTTACAACAGTGACTCTGCGGGCTCCTACCCTGAGTACGCTCGGAATAAGTTAAAATATTACGGACAAACACGAATCAATTTTACACCGCGTGAATTGGTTAGCCTAGTTATAGGCCATGTGACAGATTCGACTGTGCGCCAATCACTCATGAACGCGTGTTACGAAACGACTGCGGATCTACTGACTGGGATTTCGCATTTTGTCAAAGCACCACTAAAGGAGAAGGACGAAGACAGGAGATACGTGCGTAATTACCGTGATTATGCGGATCAGAGACGTTGTTATGGCTGTGAAGAAACGGGACACCTATACAGGGAGTGTCCGAGAAAACGGAAAGCGACTCCCCCTCTGCAAGAGTCCGCCAAGAGGTTCTGTGTACCCGTATGCACTTTCTGTTCGAAGAGGGGTCATGAAGAATCTCACTGCTGGGCCAAGCAGCGCAGGTCCCGCGAAGATAAGGACGTGAAAAAACCGAAGACCTCGGAATTTGAGGCTAACGCTTGTTTTTCAGTGGACTATAAGCTGACCCCCGTTATTTTACGGGATATGCCGGTTCAACGCTGTTTGATCGACAATGGTGCGACCTGTTCTCTCGTTAAGGAGCGTGTGGCTAAGCATGCTAATTGCAGGATTGACCCATTTACCGTGACTATTAAAACACTGGGTGATTCGGCACTAACTACAGTCGGTTGCACAACAGCCAACGTTCGGACGGAGGATATAACCATCGAGCTTGACCTTCTTGTGGTTTCTGAATCCGTAATGGCATATGACATGGTAATTGGGAAAAATGCAGTTGTACACGGGGTGCAGATTCTGACGGACTCCGACGGAACGACGAAGCTACGACGACGCCCGTCGACATCCTCAGGGAACAAGGAGGATCCGGCACCGCTGTGTTACTCCTTTAACGTTGGAAGTGATGACGTGCGTGACGCTGTGGAAAAGTTGTTGGAACCATATAAGCACATGATCGCAAAGGGAAGTCCAGTCCGGCGCGTAAGTACAGGTGAACTCAAGATCGACCTTCGAGAGGACAAGGTAGTAAATTATCGCCCTTACCGTTTATCTATGCCTGAGCGTGAAAAGGTTCGAATAATAATCGACGGTTTGTTAGCTAGCGGGGTGATACGCGAGAGTGCTTCACCGTTTTCAAGTCCGGTGATACTCGTTAAGAAAAAGAATGGTGAAGACCGTTTAGTCATAGATTTTCGGGCTGTTAACAAAATTACCAAAAAAGATAGATACCCATTGCCTCTAATTGACGACCAGCTCGATCGTTTGGGCAATGCGAAGTATTTCACTGTGTTAGATATGACATCCGGTTTTTACCAGATTCCGATCGCGCCCTGTTCTATTGAAAAGACCGCCTTCGTAACACCGGATGGACATTACGAGTTTTTGCGTATGCCTTTCGGTTTGGCTAATGCCCCCGCAGTATTTCAAAGGGCAATAAACGTCGCCCTTGGGAAATTGAGGAATAATATAGCTTTGGTGTACCTCGACGATATTTTGATTCCGTCACAAACGGTTGAGGAAGGGTTAGAACGTTTAGAACAAGTATTAAAGGCACTTGATGTAGCCGGTTTTAGTTTAAATATAGAGAAATGCGGCTTTTTTATGACCACCATAGAATATTTAGGCAGGAAAGTATCAGCACAGAGTATTAGTCCGGGGAAAGGTAAAGTTAGGGCCTTGTTAGAGTCTCCTGTCCCATGTAATGTGAAACAGGTCAGGCAATTTATTGGTTTGGCAAGCTACTTCCGGAAATTTATTCCCGAGTTCGCCATGCGGACAGCATGTATTACAAAATTGACAAAAATGAATGAACAGTGGAGATGGGACAAGGAACACGAGGAAGCGCGGCGCTACGTTTTGGAAAAATTAAGTTCGGATCCTCTACTCATTGTTTTTGACCCAAATAGGGAAACAGAATTGCATACAGACGCGAGTGCAATCGGTTACGGAGCTATTTTATTTCAGAAGATAGACGACGGTCTAAGGGTAGTTGCTTACTTCAGTCGGCGTACGTCAGCGGAGGAGTCTCGATACCATTCTTACGAGTTGGAAACACTTGCAATTGTTAATGCCTTGAGGCACTTTCGCGTGTATCTGTTAGGGATTAAATTTAAAATTGTAACCGATTGTAACGCTATAAAGTCCACGTGTAACAAGAAAGATTTGTTGCCACGTGTTGCAAGGTGGTGGATTTTTTTGCAAGATTTTAACTTTGATATAGAGTATCGCAAGGGGAAATACGTTGGACACGTGGACTATCTAAGCAGGAATCCACCAAGGGACTACCGTGTTAATGTCATTTGTGAGGGATCCTGGTTACAAGTCGCACAACGGAATGACGAAGAGACAGGGTCTATCATAAAACAATTAAAAGATAACGGTACTATAAGTAGTGATTTTGCGGTCCGACAAGGTATATTGGGTAGAAAGATACAGAGAGAGACCGGTTGTATTGTGTATCGTAGTTTCGTCCCTAAGGGAAGTAGGATCGGACTGTTACGTTTGTATCACGATGAAAATTGTCACGTCGGTCCTGATAAGACGTATGATCGTGTAACACAAAAATATTGGTTTCCGAAAATGCGTAAATTTGTGAAAAAATATGTTGATCATTGTATTACTTGCGTAGTATCGAAGCGGCAGACTGGAGCGAAACAGGGGTTTTTACACTCGATTGTTAAGAAACCGTTGCCGTTCCATACTATCCATTGTGATTGCGTGGGACCATTCGAACTTTCAAAAGACGGTTATCGGCATATACTTGTCATTGTTGACGCTTTTTCAAAGTACGTACAACTTATTCCGTTAAAGTCACTGACTGGGTCTGAAACGTTGCAAATATTTAAGGAACGCCTAACATTGTTCGGTACACCTCGGGTCGTTGTAATGGATCGGGCTACCAATTTTACATTCAAATCCCTCGTGCAATTTATAGAGAAACACGGGATTAAGGTTCATTTTATTGCTACGGGAGCTCCGCGTGCGAATGGACAAGCCGAACGCTACGTGTCGACTGTCATAAACCTGCTTACGGTTGAGATAGGCAAAAGTTCGGAATGGCCGAGCAAGCTTTCTAAATTAATGGTTTCTTTAAATACGACTATTCAGAAAACGACGGGATTTTCTCCACATCGTTTACTTTTTGGTGTTGAGCGTAGTGCAGGAAACGCAGATCGCGCTGAGATGGAGTTGCCGGACACAGACGAACAAATTAACGTAAATGCTGATAGAGAATTGGCTGCCCGGCGATTAACAAAAAACGCTGAAAAACAAAATAGTAGATTTAATAAAAAACGTAGGAATAATGTAATGTATAAGGAGGGTGATACGGTCTTTATAAAACCGGCGGATCTAAGACGAGCAAAATTAGAAGATAAGTATCTGGGGCCATTTGTTATATCTAAAGTTTTAGTTAACGATAGATACGAAATTGTCGGTAAAACTGGAAATCCCCAGGTTGCCCCCAAAGATCGTTTGAGGCTATGGAAGGGTGAATGGTCGGGTGATACTAGTAACCATTGTAGTAGTGAGGGAGAAAGTGCGGATGACCCGTGTTAGCGGTCGTAATGATATGTGTGTTACAATAGTTTTCTAATGTGCATTTTATTATGTGTTGATTAAAGATGGTTTAAATGTATTCTGCATTTAATTTGTTGCTTGGTGATTTGTTAGTCCTATTTGTGTGTGAAACATTGTAAGATGTTGAGCACTGTTTGATGGTGCATACGAGGATAACTTGAGACCTCGATGCTGTTTGATGTTGCATACGAGGATAACTTGGGACCTCGATGCTGTTTGTTGTTGTGGTTGAGGGTAACTTGGGACCTCGATGCTGCCTAATATGGTGTACGAGGGTAACAGAGTACCTCAAATTTGTGAGTTTGTGCATGAAGTCAGGAAAAGCCGAGCAGGTTAGTCTTCTTGATGTTACAAGTGGCTATTGTGCGAATGGATGCTTCCCGAGAGCGTGAAGCATGCCAGGTTGGCCGTGTTAGCGTCACCAAGTTTAAGGCGGCAGCTGAGGGCGGATGGCCCCATGCTGACCTGCCTTCGACGATTTTATGGCAGGGACTTAGGCTATGTGCGGTCCTGATTGTAGAGAGTACGCGAGACTAAACAGTCCTGGCGACCGGCGACGGCTGGTGACCACGTTGGGTCTCCCAGCTATCGGGTGTCGAAGGATTGGTTGTTTAGAGCGAGATAGAGAATATAGGAATGGCAAGCGGCCCGACGCCGTATTGCTAATGAATAGGGACTCTGTTCCTGGAGGATCTGGCCACGGAGTGGGGAAGGCTATGCCTTTTGGTGAGAGGACTGTGATGAACCCCACGGCACTTACCCCAGAACTGTCCTGGGACGAGTTTCACTGCAATCTTTGCCGCGCCTAAAAGTAATTGCTGACATATAGTACATGTGTGTTTTGTAATAAAATGTTTCTATCGTCTCCTGAATTCAATAACTGGCATCCAGATATCTACGCTCCTACAATCCACCGTCAGCACGGCTCGTGGAGAGACACAGGAAGAAAAGGGGTAGCCCGCTGTCGACGCGTGGTCCTCTCGAGTATAAACACGAGCTTCAATATCAGAACAAACGCAAGCGTTAACGTATTCCGTGCGAGAGAAGGTGGGCATTGCTGTGAAGAGGGCGTCTTCAAGAGAGCAGCCGTTTGTGAGGAATGCAAATCCGAATGGTTCTGATACAATCTGCTCCCTATGATTGAAATTTAGTCTAGCAACTTTCACTCCTCCTAATCTAACCAATCGAACTTGCATCCCTCCCAAAAGAACCGGCTATCCGAGCGTAGAAGCAAGTGCGAAATAAATATACCGCAGATGTACCTACCTAAGTAGCATTTCTGACGGAAAAAAATTGTCCAGCCTTTGGGCCTGGCGTAGACCTTTGGCAGGTAGGTATCTATTTCAAAAGGCAGTGCCACCCGTGGAACCAGTAAGACCGTCCCCGGTCCGTGCTATACCAGACAGTTTTCTTCCAGTGAAAATCAGTAAATTTGCAAGCGCAATATCTTAAAAACCAGTGAAAATAAAGTGTATACATTAAAGCTTATTGAATTTGTCTTGGAACGCACTATCAACTCAGGTGTTAAAAAAAAATAGTTCCATTTGAAAAACCGGACTTGACCATCGTGTCTTTTAAAATAATAATCGATAAAAAAATTCGTTCGCGCTAATTAATTGGCCCCCTCGAACCATGCAATTCCCTATTTTTTTTATATTTTTATCTCCAATAGTTTAGGAGGAAGCCGGCTGTTTAGCTTTCCCGCGGACACACTGTACAGCGCGCTGCATTACCCGTGTCTACCCCCTTAAGAATTTAGTTCCGAAATTCATTAATAATAATGATCGCTCTATATTGATCACTCATAATAAAACCATGACAAAATTATTGTTTGACATTCCCGATGACAAAGCTTGTATGATAGTTGATGCTACCTATCGTCTTACACAAAAGTCAAAGAATTATGCGGGACAAAGCAATTGCGGAGTGAGCAAAAACAAATGCCACTTGTCAAACCTATAGTGGCCTGTTCACCGGACGGTCGGGTATTGTTTGTTCTTGGACCATTTGACAATGATGCAACGATATTGGAAGATTGTTTCAGCACATATTCAGATGAATTGAGTTGCATTCATGAAGGCGACACCGTTTTACTCGATAGAGGTTTTCGCGATGTTGTGAATTTCTTAACAACCAATAAGAAATTGCACGTTCATTGTCCTGGGCTTGGTCAACTTGATACTATTGAAGCAAATACTTCAAGGTTTGTAACTAAATGTCGCTGGGTAGTCGAACAAGTTTTTGGTCGTCTTAAAAAAAAATTCAAAATCTTTTCTTTGCCAGCTCATAATGCAACTTTAAGAGGTGATTTTGAATCCCTGTTGATAGTTTTTGCTCTTCTAAACTTATTTCATGAGCCAAGCATCAGTGACAAAAATTACGCCGACATTGCACATATAATGAAATCTCGAGTAACTGTTCGAAACCGTTTGAAACTCGTTGCTCAGGAATTTAATCTTTCTCAAGTTAAATCGCCATATCTTGAGCCTGAATATACAGCAATGAGGAAAATAATCAAGAACTTCAATTTCCTGAACTCACAGTACACGATTTATATTACCTCAGCCTCGGTCCATATCAAGTAAGTAATGCGATCTCCTATTATGCACAACACCAAAAAGAGGGAATTTTTCTCATTCATAAGTTTAAACCAAACCCTAAACATCGAACAGCAGCTTTGGCTTATTCAAGATACGGGATTTCAGTTGGAAAACCTTTGCTAGTCAAGGCATACATGAAATCTCGATACCGCAGTGGCAAGCATCACCACATTTTCATACTTATTGATAAAAATAAAACCGGACGAGAATCAATCATAGAATATTACTGCACATGCGAAAGTGGTGCTCAAACTGTGGGCTGTTGCAGCTACATTATGACAATTGTATGGTTCCTCGGATATGGTCAATATCATACGCTGGATATACCAAATCCTGATATATGTAATGTATCCATCACCAATTCCAAAAATCAAAATCAAGAAATATAAATGTCTGTGTTATAGGTGCTTTTTTTAATATATCGTCCACCATATTTAATCGGCCATTGTGAATTTTGAAAATCTAAGTTCAAATTCGTTGTTAGCAGTCAGCAAAACCGGTGGGAACAATTCTTTAAATTATCGGACTGACATAAAAGTCCATACATCGAAGCGTATGGGCTGACGCGTTAATGAATTTTCACTTCTTTCACCTCCCATATCTCAAAAACTAAATGTCACCTTAACTTGAAAATTTGTTGTGATTGATGTCTCATCATAAGCTATCATTCGGTACAAAATTCAGTTCCAAAATCGTGGGCCCAAAAAGAGGCTAAAAAAGCACTCATTTTTGGGTCACTCTTTAAAGGTCGCCGCGCAGCCAAGCGTGAAATAGTGAGGAGTGGGAATCGGTGAACCACGTTTTTTTATTATCGTTATTTCTCTATGAAATTTTTTATTCGTTATGTTTTTTTTTTAAATAATATGAAAAATTAAATGACTTCCGTTTCCGGTCGCGTGGGAGATAGAGAGTGAAAGTGTGTGCGGTGTGTGGATAGAGTGAAAAGAGTAGTGAGGGTGTGAGGAAAGGGCAGTGATCAAGTGGAGAAGGGGAAGGGCTGGGGAAGAAGGGAGGAGGGTGAAGGGAAAGGGCGAGGGTGTGGGGTAGAGATGCTAAGGGGAGAGAGAAGTATTTTGGAGGTTAGGGCGGCACGACAAGCGTAGTGTTAGGCGGGAAGAAAGATGCAGGAGGCAAGTGGCGTGTTCTGTGGGAGAAAGGAGGAATTAAGATAGGTGACAGGAAGGAGGGAAATTCAAAAGAGAGAAGAAGCAAAAGGAATACAGGGTTAGAGGGATAGGTTAGAAGCTGAAGGGAATAAAGGAAGGGCCAGGTGGATTGTAGGTAATGGCTGATGGGAAGGAAAAGGAGGAGAGGGAAGGAGGGAAGGAGGTGGGAAAGGTTAAGGAAAGGGCGCAAAGAGAGGAGAGAGGAAGGAAAGATAGTGAAGGAAGTGTAGGTAGTGTAGGGAGTGTGGGAAGTTTGGAAAGCTTCTGAGGCAAAAAGAGGAAGGAAAGGGAGGAGGAAGAGGGGGAGGGGAAAAACAAATAAAGGGTTTTAAGAGATGTAGTAAGACGGCAAGATCGCCGGAGGGAGGGAATAAGGGGGGAAGGCTAGAGAAGGAGGAAGAAATAGGAGGGATGGAAGGAATGATGAGGGAAATGATGTTGGAAATGAGGAAAATGAGGGAGGAGATGAGGGTGGATAGGGAGGAGAGAAGAAGGGGCGAGGAGGAAATGAGGAACATGAGGGAGGAGATGAGGGTGGATAGAGAGGAGAGAAGAAGGGGCGAGGAGGAAATGAGGAGGGAGAGGGAGGAGAGAAGGAAGGAGGAGGAAGGTTGGAGAAAGGAAAATAGGAGGTGGGAGGAGGAGATGAGGGAAGAGAGGGCAAGGAGAGAAAGTATGGATAAAAGGAGAAAGGAAAGGGATAGGAAGATAGATGAGGTAATTGAGAAGGTAGAGGGATGGGATAAGGTAAAAAGGAGTGGGGGGATGTGGGAATAGTGGGGGCAGGGGTAGGGGAGGATTGAAGAATAAGAGTGAGAAGAATGGAGATAAGGCAGGACAAAAAGGAGAGAGAGGGAAGGAGAAATAACGTGGTGGTGAGGGGAATAGGAATAGAGGGATAGGAGGTGAAGGAGGAAGTGAGGAGGTTGTGGGAAAGGATGGGAGTGGTGGAGGAGGGAATAAAGGAGGTTGTGAAGATAGGTAAAACAGGGAGAGATGGGAGCGGAATGGTGCTGGTCAAACTGGGGGGGAGGGAAGAAAAGAGGAGGGTGATGGAGGCGAAGAAAAAGCTGAGGGGGAGGAGGGAGAGAATAGAGGATGATTTGACAGAGGAGGAGAGGAAGGTGAGATGGAAGTTGGAAAGAGAGGCAGAAAAGGAGAGGGAGAATGGAAGGACAGTACAAGTAGGGTACATGAAAATGTGGGATGAGATGGGTGAGAAATGGTGTGAGGAGCAGGGAAACAACGGAAGAGGGCAGGGGGAAAGGGGACAGAAGGAGGGGGGAGAAAGGAGGGGAAGGAGTGAGGAATTATAAAGTGGCGTTTTGGAATGTGGCAGGAATAAGGAGGAAGGATGGAGACTTTTGGAAAGGGCTAGAGGAGTGGGATGTGATAGTGTGTAGTGAAACGTGGCTGGAGGAGAGGGAGTGGGAGTGGGTAGAGAGAAAGCTACCCAGGGGGTATGTGTGGGTAAGGCAGTGGGCCAGGAGGGACAATAAGAAGGGGAGAGCAATTGGAGGAATGTTGATGGGGGTGAGAAAGGGAATGGGAATGAGAGGGGGGAGGGGGGGAAGTAGAGGGGTTGATGACGAAGGAAGTGAGAAGGGTGGTGAAGAATTTAAAGGATGGGAAGGCAGGGGGTGGGGATGGAATACAAAACGAGGTTTGGAAATATGGAGGAGCGGAGGTGGAAGAGTGGTTATGGGTAGTATGCAACAGGGTTTGGAGGGGAGAGGGGTGGCCGGAGGAGTGGAGGGAGGGGATAGTGGTGCCCGTGTTAAAAAAGGGGGCGGGGGAAAAGGTGGATGACTATAGGGGGGTAACGTTGACGCAGACGGCGTATAAGGTATATGCCTCTGTGTTAGCAGAAAGGTTAAGGAAGGAGGTGGAGGGGAAGGGACTACTGCCACCGAGTCAAACGGGGTTTAGAAGGGGGGTCGGATGCATAGATAATATATATGTGCTGAATTACCTAGTGAATAGGCAGGCGGTGAGGAAGGGAAGGAGGATGATAGTATTGTTTATGGACATGAAGGCTGCGTTTGACTCGGTGGACAGGGGGGTGTTGCTGGAGGCGCTGAGGAAGAGGGGTGTGAGGGAAGGGCTAGTGGAGAGGTGCGGGGAAGTACTGAAGGAGACGATGTGCAGGGTGAGGGCGGGCGAGGAGGAAGGGGAGAGGTTTTGGACTGCAAGGGGGGTGAGACAGGGATGCCCTTTAAGCCCAAGTCTCTTTACCCTGCTCATTGCAGACATGGATGAGGAGCTGGAGAAGGGTGGGGGGAAAGCAGATGGCAGAGGTTGACGAGATTCAGGCTGGGTAACGGGACGAGAGGGGGAAGATACTGGGAAGAAGAGGAAAAAAGGAAGTGTAGGGGATGTGGGTGGGGGGAGGAGACGTGGGAGCACATATGGGAGGAATGTATGGGCTGGGGGGAAGAGAGGGGATGGCAGGAGATTGCAAGCGAGGTGTTAGGTGAGGGGGGGGGGAGGGAGAGGGGTGGCTGAGAAAAATAGAGGATAGATGGGAGAGGGGAGATGGCGGGAGGAGGAGAGAATGGAAGGATGAGTGAGGACATGGGAGAGAATGATGAGTCGAGTGGAAGCGGGGGTCCGAGAGGGGGAGAGGGGAGAAGCGAGCGAGCGAGCGGGCGTGCGGATTAAGCTTAACTTAGTTGTAAGAAATAGTTTAAGTTAGATGTAAGGTACACGTAAGGGTAGGGGATGTGGGGAATTGTAACCCTCAGGGGACAAATAAAGAATTATATATATATATATATATGAAAAATCAATCATTCCTTTATCATTTGCAAAATCGCTTTCAAGTGTAATGCGGTTTATTTTAGATTGTATGAACAATTACATGAATGCCTCATTTGGATCAATTATCCCACCCGTGGGGATAGTTGAACCATCCCGTGAGGCGAATAGAACCATTATCAGTTGGAATAATGTCTGTACTTGCGGACGTTCAAATTAATTACAAAAATGTTGCTTGAGGTATTGTGATTACTATACAACTAAAACAATACATTTTCATACATAGTTGGCGGCTATAAAGTCTACAATTATATATAATAAATAACCATTTTTGAATTAAAAAATATAACTTTATTACCCTGAACAAATCGTGCCGTATAATCACAATGAAAACCAATATGACATTTTTTTTACTTTTTCTTTGTTTTTGTTTCATTTTTCAAACCAAACAAATTTTTGGCAGGTTATTACAAAGAATTTTTCTTCTTTTGGTTTTCTGCAAGCAATTTTTTTCTGGGCTATCCGTGGCGATTTGTTTTTCATTTATAAGTTCACACCATATTTAGACAGCCTGTAAAATAATGGGGAAAATCTCAATCAAAAAGTGGTTCAGGTATCCCCCCCCCCCCCCCAATAGTGGTTCATTTAGCTCCAGAGATCATAAACAAATTATGAATGTTATCAATATAATAAAACATATTTTGAATCGAAAAGGTTAGTATGCAAATACCAGAATATCAATGCACTTATGGCAAAAATGAAGTTGATACAATTTAGAACCACTTACGACAAAAGAAATGGTAAAAGGTACAAACACTCCACGCCTCTACAAACGCATGTGAAGTTAGGTTATGCATAGAACTAACTACACAGGACTACAATTTTTTTTTTAATTTACACAAACTACGCCACCTGTCCTATACGTATTTTGGGTCGCTGAATTCGAATCTGTCGCCGGTTCTGGCCCATCATGTCTAGTTTTTAGGTAGATTGCAAAAAACTGTTGTAAACCCGTAAAATGCCATATAAACACAACACATCATATTTCCACAAACTTATAACGTCAAATTCTCTAACCTACTAACCCCAATACCATAAAACCTCTAATCCCATATTTCGTTAACCCTCTAAACCCGAAAACCGTATTTACACATATCCCCACAACCCACTACAGGGCTGTATCTCAAACGCGGAAATAAATATTTTCAAATTTGTTCGCATAACTTCGCTAAAATTCGTCCAAAGTTGATGAAACAAATTCCATTTCAAAAATTAAACTTTCTACTTTTCGATGCTTTAAACCACTTTTATCGAAATGGGTATCCACGGGGTAAAATACGCCCTTAAAGAGAAATATGCTAAACTGTAAAAATTTCTTAATGTTTGTCAAGTGCTGTGAAGTGCAAACAATATTTTTTGCAGTTTCTATGTATTCTATCGGAATGTGTGAGCCTTTAGCTTTAAGATAAGCCAAACCTCATCGAAAAAGGGTGGTTTTACAGTCACTTAAAGAAAACCTACTAAAATAATACGACCTAAAATAATAGGACGTCTTTAGGGCGGAGCATCCGGTCAACCAAAAAGATACAAGAAGTTATCTTCTTTTTCCTATGTAAAAATACTTCAATACCTTGAATTCTACTTCCAAAAAAGTTTTTTCCCAAAAAGAAGTTTGTTCGTTTTGTTCTTACAGGTTCCGCATGAATTTTTCGTTTCCAGAAGTGGGCCAAAAGTGGTAATTTTCGCATACCCGCCCTTGTACCCCTTTTACTTCCCCAGTAGTAGCTGGTACCAGCTAATCTTTGTTCTATGTAAAATCTAAGGCCTTATGCTTTAAAATGCCACTAGGAAGATCACTGAGAAATACTGAGAACTTCTTGTAACAAAGAATGAAAATGCAACCTTTTTGAAAAAAACCATAAATCAGAAATGGTCAGTGGTATCAAAGTGTAATTTGGCAAAATCGGAATACGTACCTGGTTCACTTAATTCCATCACATATCATTTAATGAAAAAAACAACGAAATCACAAATGATACTCTTACTTTTCGATGACCACTGTTAGCCCTCTTCTGGAAACGAAAAATTCATGCGGAACCTGTAAGAAGAAAACGAAAAAATTTCTTTATGGGAAAACCACTTTTTTACAAGTAGAATTCAACCCATACAGCAAACTCTCGTTGCAACATAGTTGCAGGATCGTTGCAGTGCAAGATTGAAATGTTGCACTGCAACGTTGTCGCAAAGTTGCAGCAATATTGCTATGTCCGCCTCCTGCAACGATTCGGGCAGTGGGTCCAAAAATATAAATAACGTCCGTGACAGACGCGACGATATTGAATGTGTGCAGAGAATCATAGAAGTACGAAGCCCTATTAACTTTTCTCACAGAAAAGTTTTTTCCCCCAAGGGGATTCGAACCGGCGACCTGTAGCGTCGTAAGCGAACACATTACCGCTGCAGCTACAACCACTGATTGATAAGACTGCTAACGTATTCGAACTTATACTCCTATCGTGCAAAACTTTAAACTCAAATTATTTAAAAACGATGGCTCATTTTGACAAACGCCAGAGCAGCATTGAGAAGGTGGTGGGAGGGAGAAGGGACAAGGGAGGAGTACAGGGAGAGGAAGAGAGAGCTCAGAAGGACGTGTGAGGAGAAGAAGGAAGAGGAAAGGAAAAGATTTGTGGAAGAAGTAGAGAAAGTTGATGGGGAGGGGAAGGTCTGGGAGATTATAAGAAGGGAGAGGGGAAGGAGGAGGGATACGAATGGGGACATAGGAATGGAGGAGTGGAAGAGGCACTTCATGGAGGTATTGGGGGGGAGGCGAGAGGAGAGGATACGGGGAAGGTGGGAGAGGGGGGTGAGGGCGAAACAGGAAGAGGAGGGATTCGGAGTGGAGGAAGTAGTGGAGGTGATAAGGAAGTTGAGAAAGGGAAAAGTGACGGGTATGGATGGGATACCGAACGAGGCGTGGATGTATGGCGGAGAGAATGTGATGCGAGCGATATGAAGTGTATGCAATGGAATGTGGATGGGAGAAGGGTGGCCGGAGGAATGGAAGGAAGGAGTGATTGTGCCGATAAAGAAAAAGGGGAAGGGGGAGACTGCCGGAGACTACAGAGGTGTGACACTGATGCCAACGACGTATAAAATATACATGACGCTGCTGGCAAAGAGGCTTGAGAGCGAAATGGAGGAGAAGGGCATGGTGCCGGACAACCAAGCGGGGTTTAGGAGGGGAAGGGAGGTGTTAGATCAAGTATATGTACTGAACTACCTAATAGGAAGAGAGATGAAAGAGGGCAAAAAAAGAATGATGGCTTTTTTCGTGGATCTCAAGGCAGCCTTCGATACGGTGGAGAGAAGGAAAATGGGAGAGGCGTTAAGGGATAGAGGGGTGAGTGAATGGTTGAGTGAAAGTATAATGGAACCGTATGAGGAGACCAAATGTTGTGTGAGAGTGGGGGAGAGAATGAGCGAGAGTTTCTGGACGGAAAGAGGGGTGAGACAGGGGTGCCCGCTAAGCCCGATGGTGTTCAATATATGCTTGGCGGATTTGGAGGAGTGTTTGAGAAAAGAGGGGTGGGGAGTGTGGTAGTAGGGGGAGGAAAAGTGTATGAGCTGGCTTACGAGACGACATGCGGACGACATAGTGCTGATGGCGGAGGAGGAGGTGGGGATGAAGATGATGATGAGAGTGTTAGAGAGGTATATGGATCAGAAGGAGCTGAGAGTGAATGTGGACAAGTCGAAGGTGGTGAGGTTTAGGGTAGGAGGGGGAAGAATGAAGAAGAGTGAATGGAAGTGGAAAGGAGGAAGAGTGGATGAAGTGAATGAGTTTACATACTTGGGGTACAAGGAGGCAAGGAATGCAATGCAAGGGGCACATGTGAAGGAAAGAGTGAAGAAAGCAATGGTTGTGAGGAGGGAAGTATGGGGGATAGGTAAGAGAAGATTTCGGGGTGACTGGAAGAGGAAGATGTGGTTGTTTGATAGACTGGTGAGCACGGTATTGTTGTATGGAGCGGAAGTATGGGGGTGGAAGGAACGTATGGATGTGGAAAGAGTGCAAGAGAGATTTATTAGATGGACACTAGGGCTGGAGCGGTGCACCGCGGGGTATATGGTGATAGATGAAACGAAGAGGGAGAAAATGAGGATAAGGGCGGGAAGAAGAGCACTAGGAATGGAAGAGAGGGTATGGAGCGAGAAAGTGCCTAGAGGAGGCTAGAGGAAAGAAGAGAGACAGTGGAATAGGGTGGGTGGAAGAAAGAAGGAGGTTCTTTGAGGAGAGAAGCTTTGCGCCGGAAGAGGTGGAGAGGAGGGAAGGGCAGGGATGGGATATGAGACAGGAATTGGAGCAAAGGGATAGGGAACTGCAGGGGTAGGAATTAGGGAGGAGATTGAGGGAAGGGAGATATAATAGGTGGTACAGGGAGGTGAGGACAGAAGGAGTGCCAAGGTACCTGGCGGGACAGATGAAGGAGGAGAAAATAACTAGAGTGGCCAGATACAGGATGGGAAACGAAATGAGAGGGGAGAGATACTGGTTGGAAGAGGGGGAAAACACCTGCAGGGTATGTGGATGGGAACAGGAGACATGGGGGCACGTGTTGGAGAGATGTGGTGATGGGGGAAGGGAAGAGGAGGGAGAAAGGGTTAGGGAAATACTGGCGGAAGGAGGGGGGAGGGATGGATGGGCAAAGTGGATAAGCGAAGGAGAGAGGCGGAGAGGAGAGGAATTGAGGACAGGGAGGAGGGGGAGGAAGGGAGGGGGACGTATGAGGGAGGGGAAGGGGAAAGGAGGGAGAGGGGGATCAGGGAAGGAAGGGAAGGGTGGGTAGATGTAGATGTAAGGGATAGCCTGTAAATATGTAAATAGTGTATAATAGTACAATAGTATAATATAATAGTATAATGTTAATAGCAAGGTGAATGCGGTGGGAGTGGCGAGCGTGGCGGGCGTGGCGAACGTGGCGAGCGTGGCGAGCGTGGCGAACGTGGCGCGCGGGCGAGCGTGGCGAGTGTGGCGAGCGTGGCGAACGTGGCGAGCGGGCGAGAGTGGCGAACGGAGCGAGCGGGCGAGGCGAGCGAGACGAGCGGAGCCCGTTGAGGAGAGAGGAGTAGAATACGTTAGTTGTAAGATAGGTTAAGTTAGATAAGTTAGGTTAAGAGGATAAGGTGAGAGGGAAATGTGGAGGAAGAAGGCCCGAACCCCGACGGGGATGGGTTAATAAATACTACTACTACTACTACATAACCAATCAGCAGTTAGCATAAGAATAAAAACCCATAAAAACACAAAAACATAAAAATATATAATCGTAGTTGTAAGAATAGTAGTCGTTATTAGATTAAGTATTGTTAATAAAAGTCATTTGTTGTGAGCTATTGCGTCGCCTGTTTTTGGAGGGCGTAAATCTCCGATGGCGCAAACGTCACTCTCTCTGCGGTGTCTTACGACCACAAGAGATCACTGTAGAGGGTGTGATTGTAGGTTGTACTTGAATAAAACTGAGGCATCGCACATTAACATTAACAATAAAACTGTATTTTAAATAACTAAACTTGAACAAAAGTGACTATGGCAATTAATAATGAGCTATATGAGTCCCTTCAAGTTACTCGTGCGAGGTACACATTTTGACTGCCTTGGGACTCTCTCGCTCGCTACGAGGCAAAGTCGAAGATGCTCTTTAGGGGTGGAGTTTTAATAACGTAGTCGTAGGACACGCTGTCCATTGGCGGAAGATGATTTGGTTGTAGGTGGTACCAAACTATTGGAAAGGGAAAACCTGATCAATGTGTTGGTGTATCCGTGAGATGGTTGTCGCGAGGCCGTCTGTTTATTGTCACGACGATCCTGGGACCCTTGGCCCTGACTTGGGTTGATCGCCTGCGTTTCCAATACAGTAAATTTACGAGTTTACAACGGTCCCACGTCTCCGAGGCGCGGACTGATAGACCAAGTGTCTGCCAGATGAAGGTTTGAAAAATACAAGACGCCCTTGTGCGTTCTTGGTGGTCCGGCAACGAGCTAACGCTCAACATCATTGTTTAGTTTAAAGTTTGGATTTAAATCCTTAACTCTTTACCAACGAACCCCCACCTATCCTATACTCGAGGGGACGCCGCTCTCCTCTCGAGAACCTGCTAGCGTTAGTCATCCCCGGGCAACCGTACGTTACACGAGTTTGAAGATTGAGCTAATTTGAAAATATTTATTTCCGTGATTGAGATAAAATCGCCTCGTATTGGGTTGTGGGGATATGTGTAAATACGGTTTTTGAGTTTAGAGGGTTTACGAAATATGTGATTAGAGGTTTTGTGGTCATGGGGTTAGTAGGTTAGAGAGTTTGACGTTATAAGTTTGTGGAAATAGGATATGTTGTGTTTATATGGCATTTTACGGGTTGACAACAGTTTTTAGCAATTTACCGAAAAACTAGACCTGATGGGCCAAAACGGGCAACGGATTCGAATTCAGCGTCCCAAAATACGTATAGGTATGTGGTCTAGTTTATGTAAAATATAAAAAAAATTCTGGCCCTGTGTAATTCAGTGTCCTATATTGTATAAAAACTTGTGGCATTTCAACAATTTTGACATGTTTCTTTATTTGACACTTGGCAGGTTATGATTGTTTGACACTAGCTAGGTTACGTTTACCTCGACAGATGTGCTCCTTGTCTGGCTGTCACGTGACAACAGTTTGTTACGCGATTGGCCGCAACCTTCATCGAATGAACGAAGTGCCTGTGAGAGACATTTCCGCCCCCTTTCATGTTCCCCTCTTGCCCACACTTGACGATGACGATTTTTAATCTTAAGAACATAAAATTAGCCAAATTGATACTTTGCATTGAAATATCTCAGCTCATAAGGCACATAGGAACAAAACGAAGACACTTTTCTCATGTTAATCAAATCCAAGCTAACCATTAAGACCATTCAAAATCTAATCGGATCAGTCGTTATTGAGATTCGATAATCTCAGGGTTCTTGATAGCGAGTCATGGTGTAATAGATACACTCTGTGTCTCGCCCTGGGCATATAGCTATATATACTTGGCGCGAGACACTACCGTGTCTCTTGATCCCATCAAAATGAAACCCATTTAAAAACATTGCCGTAAATTAATAGCTTTACAAAACTAATGATATACACAAATTGCGCCAATTATCAGAATGCCTATTTATACAAAGAAAAAAATGTATTAAATAATATTAACCAGATATATTTTTATACAAATAAATATTTTAATACGAATAAATATTTTATTCAAAATACTTGGCGCTGCGAAACCGAAAAAATGTTAATTGTCTTGGTTAATAAATAAAATAAAACAAGACAAGACACCACTGAGACAAGAAAGAATAAAAAGATTTTAATGCAATTTATACATATTTATTCAGTTTAGAAACACCAATTCGGTTTTGCAGCGCCAAGTATTTTGAATAAAATATTTATTCGTATTAAACTATTTATTTGTATAAAAATATATCTTCTTAATATTATTTAATACATTTTTTTCTTTGTATAAATAGACATTGTGATAATTGATGCAATTTGTGTATATCATTAGTTTTGTAAAGCTATTCATTTACGACAATGTTTTTAAATGGGATTCTTTTCGTTGGGATATACTTGACGCGAGGCACTACGGTGTCTCTTCCCTGCTTGAACTGCCAGTTAGAACCGCATTGAATTTTGAACTGCATCTATCTAGTTCAATGCGGTACTACCTGGATTTTCAAGCAGTGATTTTTGGCAGTTCAAAAAAGAATCCGGTTCAATGCGGATATCCAGATCGGTGGATGAAACAGGATTTTTCAGGTCCAAAATTGATCTGTTTCTATCAGAAATTGCCATTTGTATAAACCCGGAATGTTCGTATTTGAAATTGCGGATCATAAATCTTACGGATTCAATCTGGAAATGCCACAAGCTCTTTCGAGTCCGTCGCGATCCGGATTCGCAGAGAAAATAATGCACGGAATGCATATGGGGTTCGAAGAGAAAGAATTTAACCTGGTGTCCAATGGATTGGCGGATAGAAAATTAATGCGGTTCCTTCCGGTTTTACGAAACTCAAACTTCGAAATAATTTATTTGGATCGAACACCGTTAGGTGGCCGCGATACTGGTAACTCCCCTCACGGCAGTGATGTGCGCCGCGAGACATAAGATCGGCGCCACGAGCTAACGAGGCAGCTTGCTTCGTGATCAAGACTTAGTAGTTAGGCTATGCCGATTCTGGCCCCTAGGGCGGGGCGGGGGGTACCGCGCTCTTGCACGAGATTGGCGAGGGGGTGAGGCGGGAGGGGGTACCGAGTTCGTGGGTGAGGGGGATGACGTCACAGGGGAGGGGGATTCCAAAATTTTCAAAATGGCATCGCGCGCGCAGGTCGAGTTCATGGACGAGGGGGCTGACGTCACAGGGGAGGGGGAGGATTTTCAAAATTTCAAAATGGCGTTGCGCGCATTTCGTATTGGCGCCACCTATTGGATGTTTAAGATACTTTGGGTCCGCGTCGGTATTTGGGCCCGCCTTGGTAAATTTTCCAGATTTTTCATACATTTCGTATTGGCGCCACCTGTTGGACGTTTAAGGTACTTTGGGCACGCGTCGCCGCCGCGCAATCTCCGTACGCGTGCGTGGATCGGTGCGCAGGCGCGACCGCAACCGATTCGTGGAAATTCAAATCGCGTCTTCGATTATTATTTCTGAGAAAGAGGGTGGACCAGGAGAAAAGATTTTTCTGAGAAAAGATAAGGAATCACGGCGCGCGACAGGATTGAACGCGTTATGACTCCTACGTGCACGCGCTTCATGCCGTGTGTTTATATTTGAATCGTGGGACCGGTACAGCGCACGTGCAATGATGTATACATATAGCGATAATTTTTCGGTGAAACGTTCCGAGTATTTTCACGATCGAGGAGGCTGTAAGTTAATCGTCGCGATAGTCCATGGAGTAAACACGACATTGCACCGCGCCATGCAGTGAGGTTATATTTGGTCAGGATTGAACGCGTTTTGATATTTGAACCGTGGGACCGATACAGCGCACGTGTAATGAAGAAATTAACTATGCGTTGCGTTCGCGTAAGCAACAATCGTAAACATAGAGCGATAATTATTCGGGGTAGAGTTCCGAGTTGTTTTAAAATGCACTTGAGTAGCTGAGATGGGACCTCGTTGAGGTTAGGTTCGTGAGACACAGCACAGCACAGCACAGTTCAGTTGGATAAAAGAGAGCTTCTGTCTTTATTCTTAAAACACTCGTTGAGCGGATGAGAAAAGGATGAGCACTGAGTACATGTACAAATTGAATAGTTGTGCGCGTCGCGAACAATGATTTGCGTGGGCACGCGCCGCCACGTGATTACCGATTTACGCGGTCGCCGCTGTGCTTTCACGCACGTGAGTCGCAAAATGAGATCTGGTATGAGAATGTGAGAATGTGAGAATGTGAGAATGTGAGATGAGAATGGTTTTGAGACAGATGGTGAGAATATTCACAAGTTGCGTTAAAAGGTGACACGTCTTTATCCGCACGCTGTATGAACAAGAGTGAGAATTTAAGATGGCTGAAAGTTCGTTACGCGTCGTTTCGACCGTCGTCGAAATCGATCCACGTAGTGAAATCTGATTGGGTGAGCGCTCGAGAGTGATTGAGAAATCGATTGCCGGTTCGACAATCGATTGCCGATCAGCCGTGAGTGTGGCGTCCGGGAGGTGCTGCTGAGACATGAGTGCGGCGGTGAGCGGAACTGAGCAATCCCAAACACGAGTATTTACATGATTGAGAACGACGTCTCAAGCATCATTCTCGAGGAGCTGTAAGTCAAGCGTCGTGGAAGCGTGTAAGGGCGAAAAGAATTCGTACATAGATTTTCAAGATTTTAGTAATTTATTTAACTTAGTTATCCCACTCGACAACATCATTGTTGAATATAGCATCGTCGATATCGTTCGTAAAGAATACATTATCGGTGATTTCAGTAAATATCGTCGCGGTAGCCCTTGGAGTAAGCGCGACACTGCACCACGTGATGCAATATATACTTCCACACATTGACTTGTACGTGTACGTGAATCAGTATAAAATGACGTGGGTCAGTCCTGCGGACTTCATTACACCACGTACGCTCGAGTGCCAACAAGTATCGTTCGCGTCATTTTTTCCGTCGATGAGAATCATACGTAGTGCATATAAAAATGTACAAACGCAGCTTAAACGATTCATCCTGCGCATCCGTCAACGATGGTGGGTTTCCAAATAAACGTCAACAACAACAACATTATCAACAGTCCAATATGAGGTACGCATACGTTACTATACACTTTTCACTTACTGCATTCGCTTACTTCATTCGCTTACTTCTTTCACTGTAAACGCAAATGAACGAAGCATTAATTTTGTGTACATGTTTCATACAGTTCTAGATCCACAACACCAAAAACGTTGAAAACACCAAAACCAACAATCGTACGGATCCTGGGGCGTGATTACCCACTGACCTTAACAGCTTATAAACGTCTAACTATTGGAATTCGCATTGGCATGGATTCGTGCCACGTCGTGATTGCCATAGCCGACAATAAAGGCTGCGAGGTGTGTTTTTCAATGTCAACGTGAAACTCCTACTGCAAAACGAGGCGGACATACTCCAACGATTACGCAGCAACGCAACATCGCCCCAACCCCATATCGTAATTGATCATTTGCGACTCGAATTCACGCGTATGCATGATGATCCACTTATTAAAATCACCGATAATCACGTTACCTTATACATGACGGAAGTTACGATGCGTAAACTGTTCGCGTATGAACATTGCATCGATCATATGTTCACTTGATTGACTGAAAATATGTACTCTGTAAGCAGTAAATATGCCGCCTTCGTGGAAGTTCTACATACCGCTTCCGTACCAACGAATTATGTGAAATTAATTTCCGAAAGCGAGCATTTCGAAAAGCATTCATTGATCGATTGCGAATTGTTAGTGTTAGGATTACAATCCATGTTGCGTGATGTAAACCCTGTACCACTATAGTACGTGCATATATATGTTTAATAATAAATGCACAATTTTTTAAATAAATGTATATATATTTTTCAAAAACAGTATGTGTTTATTCATGTACAATGTAAATCAATCCATGCGCACTTAAATTATAAAATCAGTATTTGCGTGAAACAACATTCGTATGGGAGGGATATTCTTGCTCGTGGGTAAAGGAAGCAGCCGCCGCTGTCATTGCTCTCATCATCGCCGCCGTTGTGTTCATCGCTATAGAAAACAAAAAAAAAATAATTCTCACATAGGTATTCGTTTCTCAGCATATGACGCGTAAAATAGATGCAATGTGTGTAGGACTTACATTAGGTGACGCTGCGTATATAATTCCATATTTTCTCGACGTTCTCCAGCCCGCCAACACCGACGTTGTTATGAAATGCACATCGAATGGCATTCGTTGAAGACATAGACTTCAGATTAGGAACGTCAGGCACGATTCCGCAATAACCATCGTCAACGTCGTAGCCACCGTCGTCTTCGACAGTTCGAGTGTTGTTGTTGTTGTTGTTGATCTTTCGCGCCATCAATTCATACAAATTACATACATCCTCGACGATTATGTCAGGTAGTAGTTGCAGCATCCATGTTTTCTTTTCCGCACCTTTCACGATGACGAAGTAAATGTTCGCGAGTACCCTGGTGAGGAGCCCTGGAAGTTTGGAGTATGGAACGTAACCGTCAGGACGTTTGACGGTTCTCCCACGAATTCAGATGTCCCCAGAAGTATGGTGGTTCGAAGATCCAATGGCTGATTATCGTCGTCGTTGTTGTTGTCGTTTTATCGTTGTTGCTGTTTGCGCGAATCGCGATCTCTTTGGCGACGAACTTGCGTTCGATATTGAAACCTTGCAGATCGACAATGGCGAACATTATTATTCGTTTAGGTAGCACCGGCGGTGACGGTGTCAGAACAGTAACTGAGGTCTTCGACATCGACGTTTTAAAATAGTAGCAGTATCCGCAGTAGTAGTAGTAGTATTAGTAGTAGTAGTAGTAATAGTTTATGCACGCACGCTATATTAGTTTGCGTACCACGTTGGTTAAAGGGCCGTATTGGACTATACGATCGTGTATTATCAAACAGAATGCGGAAGTATTAGCAGGAACATTTTCTTTGAATTCGAAATCTATTCGCACGTCCACCGTAGCGCTCTTCAACGACTCGTTTTGCCTAGAACAATCTATGACTGCGATAGGTGCGTATTGCAAGAATTCGATCGCGTTCAGCAACGGTTCTCTATGACCGTAGTACGATCGGCCGAATTTCGCGTACATATCGTACAGGAGCGCGTATTTATACTTATCGAAATCTAAGTTCAAGTCGTCGTATGGATACGTCACGGAATTCAGATACAGTCGAACGTTCGTGAGATGATTCGGGTCGAATCCACCCGCGCATTTATCGGGACGATTCATTCGATTGGTTTGCGTGGCGAATATCACGAATCGAGGTTTCTCAATTTGCGACGTAGTTTTCACGGTCCACGTGTGTTTCGTTGTCGCTTGTAGTAATGGGTACTCTTGTAGGCTCCTCGATCGGAAACTCATCGCGATCGGCCGGCCGCTTTCCAGGATACGCAGCATCGATAATTTATTCACTTCCTCCAAAATGTCGTGGGGCATACGCCACTGCACCTTGCGTATCTGTAGTCTCGGTATCGCAGTGGCGGAGTTGCAGTGCATCGCGTTCGAATTTACTCGCGATCGTATAAGGATCAGCTCGTGCCGCGCGTTCATCACGATGTGTTTGTAATCCTCGCAGAATCCTAATAACATGTTCAGGGGTACGCAGAAATTGAAAGCGCCCGAATGAAAAATATCTTTATCGTAATCGATGGTATAATCCCAACCGGCATTCGCAAGCACTTTGCTTCTCTCGGCCGACAACGAAACGTAATTTTTCAATGTGGTAGTGATTCCTGGATTTCGGCAACCATCGATCTCGACACCATTCAATTCGTATCGAATCTCATCGAACATGAACGCAACGCAACTATTGTCGAGAACAGCGGTCGCGGACGTTGCCGGGCCATTCGTGTCCTGCGCCGTCAACGTGCCACGACCTTTGATGTAGAGAAAACTTTCGCACGGAAGTGTGTACAGATCTTGCTGCTGTATGGGGATTCTTATCTCGTCGTTATTATCGAACGTCGTGTTGGCGTACGGATTGTACGTGTGTAACTCGATCTTCGTGATACGATTGTCGAAGGTTGGCGTATTCGCCACGTCCAGAATAACTGACATCGTGGTTGCGTGTATAATAGGGGGCGATGAAACCTAACGATCGTAGGAAATGTACGTTTCGACGAGTCAATGACTTTCTTCTCCTTATGGGTCCTCTTCTTATCGCTCCTCCCGTCTTTATTCTTCTACTTTCGCCTTCCGATAAAGGATTGCGCCGATGACTCGAGACAGAGACGGCAGGAGTAGCAGCGGTAGCGACGAATGATGATTCGTACGTGTGATCTAACACTGACATACTACATACGCGCAAATACACGTGCGCTCACGCTAGACTGTCGCGTGGACGTCGTTGCACGTGCAAACGAATAGTTATTTCTTCTCCGCGGAAATCTATAGGACGATCGTGTTGACCGACGATGCCCAACGTTAGATCGTGTATTGCTCGTGCGACGATCGGCAGGTAAATGACGTGTCGCGGAGTTTCCGACATCTTATATCCCGGCGGCACGCGTGGTGAAAATTCATGGATCGTGTGTACCGGTTTATCGTTGCTGTACGCGCCGGTAGTGACGTTGCACGTTACTCTGATCACGTTAACGTTTATAATATTCACGGGTACGTCGGACTCGTGCCAGATTGTCGGTAATAAGACGCGATTCGAGGAAAATCCTAGCAACGAGCCCACATTGTTTGGTTGCGTAAAGTCTATGACGTAGCGTCCCTGCGCGAGGAGTCGAGCGCACAGCGGTGCGACCGGGAGTGAGCGAGAGGCCGAGCACGCAGGCGACCGCAGCCGAGAATCACCGAACCGGGCCGAGGCGCGCCGGTCTCGCGACGCGTCAAATGACGCTCACTCCCAACCGCGCCGCTAGATCGCGTCGATTCCTCGCTGCTGGGAATTTCCGAGAATCGGGACATAAGCCTCGACGCGACTGAGGCAAGCAGTTCCAGTGGGGATACGGATCCCCCACTACCAGACCTGCCTGGATGTTGCCCGGTGCTAGTATTGGTAAAATATCCGTGTACCCGCCGATCATATGATCGTCTGCTCTCTCCTTTCCGCTACCGTTCCAAACAGAGACGCCTGGAAGTTGCCCGGTCTCATTCCTCCACCGTCCCGAGCCAGAGACGCCTGGACGCTGTCCGGTCTCCAGCTTTTCGCTACGCAACGCTCGTCGTACCGCGAGCCCGATCGCGACGACCAATTAGCCTAAGCAACGTGTAAATAGTGTACATATGTAGTTACGAAAATAAAGGAATTATTTATCAACGAGCGGATTTCGACGAACCCTGGCGTACCGACTGAACTCATCCTCCTAAATCCTCGCCACCGGAGTACGACCGTCACAAGTCTACAAAGAACGAGCAGTACAGCTCGCTTTTCATGGTGTTGTTGTTAGCTCGTAGCATTAGAGGGTACTTGTCCTCATCGTTGTTCTCGTTGTTACCGCGTATTCGAGGATATCGATCGAGTAATCGTTGCTTCAGGTACTCGGCGATAGCATCTAATTCGTAGGAGCCGTGGGGGATCGTAATGCATTCATGAGTGGTGTCAGCGATGGTGTTGTTTTCGGTGCCATACTTCACGACGAAATAGAATTTATCGTTGCTCGAGTCGATGTTCGGTATCGTGTGAAACGTCTCCAAGTCTGCGAGTCCTAATTCGTATTAACCATCACTCAAATCTATCGGAGGAAAATAGTTTACCGTGAGCACGCTGCTGCGACCCGTTAACGTGAGCGTGAACGACATATAGATTACACTCGCAAGACGGAGAGAGGGGAAGTGACACGCGCGTACGAATACTCGGCAATTTTTCGATATTATGAGTCTTTATTATAGAAGGTGTGGATCGCCATTACGCATGGATACATTGTAACATAATCTTAGTACACACACACCGTTATTATTAGTATATAGGCCATAATTCCATAGACTTTTGCTGTAAAAATTGCATGCACAAACGACCGCAATTCATCTCGTCGTAACGTTGAAAACGATTGTGATTGTACGTGATTGTTGTACCGCGTCCGAAATAGTAGATCAATTCCGCGGGAGGTCGCAGTTTCCGAAAACTATCAAAGTACTGTACTCGTGGTCCGCGTTTCGCGTACGCGACCCAGTGCGTACCGACGCCTCGATTCTCATCTAGATTCACGATGCCACATTCGTTGTTTCGTACGCGCGTGGGAAGTGTGTCACGCATGAACACCCCTCGAAAAAACGGTACGTTTGCACATTCACGTTCTAATTGCAGGTTCGTCATAGGTTGTTGCATTATCGCCGCCACCGTCGCCACGCCTTACTCGATCGACGTTTTTTTTTTCTTTGATCGCAGTCGTCGTTGGCTTCGGCGTCTAGGATTCAAACCCGCGCCTCGCTTGTACGGTGTCAGATGCATCCCTCGCCCTTCCATCGCCCGATTATGACGCAACGTCTCTTCCAGCTGTTTTCGAGAGGCCTTCGAATCGTTGACCACTTTGGTTATACCAGCCGCTCCACCGGCCAATGATCCGATAGCTGATAAAGCAGGTAGCACAAACGGAACAAATTGAAGAAAGCCACCACGTTTCGCCACTCGCAGATTACGATGTCGTCGTCGTCGCAGTTGCGGATGTTTCTTTCCAGACTTTCTCTGTTTACGTTTCTTCCTTCTCATACCCATGCCGAGTTTAGTCTTAGCCTTCATCATTGCCCACACTCCAGTCGCGGCTGCTTTTTCGCCAAAGGTCGCGTCGTTCGCGAATACTCGTTCTCGCGCTCGTTCGGCTAACACACGATCCACCTCGTGTCGTCCCTCCAAATCCTTTCGATGAGAGTACGCGATATCGTGGTTTCGGCACGCTGCGTCCAGGGGATTCACACCTTCGTCGCCACGAGCCAATCGTTTTAGCAAACGCGTTCCCGGCCCGCAAAACTGATAACCCGGAACGTGTAGTTTGAATGGTAAGCGGTTTATGATACCGTTCTCGAGACTCGATCCGATACACTTCTTCTTCTGCTTTCATACTTCACGAGACGTCGTGGTCGTTGATGCGACCATATACCTACGTTAGAATAACCACGATAGCTACTACAATAATAAACGCGTACGCACGCTTAGCCGATCACAGTGATAGTGACCTGCGCGACGCATGCCACGAACATAAATAGTCATCATTCGTCACACGCGCGCGAGTACTTGAGAAACACCGCGAACATGCGATTCTCGAAACAGTCGAACGTTATTCGCGTGACCGCGAACAGAATGCTCGAGGATGATAGGGATGCGAGTCGATCGAACAGACACGGCCCGTTGTTGCCGAACAGCGTGCGAAGCGTGATTTGCGGACCGTCAGGATGTGGAAAAACGAACGTGCTTCTAAGTATGCTCTGAGAGTCCGAACGGTTTGCGATTCGAGAACGTGTACGTGTACTCGAAATCGTTGCATGAGCCAAAGTATCAATATCTCGAGCAGGTATTGCCGCTCGTCGATGGAATCGAATACTTTCCCTACTCGGACAATGCTGAGATCGTCCCACCGAGAGACGCACGACCCGATTCGATCTTCGTGTTCGACGACGTGGCGTGCGACGAACAGAACGCGATACGTGAATACTTCTCCATGGGTCGTCACGAGAACGTGGATTGTTTTTATTTATGTCAGTCATACGCTAGAATACCTAAACATTTGATCCGGGATAACGCAAATTTTCTCATGCTATTCTACAAGACGGCACGAACTTGCGTCGCGTGTACAACTATCACGTGAACACAGACATGACGGTCGAGTCGTTCAACGACTTGTGCGCGAGATGCTGGCGTCGACGATACGATTTCGTGGTGATCGATAAGGATAGTTCCATGTACGAACGTCGATATCGAAGAGGATTTAACGAATTCGTCGTAGCTCGCTGACATCAGTAAACCGCGAGTCATTCATCGAGCAACACGAAATGTCCAACGAACCGACGGCTACATCTACGATAACCTCGAGCAATGTCGACGCGAAGCATACGCGAAAACATCACCGACGTCATCGACAGAAAGAAACGAAACATAAAAAAGGAACGAAACATCAAAAAGGGACGAAACGTCGAGGTGTGAATGCAAAGGTGGAAATCGCCAAAGTCAGTGACGTTATACGTAAAAAGTGCTTGGCATTGAAAATTGGAAAAATGGCTACGGAAGCGGCTGTGGAGGCGAGCACGCGTCCTATCGTCGAACCGCTGAAACGATTGATCGAGAACTCGTCCGCATTGAAAACGCACTCAACGCCTATATCACGACCAGTGAAGAGGAAACATGAATACGATCAACAACAATCATCGAAGAGACTTCGACCCATTACTACGTCGACAATCAAGGAACGTCCGAATAATCTCCCAGATTCTAGCGACGACGACGACGACGACAACGACACTGACAATGACATCAACAATGACACCGACAACGACAACGATAACGACAATGACAATGACAACGATAACTACAACGACAACGACAACAACGATGTTGATGATGAAGATGATGTTGTTGATGATGTCGACGACGAAGACGGTGAAAAAATTCAGGATGATGAGTCGTCGGCAAAGGTTTACGATTTGGATACGTTGCGCAGCCCCTTCGATGATATCGAAGTGTATGTACAGAACGCTAAGGAACCCTTGTCGCGAGAATATCTACGATTGTTATTCACCGATACGAAGAAACGAATCGACAACGTGTACGGTGTATACTTGGGGTCTGACAAAGACCTAATGATCGGTGATTCCGTGCTCACCATTGATACGGACGGCGATGACGTTCGCGTGAATGGAATGCGATACGCGGGAACTTGGGGTTTGTATGAACTGCTATTCATGCGAATACCTAACGTTCGCACGTACACGCACGCGGATATTCACTCGTACCGACGCATCTTGCTATCGACGAATGCGCATAAGCGAAACCATTCGCCGAGTAAGCGCACGCTGGGTAACAAGGGGTACAAGTATAAGAAAATCATATCCACGATAATTGGTGGGGTGCGAACATCGGGTATCGGACGCGTTAGGGGCAGGGGTAGCGGCGCGGACGGTGTGGTGTTGCGCGATTTCGTGGAGATTTCTAAATAGGCGGCTGGTCCGTGCCCGTGGAGCGCTGAAGCACTCAGCTCACGAGTTGCGCGGGAATTTCAATGATGGTGTAGAAATAAAGTGAAACTCTTTAGAATAAATTCTATGTTGGATTTTTAATAACTGGTTAGAGGTTGACTGTTCTGCTAACAAGTTCGATCTGAAGTTTTACAAATTAACGCCTCGCTTGTAACCTCCGAGCGCCCTACTCCTCCAATTTCGGCGTGTTCCTCTGTCTCCTTCCCTGGATCCTTTCGTCCAATCAAGGTGGTGTTGTCCCTCAAGCTTCGTCAGGAGGTTGTCCTTCAGCCCTCTCTTCGCGCTTCCCTCCACTCTCGGCTGGTGGTCGAGGCACGCTTCCCGAGTACATAGCTTACATAGGCTATGTACTGTACATACATATCCAGCAGGTAGGTACGCGCAACCCCCAGGGTCAAGACGACGTCGCCGGCGCGAAGTTTATGAGTTTATGATTTTCAGCCTTCCCCGAGCTGAGTTTTTACCCTAACAGGACATCGGCAATTATTGAAAGGGAGGACAGAGTTTTAAATGGTTTTACGAGACGAGCTGCTGCTCGCTCGACGAAATTTGGCACGCAGATGTGGAAGGAAAAGTTAAGCTATTTACTATCCCTGCCTGGCCTAACTGTAGTTTTGAAAATGACTGAATGCATACCCAGGTTCTCGCACGCTTTCTGAGTTCAGGTATTAGCTAATAATATTCCACGAGCGCGTTTGAAAAACTGGCAGGGAAAACCCTCGAAAAGCACAACGCGCTCTTCGTGTTTATGAGTCCTGACAATAAACTCCGCCTTGTCCCCCGTTTCAAACTTGCTTAAGACCTTCCAGATGTACCGTTCGCTTTGAATCTAATTATAATATATCTATCTTTCGGTACAAAAGGATTTTGAATTTCGCTCTCGCATCAAACCTTGATATCCCTATGTCTTATGGCTAACTTCATATAATATACGCTTTCACTCCAGCGGATATCGCAACAGTGGACACGCGACAAGGTCGAGGATTGTCCATCGACGAATCGATGACGGTTACCGATAACGCGATCGATTATGTGTACTGCGACGATCCGGACGAATTACTCGATAGACTGAGATTGCTTAAGGCATCGCGCGCGGCAGGTCACACGGGTCACGATAACGAAATCGCATCCATCGTGGAGGAACTTCGCGAGAATGGACATATCTTAAATTGGTGATCGCCGTGTCAGTAGTGTTCGCACGCGCGCATCGTTATGTCGGTGAACATGTTTGGCACCGCGTTAGGCAACAACAACAATAACAACAACAGCGACGAAGCGAGAATGATAATGATGAGATTATTGTCCTCGGTGGACGAACGCTTTACCCAAAAAATCGAAACGGCTATGGCGAGCGCGCGACTGGACGCCGAGTATCAACGATCTCAACTCGAGACGCGAGTACAACGAACGATGACGGATATCGTTAACGCGCAATTGTCTCGGCTAGACGATGATTTAAATAACGCGGTGGAACGACGCTTGGATCACTTGAATGATAGACTCGAAGAGTTCACGACGTCGGCAACGACGCCGACTGCGATAACAACTACGGATCTGTACAAACGAAAGGAGCCGTGAAAAGCGAACGAGGGTCTACGACGACGACGACGATGATCACTGACGGCGACAATAGCGGCTACGAATCCGAAACGCCTAATAACGAACGATCGCGAATACCGTGCATCGATTGAATTTTGCGGGCACTAGAGGAACTCGTACTAAATCTAATGTCCTTGGAACGTCGCAACCATCCCCGCCCACCCGCGAAGCATGAGCAAGGAGCGAGTACAATTAGTGAATGAATTACACGCTCCCGCGAGACGAAATTTCCCGCGGCGACGCGTCGTGATTCGCGGCTACGATGATTTAGGGCAGGCCGATTTGGTGGAGATGTTTCCGCACGCGAAGCAAAATCGAGGTTATCACTACATACTAACGATCATCGATGCGTTCAGCAAGTATGCTTGGGCCATACCCGTGAAAACGAAAAGCGGACGCGACGTGACCACGGCGTTCGCGACTGTGTTGAGGGCAGAGCGATAGATGTCCGAGCAATTTACAAACTGACATGAGTAAGGAGTTTTACAACACGGAGTTTCAACGATGTGTGAAGACCCGCGGAATCAACCACTACTCCACGTACAGCGAGATGAAAGCGTCGATCGTTGAACGTTTCAATCGCACACTGAAAAACCTCATGTGGAAACAATTCTCCTTGAATGTGTCCTATCGTTGGGTTGACCTGTTACCTGCGCTCGTACACACCTACAATCATCGCAAGCACCGAACGATCAACGCCCGACCCGTTGACGTGACCCCCACGACGCGTTTGTCGTTCGCCGCGAATGAACCCCCCTCACCATCCGCATCGAAAGGTGTTCGACGACGCGCGAAATTCAAAGTCGGTGACAAGGTACGCATGAGTAAGTTCAAGACACTCTTCGAGAAGGGATACACTCCGAACTGGTCGACCGAAGTGTTCGAAATCGGAACCGTACAACGAACGTGCCCGGTGACATACATTCTGCGCGATTCCGCGGAAGAGCCGATCTCGGGTGGATTCTACGAGTACGAACTGCATTCAGTTGCGAATCCGGACGTCTATCTAGTTGAGAAGATTATTCGTCGCAAGGGAAACCAGGTATACGTTAAGTGGCTCGGATTCGATTCGTCGCGGAACTCGTGGATAAGCAGCAAGGATATTCTATGATTCCCGATTATAAACGCATTATATGTTAATGAAATAAATAAAAATAAATATATATAAATATACAGGGTGTCCCACCTAAGACTGGACAGCCGGTTTTCTCCTAAACTATTGGAGATAAAAATATAAAAAAATAGGGAATTGCATGGTTCGAGGGGGCCAATTAACTAGTGCGAACGAATTTTTATATCGATTATTATTTTAAAAGATACGATGGTCAAGTTCGGTTTTTCAAATGGAACTATTTTTTTTGAACACCTGAGTTGATAGTGCTTTCCAAGACAAATTCAATTAGCTTTAATGTATACACTTTATTTTCACTGGTTTTTAAGATATTGCGCTTGCAAATTTACTGATTTTCACTGGAAGAAAACTGTCTGGTATAGCACGGACCGGGGATGGTCTTACTGGCTCCACGGGTGGCACTGCCTTTTGAAATAGATACCTACCTGCCAAAGGTCTACGCCAGGCCCAAAGGCTGGACAATTTTTTTCCGTCAGAAATGCTACTTAGGTAGGTACATCTGCGGTATCGAGAAGCGCACCATTACTTTTATTTCGCACTTGCTTCTACGCTCGGATGGCCGGTTCTTTTGGGAGGGATGCAAGTTCGATTGGTTAGGTTAGGAGGAGTGAAAGTTGCTAGACTAAATTTCAATCATAGGGAGCAGATTGTATCAGAACCATTCGGATTTGCATTCCTCACAAACGGCTGCTCTCTTGAAGAGGCCCTCTTCACAGCAATGCCCACCCTCTCTCGCACGGAATACGTTAACGCTTGCTTTTCTTCTGACATTGAAGCTCGTGTTTATACTCGAGAGGACCACGCGTCGACAGCGGGCGACCCGTTTTCTTCCCTGTGTCTCTCCACGAGCCGTGTTGACGGTGGATTGTAGGAGCGTAGATATCTGGATGCCAGTTATTGAATTCAGGAGACGATAGAAACATTTTATTACAAAACACACATGTACTATAATTAAAGTAAATCGTATTCCTCTCGGGCAGGAGTACTGATAATGATCGAACATGCGCCCCACTTCGCGCAGACCAATTGCACGGAGGGTAGACGGGCCACACACTGCCCAAATGATACAGGGTAATTCTGGAGCAACGCCCGTCAAGGAGATGCGCTGGTATCCCGTGGCGAGGACAGACCTTCGCATTGCCTCACCCGATTTTTATGGTTTTTTTCCGGAAAAATGTACGAATCCTGGGCCGAACGTAGCGAATTGAAGTCGACCCTCCGCAGTCGAGGGTGAAATATCCATTACAGCGTATTAAGAGACCCTTTTCTTCATCGTATCGAAAGGGAAGTGACGCCAATGGATTTCTTATGTTTTTCTGACGAAAATCATGCCAAATGTCATGCAAATCGGACTACTTTGACACGAGCTATTTGGAATCCATTGGTGCCACTTTCATATCGATGCGATTAAGAATAAAGAATTTCTTAATACGCTGAAATGGATATTTCACATTTTTACCCTCGACAGTGGGGCACCGACCTCGATTTGTCGCGGTCGGCCGAGAATTCATACCTGTTTGAGAAATAAAATAATTCTTTATTTTGTATCGTATCGCTATGGAAGTGACACTGATGGGTGCCTTATGTTTTTCCGATGACGATCATACCAAATTTCATGTAAATCGGACTATTTTTAACCAAGTCAAGTCAGCTTGAAATGATATAAATCGATATTCCATGGAATTTCCTTCATTATGGTCCGAATTACGTCGTTCTTAGTGTCAGCTTCATCGGCGAAACATAAGGAATCGATAGGTGTCGGTTTTGCAAAGATCTGATGAGAAATGCGCAAGTCGAAGATTTCTCACTTCTTATTAGGCACTCGAACCCCTTCGCGGGTGGAAAGCCATAAAATTCGGTCAGGCACTGCGAGTGGTTGTCCTCGCCACGGGGTACCAGGCCGCCGCATCTCCTTGACGGGCGCTGCTCCTTAATTACCCTGTATCTGGTTAGGAAATACTTTAATTCTTTATTCTTTATCGTATGGATATGGAAGTGTCGCGGATGGATTCCTTGGGGATTTCCGATGAAAATCATGCCAAATGTGGTGTAAATCGGACAACTTTTACATAGGGAATACAAATAGCTTGTGTCAAAGTAGTCCCATTTGCATGACATTTGGTATGATTTTCATCAGAAAAACATAAGGAATCCATTGGCACCACTTCCCTTTCGATACGACGAAGAAAAGAATTTCTTAATACGCTGTAATGGATATTTCACCCTCGACTGTTGAGGGTCGACTTCAATTCGCTACGTGCGGCCCACGATTCGTACCTTTTTCCGGAAAAAAACCATAAAAATCGGGTGAGGCAATGCGAAGGTCTGTCCTCGCCACGGGGTACCGGCGCATCTCCTTGACGGGCGTTGCTCCAGAATTACCCTGTATCATTTGGGCAGTGTGTGACCCGACTACCCTCCGTGTAATTGATCTGCGCGAAGTGGGGCGCCAGTTCGATCATTATCAGTACTCCTGCCTGAGAGGAATACGATTTACTTTAATTATAGTACATGTGTGTTTTGTAATAAAATGTTTCTATCGTCTCCTGAATTCAATAACTGGAATCCAGATATCTACGCTCCTACAATCCACCGTCAACACGGCTCGTGGAGAGACACAGGAAGAAAAGGGGTAGCCCGCTGTCGACGCGTGGTCCTCTCGAGTATAAACACGAGCTTCAATGTCAGAAGAAAAGCAAGCGTTAACGTATTCCGTGCGAGAGAGGGTGGGCATTGCTGTGAAGAGGGCCTCTTCAAGAGAGCAGCCGTTTGTGAGGAATGCAAATCCGAATGGTTCTGATACAATCTGCTCCCTATGATTGAAATTTAGTCTAGCAACTTTCACTCCTCCTAACCTAACCAATCGAACTTGCATCCCTCCCAAAAGAACCGGCCATCCGAGCGTAGAAGCAAGTGCGAAATAAAAGTAACGGTGCGCTTCTCAATACCGCAGATGTACCTACCTAAGTAGCATTTCTGACGGAAAAAAATTGTCCAGCCTTTGGGCCTGGCGTAGACCTTTGGCAGGTAGGTATCTATTTCAAAAGGAAGTGCCACCCGTGGATCCAGTAAGACCGTCCCCGGTGCGTGCTATACCAGACAGTTTTCTTCCAGTGAAAATCAGTAGATTTGCAAGCGCAATATCTTAAAAACCAGTGAAAATAAAGTGTATACATTAAAGCTTATTGAATTTGTCTTGGAACGCACTATTAACTCAGGTGTTCAAAAACAATAGTTCCATTTGAAAAACCGAACTTGACCATCGTATCTTTTAAAATAATAATCGATAAAAAAATTCGTTCGCGCTAATTATTTGGCCCCCTCGAACCATGCAATTCCCTATTTTTTTTATATTTTTATCTCCAATAGTTTAGGAGAAAACCGGCTGTCCAGTCTTCCCGCGGACACCCTGTATGTGTACAATTAATCATAATAAAGTAAGGAAAAAAATATATACACATATACATATAATTTTGCCTTTTCTGCGCTATACAATATTGACTATTCTATGCTATATACAATTTTGACTATTCTACGCTATACATATATTAGATATTCGTAAATAACATGAACAAAAGAAAGAATGAAACGCATATACAAACATGCAAACATACTATACAATGGGGTTCTCGAGGGACTCGTCAGGCTCAAGTTCGAGGCGCTCGTGGGTCTCAAGCTCGGGGATTCGATAATGCCCGCACGGAAGGGTGCTGACCCGTTCAACTAAAATACACCGCTTGTCGTCGAACGGACTGAGAGCGTTCTTTTCCCCACTCACGGAATACACATTGTGCTCTTTGGAGCGTATATTGTTCTGTTGAATCGATTTCTCAGTGAGATCGCGGAGACAACGAATGTAATCGTCGAATTGTATATCATTCGCGACCACGTGAGTCCGCACACCCTTCACCTTCTTAGTCTCACTCGTAGACCCCACTACAGCGTTAAACGTTCTAGTCGCGTACATTTTAGACCGTAGTCCGACGAACTCGGTCATCAAGGCACCGTTATTCTCATCTTTCATGAGTCCCGGAATCTTTTTGTTTACGCGGGGCATACCGTACGGATTGTCCACCGCGTAATCACTGGTGTCGAATCGGTCGATGTCACGCTTCATCCTTTCATACACACCCTCGCATTCCACACTATACATTAAACTGTCGGTGTCGGTGTACAGAACCTTACACCGATCACCGAACTCCGCGCGCATATATGCGTAGTGAAATTCATACAAACATTCCTTCGATACGTCGAGCACACTCATACCTACGTATATCGTTTTGTCGAACTTCACTTTCAGTTTACGCATTTCGATTGCCACCAACTGCTCCGAGAAGATCGTGCGGCTGTGAAAGTTCGGTTTCGCGATCAGCGCTTCCGCGCCGTAACGACCGTCCCACCGCGTCACCAGTCGCACGTCTACGCGATTCCGCACATTTTCCATTGTCTTTCCGTACACCGCGTTGTTCATTAATTTAAATAGAGTCTTTTGAAATTCACTCGTGGCTCGCGTCCACAAACCGGTGTTCAATTGGACATAGTCGCGCAACCAATGCTACTGATCAAATCGTAACACTCGATGAATTCGCGTCACGCGTAAACCGTGTCGGACGCAGTGTTTCAGGTAGCGATAATGGATGATGTATTGCTCCTTATCGTCGAGCGTGGCAAGTAGTTTGGTCTGTTTTCCTTCTGGCGCGTGCTCGCGCACCGGGCAGAATGTAAGGTCGGCGTGGGCGTCGTGGATCTCCTTGGGATATTCGATGTCTACCTCCAGCAGGTATCCCTCAGATTCCTCGGGCCCTCGCCGGTCGCGTAGGGATGATACGTCGAGCGCGGCCACAGTCGCATCGTCCAGCCATCGAAACCTTCCTTTCGGCATAGCCTGCGACATCGCCCATCCGTACAAGATGTTGACGTCGAAGTACATCAGATACGTCGACGCCTTCGACTTGTTGAACATCCCCGCAGGCAGGTGCTTGTTGTTGGCACGCGCGTACCTGTGCGAGCACTGACTCAGACCGCCGCGTATGCCACGCTCCACGAACAGTAACATGTCCACGTCCGTCAGAAGCTCTAATCGTACGCCGGTGTACTTGAGCATCGCGTCCCACGTGAAACTCGGTAGCGTGAAATAATGCGCGGGATCCAGATCGTAACTCGCGATACAGTCGGTGCGGAAACTCTCGAATACGTCGGCGAGTAACGGCACATCTGTTTTCAAGTACAAATCACTGTACTCGCCCAATGTCTGTACGCGAAAAGAGTTCCACACGTTCGCGGCGTGCGCGTAATCAGGCTCCTACGCGGCGCTATCGTTCAGACGGTTATAAAACGCTTCGCGGGATGGTAAACGCGTATCGTTCAGTTTGGAGTACGACGATACATAGTCGTACGGGAAGACGACCTTCCTGGTCAGGAAATTGAACTGATCGTCCGACAGGGATTGAAACTCGCGTCGTAGAATCGCGAGTCGTTCTTTGCCAAGGTCCGAAGCCAGTTTCTCCAGACTAGCGGCCAAGAACTTCAACGAATCTATGAAACGAAACTTAAATCCCCTCTTCCAATCGTTGTTCTCGGCGTCGATTCCCTTTACATGCTTGGTGAAGGATATGTACCGCTCCTTCGTCACTGGCAGCAAGTCGATCTTTCCCTCGAACGCGGACGCCAACTCCTTAATTACGAAATGCGCGTCGTAGCCTGATAGGTTGTGAAACACTACCGGTATCGTGTATAACCGTTGGAATTGTAAGTTACACGACACGTGGGTCGCGCCTCGGTACTCGCCCGTCGAGTGGCAATGGTCGCGCACTTTTTTGTCCTCCTCGACGAAAGGTTGACCGCACACGTGACACACGATCGCGTTGTTAAAACTATGCCACTGTTGCTTCGTTAACGAGTTCATTGGTTTCGCGTTGCGCAACCACGAATACGCAATGTTCGCAAAGTCTCTAAGTTCTTGCACGAACCACTGCACGCACTCGGTTTCGTGTCGATACGCGCGATAACGGCACAGAGATGCGTCGGTGGAACAATGGATGTAGTATCCCACGCTGTACGCACTGTGCTGCTGGTACGCGTACGTCTGAATCTGCTCCGCAGGCTCGACGTCCTCCAGCATGCATTGGAAGTCCGCGTAGACGATGAATGGCGCTCGTTGCTAGTTCTTGAAATTCTTGAACTGCAACCATTTATCCTCCGCAGACGGCAATTCGACGGCACACTCGTTCAGACGCTGACAGTCCACAGTGTGCTTGGTCAATTGTTCGGACGAGTAGAAGTAACTCAGACATCTACAACGATAACAGGAGCATTAATAATAGAACATAGGAATAAATAATATATCGATCGAAATATTCCATATTTAACTCACCTTTCGCAAACGAATACTTGACTCTTGTGATTGCCAAGTTGCTTCGAAATGAGCCTCGACAGGCTACGAATACACGTGAAATGATAACGTTGGGGTTCCTTGGGATCCTGCACCAGTAGCAGGTTCGGGTGCCTCTCCCACTTATCCTCAGTTAGACGCAGTGGCATGCAGCTTTTGTCGGTCCAGGTGAACACGTTCACCGACACGTCGTTCAACCTCTCGAACTTCCCTAGTTGGTCCAACGTCACGGGAAGCGTCACATCGTCCGTGCGAAGCACCTCCGAGTAGTGTGGGTACGACGCGACCCTATCCCCATGCGTAGAAGCAGGGTATAAACTGGCGATGACTGCCCACAAGAAGCGCGCATTGTCTCTACTCTTTACGTTCACCACTGCCCTTTTAAGAATTACCTCGCGCGGAAGTGATACGTCGCAGCCTGCGCGAAGAGGGTTATACTTGTTAATGTTTATTATGAGGTTTAGTATAGCCCTCAGAGTCCATCCACTGTAGCGATCTTGAAACTCCTCGATCGCCACTAACGTGGGAGCGACCACGTGCTTCGAATACCACTCGCGCACGTTCGAAGTCATTAATAGTACGCGATTTCGCGTACCGAAACTTTTTATGTCCACATTCTCGTTTAACATAAACTGCGCGTTCAGGATCGTATTGACGGATACACCAGAATGTTCCCTGATAGCGTCTGTCACTCGCGAAAGCACCACTCGTCGGGCACCCTCCAAAAATTGACGCTGTTCGATGTAACCCACGTTAATGACAGCACCAGTCGAAATACGTTTCCGAAACGCGGTTTCGACATCCTCCCATACGACTTTAGGTACCGTCGATCGACCCGACACCCCGAGCCCTACTCGTGAAAACCGTGTCCGCACGATCGCACGTAATGTCTTCGTACGCGCGATTAACGACACCAGACGTTGTTTCGCGGTCACTGACACTCCTCCGCTGCTCTGATATTCAATGATGAGCTGCAGGCTCGTGTCGCACTGATCCACCCAGTCTTGGAATTCCGCAACAGAACGTAAAAGCGTGGACATCCGGGATAAAACTCCGTACGTATCCATGAACACCTCCATGTTCACAAATAGTTAATTTCCCAGAGACGCTCGATTTCATCTGACTTCAAGATGCGACTTTTCCAGGTGATGCGATCATACTCGCAATCCGGATATCGAAAACTCAATGGGAGAAGGACGAGCGTCGAGTTTCGTGGCAAGCTCGTACGATCATCTAAAAATCGGGCCAATTCCCGACCCAAAAACCTATTCACTGGAATTGTTGCTGTATTAGGAATCTGTACTTCCAATACTTCGACCATTCCGTTCTCGATGTCATATAGAAGCGTCAACGGTGTACACACGATCGCGGTAATGTACTTCGTACGCTTAAGGTGCACGTCCTTATCAGCAACGATGCAATGTAATGTACATTTACCCGCAGTACTATATCGCGCGAAATGACGTAACAATTGACGATGTTCGCGCGACAATTGCATAAATCCGTGTTGAAAGATGCTGATCCATGACGTCTCGGATAATGTTGGTACACTTAACACGTCGCGGATCTTATGTCTCTCAATCGTCAGTGATTCATCATCCAACTGCAGCAACGTCGATAAATGGTTCACCCCGACATCGTTATCGTCATCGGAAGATGATGATGCGAGCAATGCATCTCGCGCGTCCAGTTCAGCGACTATGCACGCTATTTTACTTCGAACACACGTTCGCACTATTTCAACACTACTCATAAGTAATGTCAAACGTTGTTGTTCCGATTCCGATACTCTTCGGATCTTAAAATGCTCGTGAATGAGACGCAAGTACTCGTCACATGATTTGAACCATTCGTAGCACTGTTCGTCGGTACGTAGCAGTGGGATCATCCCCCGCAACAATTCGTATGAATTCACGAAAAAGTTCATGTCCCGTGATACTTATGCACGCGTAACGTATTTCACGATATTCACTGAGCGACTGAAGGATTTAATATACTAAGCGCATACCCTATCCGAGATCCTTATGACGCCATCGCACTATGTTTACGTTAGATGCAGTTCGAACGTATCTTCAAATTTTCCCCCCACCCTTACACGGTCGCTGTACTACTCCCACAATTCAGATATAAACATGCGGTATCGCGCGGTGCAATGTCGTGTTTACTCTATAGACTTCCATGACGATTGTTGCGGCCGCGTAAAGCGCGCCGCGTCGCGCGTTCAAACGCTTGCCCGCCGACTCGTCCCAACAGCTGACGAGTCAGCTGAGGCCGTTGACACTCCGGTGTTTACTTCAACGTTCCTTGTCGAAGCGCTCGCCCGGCGACCGTTAGTACAAAGGAAGCACCGCTGTGACACGCACGTACGCATGTAAATTGTCTGTGCGCCCATTGCGCCGTCAAAAACCACCGCGATTGCTAAGCGACCCACTGTCGCAAAACGCCCACCCGTGTTCTGTATTATAGCGTGTTTGTGTCTCCGTGTATCTCTGTGTGTGACGTCCAGTGGCCAAGTTGACCAGTGGAAAAATAAACTGTACCAGTCCCTAAAAGAGTCGTGTCAATTCGATCACCTTCCCAACGAGCTGTCCCAGCGCCGGCAGTAAAGTTCGCACCTGGCGAAAACAACGATTGAGTTACAGCCTCCTCGATATGAAATACTTGGAACACTACCCCGAATAATTATCACTGTATGTTTACAATGATTGCTTACACGAATGCAACGTCGAATAATTAAACTCACATCAATACCTGTAACGCATCAATATTAATATCCTTTCGTACATATCCATATATTAATTCTTAGAGACGTGCCCTTAACTATCGCGATGATTGACTTACAATCTACTCGATAAGGGCGATCATCCTATTCTCGATCGTGAAAATACTCGGAACTCTACCTCGAATAATTATCGCTTAGTTGCTCGCGTGAACGCAACGCCTAATTTATTGCTTCAGGGACATTGCGTTTTCTCGAGGGTACTTCTTAGAGGCATGGTCTTGGGAAAAGTCAATAGCGTTACCGGATAGGCAATATGTGGGGGGTCCTGACACTGGTCTACTGTAAACCAGACATCCTAGGGTCTATGTACGAATTCTTTTCGCCCGTACACGCTCCCACGACGCTTGACTTGCAGACCTTCGAGAAGGGTACTTGAGACGTCGCCCTGTTCTCGATCGTGGAAATATTCGGAATTCTACCCCGAATAATTATCGCTGCGTGAACACAACGCCTAATTTATTGCATCAGGGCCATTGCGTCTTCTCGAGGGTACTTCTTAGAGGCATGGTCTTGGGAAAAGTCAATGCTTAGATATAAACACACGGCATGGCGCGGTTCGCTCTATGATTTCTCAGAAATTATGTACCACCCTCTTTCTCAGAAATCATCATCGAACGCAATGTCGTGTTTATTCCATGGACTATCGCGATGATTGATTTACAATAATTATCGCTCTATGTATACATCATTGCACGTGCGCTGTATCGGTCCCACGATTCAAATATAAACACACGGCACGAAGCGCATGCACGTAGGTGTCAAAACGCGTTCAATCCTGTCGCGCCCCATGATTCCTTATCTTTTCTCAAAAATCATGGTCCACCCTCTTCCTCAGAAATCATCATCGAAGACGCGATTTGAATTTCCACGAATCGGTCGCGATCGCGCCTGCGCACCGATCCCCGCACGCGTACGGAGATTGCGCGGCGGTGACGCGTGCCCAAAGTACCTTAAACATCCAACAGGTGGCGCCAATACGAAATGTATGAAAAACCTGGAAAATTTACCCATGCGGGCCCAAATATCGACGCGGGCCCAAAGTACCGTAAACATCCAATAGGTGGCGCCAATACGAAATGTATGAAAAAACCTGGAAAATTCACCAATGCGGGCCCAAAGTACCTTAAACATCCAATAGGTGGCGCCAATACGAAATGCGCGCGACGCCATTTTGAAATTTTGAAAATCCACCCCCTCCCCTGTGACGTCAGCCCCCTCGCCAACGAACTCGACCTGCGCGCGCGACGCCATTTTGAAACTTTTGAAATACCCCTTCCCCTGTGACGTCATCCCCCCTCACCTACGAACTCGGTCGACGCCATTTTTTAATCCCCCTCCCCTGTGACGTCATCCCCCTCACCGACGAACTCGGTCGACGCCATTTTTTAATCCCCCTCCCCTGTGACGTCATCCCCCTCACCATCGAACTCGGCACCCCCTCCCCGCCTCACCCCCTCGCCTATCTCGTGCAAGAGCGCGGTACCCCCTCCCCGCCTCACCCCCTCGCCTATCTCGTGCAAGAGCGCGGTACCCCCGCCCCGCCTCACCCCCTCGCCCCAATGTGGTCCAGAATCCGCATAGCCTACCTACTCTTCTTCTTGTACATACATATATCTGTTCGGGAGTAGGTGTCACGAGTGGCGCGGCTTTGGTTTCCCAAATAAATGCACATTTATTAGGGCCCTCGGTCGATGGCGACTTGAGTCATCCAGTACTGAATATGAAAATGTTCATATTTCTCATTACACCTTGATAAGAGTGTTACCACCGATGGATTGGTGAGTTTATGTCCACGAAAATGAGTCGAGACGCGAAGCAATTCGGTCTATTTTTTCTTATGAATACATGATTAGGACACACACATACTACGTTCACTAAAAATAGACTGAATTGCTCCATGTTTGGCATCATTTTCATCAGTAATGCAGTGCTCTGGTGAAGAACATCGTAATACGGAGCTAATATTCTAGGCCCTAGAATCTACGATATTGTCAATGTGCTGTTGAAACGCACGCCGCTTCACACTATCGTTTTTTAGCATTTATACGGGGTGATTCTCTAGCAGTCGTCAAACGCGATGCTCGCCAACACCCATGTGTCTCGCTGAGTTTCGTGGGCTTCGACGCTCGAAACCAGCGGGACTATACAATGTTGCACGCTAAGCAGTGACGAATCTGAACTTCTGCAATTTCTAATCAGATCTTTGCAAAAGTGACGTCAATCGATTCCTTACAGTTTTATATATAATGTTTGTTCATAACTGCTTTCTGCATAGGACATTTATCTTGTAATAAGTGTATCTCATGTTCTGTTTCAGTGTTTTGCTAATAAAAAAATGTCTAACCTAACAAACTTCATTTTCTGGGGACATCCCCTCGTCTATTTTTCCTTTTCACTTATAATTTCTTACTGCCAACGTAGAATATTGTAGCATAAGCACATTTTAAGTAATTAAAATGTACAATGAATTTTCTACATTTGCAATACCAGCAGACTTTCCGTTTAAATTTTTACAAGTACAACGCAACACCTGAGAATGCCTTTCCTTATTCAGAATAGAATACGGAAGTAGCAAACAGCTCCCTCTCGCATGCACCAGGCAGCCGTGTATCTATGGGTATTACCATTTCTGTGCAGAAAAAATCTGCTGTAATACCGACCTGCCAAATCGGCCAGGTCACGTGACGTGCTACCCCCTTAAGAAGATTCCCTCTGACCAAGTTCATGTAATTGGCAATTGGTTGGTCGAAAACTCCAAAGATAAAAGCAAGTTGTTGATTAGAAAGGGCAGTACGTAGCTTCCACAGAAAAACAGGAACATGCTTTGGCGCACAACTGTCCGTAAAAGTACAGATTTGCTTGAATTGTGTTTTATCGTAAGCAAACCATGATTTAAATGCCTCATTGTCAATAGAATCTATATCGCCCATGTCAAATACAGGTTTTCCATTTCTATTCAATTGTTGCTAATATTCATACATACAATCTGTTCGCGATAGAGATAACGCGATGAGCGTGAGTATGCCGGGGAGGTTATGTTTGAAGTAAAGCGCAGTTTTGAGTTGAGCAATGTCCCGTGGTCAGTTTATTTGTACACTCGCGGAGTGAGTCACACTTCGGTAAAATGATGAGCGTTGAGCGAAAGCACGTTGTGCTGTACACGTGAGAGTTCTCGTTGAGACTTTTCCGCACCGTGACCACGCGGTCGCACCCCGATCCACGATCGATTACGCGAGAGATGAGAAAAAAACCTGCAATGAGGTGAGCACTGAAATTCTCGATGAGAATTTTGAGCACTGAGATTCTCGATGAGAATCGTGAGCACTACAGACAGAGATTGGTGAGAAGGTTCAATAGTTACGTGTTAAACGTTTGCGAAAAACCGACGCGTCTACGCACGTACTCTGAGAGAACAAGACTGAAAACCGTTGGACAATCCGACTTCCTGTACGGGTCGTCTCGAACATTCTCGACGATCGACCGACGTGGGGAAATCGGATTGGTTGAGCAATAGATGAGTTGAATTGTGATTGGCTACGCGTATTCTACAACCGGCTGAAACAGTGTCACGCGATGCGCTGATTGGCTGATCGTCGGTCGCGGAGCGCCGATGATTGGCAGATCGATCGTGGATCGGTCGTGGCGGTACGCAGTCCAGGAGGTGCTGCGGTGAGTTGAGGTGTGGCGGAGATCGGAACTACCGATTCTCGAACACAATCCCTTACCATACTTTACTCGTCAGTACTTACCGCTTGTGAGATTTGCTTGACAAGTGGCCAATAGTTAGTAATGCCTACATGTGTACTGCATATATGGGCATTGTTTTTAGCTAGGAATTTATAATTCATAAGTAGTTCACGGCGAATTATATTTGGAACTGAAATTAAATTCTCAGTATCTTTGCAGCCAAATGTACATCGTTTGTGGCAGTTGTTTCCTTTTCGATAAATAGATAAATCAGGCACATTGGGATCAGAGTGAGGCGGTAATATATATGGTTTTTTAGTGAGTTTATAACAATTTTTGCAGATTTTGCTATTGGGTGGAATAGTGTCTATTTCAGCTAATTTTCGTTTTTTTGAGTTATGAGTTCGGCGTAAGTTGTTAACAACAATTAAGGTATTAGAAATACTGTCAACGCAGTAGAACTTATTACCTTTACACCGCTTCTGCGCCTCGCAGCCTAAGCAGGAAGTGTGGAAGACATTATGTTTAAAAAACTATAGCTTATAATGATAATTACCTATTTCTAGTATTAGAATAATAATAATAATGATGAGGATGAGGATGATGATAATAAAAATAAAAGAAATAATTTGAACAGTTGTCCTATGAAGGATTGAGGGAAAGGATGAAGAAGTTGTTCTGAAAAGAACTGTTTTCTCTTTCGCAGAGAATGAATTGAAACTTGTAAGTTTCTCAACTTACAACACATACTCTTAATTCAAAGCTATCAAGAACTGATGAGAATATTATATATACCTACAGTCGGAGACAAAAATAAGTGGACAGGTACTGGAAGTAGGTAGCAATTAAGTTTAATCGAACTAGTACTGGTCTTATAAATTTAAGTTTTATTTTTATATATCCTTATAGTACATAGATTATTTAGTGAATAATTGAAACTCATGTTTACATTTTTGTGTGGACAAGCCATATTTAACAAAATAGTAAGCTATTTGGTGAGAGACAAAAATTAGTGGACACATAATAAAATAAGTACTATATAAAATTAGTGTTGTATAAAGCTCGAGTCTTCAAAGCTTTAAACCTTAACCTTAAAGACTCAGCCTTGAAGGCTAATGTCTAATGAAGCTCGAGCTCTCGAAGCTCGAGGTTCAAGCTTCGAGGCCCAGGCCTCGAAGCTAGAGGCTTTTGTGTTTAATAGTAATGAAGTTAACTGCACGTCCTTGATATTATATATCTTATTTTATGCAACCACTATTGTAAAACGTTAAACTTAAATTTAAACTTATATAAATAATTTTAAGCAGGCAAAAAATCGGGGCCACTTAAAGGAGAATATCCCTCAAGCATAAGACAATTAAAATTAACATTAAATCTAAAATATCATGCTTTATTTAGACCGTAAAAAATACAGCCACGACTGTAAACACGTGGAAGCTTGAATTGTTGACTGACTCAGTCTATTCTTTTCAAGCGTGTATAAAGTAAAAGAACTTAATCGCTGTAATGAGATTGATATATACATAAATACAGCCCAGGAATCTGAAGAAGTGGATCCAGTCGCTTGGTGGTACCAGCGGAAAACGTCTTTCCCAAATTTAAACAATATGGCCTTGGACATTTTATCAGTACCAGCTACGAGTGTCCCAAGTGAAGAATCTTTTTCTAAAGCTGGCAATTTAATCACCAAAAAGAGAAATAAACTGAGTCAATCCACAATACAAGCTTCCATGTGTTTACAGTCGTGGCTGTATTTTTTACGGTCTAAATAAAGCACGATATTTTAGATTTAATGTTAATTTCATTGTCTTATGCTTGAGGGATAATCTCTTTTAAGTGGCCCCGATTTTTTGCCTGCTTAAAATTATTTATGTAAGTTTAAAACCTTTATCACATTCGAAGTAATAAAGCCTGGCGTGTGAATAAAAACTAAAAAATAAAAACATGTAAAAAAATGATTTGGAAAGGATAATACCTCCTTAACGGTTTCGACGGTTGTGCTTTAAAGCTTCAGCCGTAAGGGGGAACAACACAGTGAGAGTTGATAAAACTGAGTTTTTTTCATACTTTGAAAGTATAACCTATCAAAAATATTAGGTCGAAGTTCACGTAAATAACGAAAAAAGTGGCCCAGCTTTGTCTATCAGATCAAGTAAACGTAGAAAATTGAGAAACCCTTGTTGGTTCGGCCTATAACACTCTAAAGTGACTTCTATATTTTGTTTAAATATCTGTATGTATTTTGTAATAAAGGAAAGTTTCAAACATTGCTTAAAATATATACATATATTTGATCATCCTATCAGTAATAGGTTAACGAAGTTTGGGTGTCACGGAAATAATTCACTCGAGCTTTGTACATCACTTCACTACATACAATTTATACGACTCGAGCGTTCGAGCTTGAAGACTCGAGCTTTAAAGGCTCGAGCTCTTACGGCTACAAGCTTCGAACCTTAAGGGTTCGAGCCTTTAGGGTTTGAACCGCGACTCGAGCTCTTGAAGCTCAGGACTCGAAGCTCATTTTTACAACACTATATAAAATACATAATAAAATTAATACAGTAAAGTCTCCCTATGGGCTCGCTGGTCGGGACCGGCGATGAGCCCTCATGGAGACCCGAGTCCTAATTCCGAGTGTTCGTTTCTCGCTTCTTTCTGGTCGAAGGGGGAGCGAGATGGAATGCTTTGCGTGCGCGGCAGGCGTGCGCGACGGGTGCGAGCGCTCAGATGGAATCGTGACTGCTCGACGCATGCGGGCGACGGTCAGATAGCCAGGCACGGCACGAGTCTTTTTTGGGCCCTAGGCAAACTTGCCAAATTCCGCCATTTATTATAATACATTTATTTGAGTTTATTGATGACCTTACTCTGAATTTTTATTCGTAGTATTAAACCACTCATAGTACAACTTGTAATATTTAATTTTAAAGTTTATTTTGAACAATACCAGCAATGAAAATACCATTTTGCACCTATTGTCGACTTTCCGCCCAGGGCGCAAAAAAGACTTGAGCCGGGCCTGCGTCAAGATTTAGCGACCATCGCGCACGCCCGCCGCGCATGCAAAGGACGGAGTGTCAGGCCTCCGAAAGACGGAGCGAGACAAAACATCAACGCGTCGTCTGTCTCGTACCGTCCTCGCTCGCTTTCAGCGCCTTTCGCTCGCTCTCGTTCCATCTCGCTCTCGCCTTCGCCGGACAAGAGTGAGACAGAAGTGGTGGGGATAGGTGACAAGCCCTCATCGTGTGCACAAAACCGAGCCCATAGAGAGACTTTACTGTACTTGGAATTGCCGCCTTTTCTATATAATCAATTTAATAAATCAATATAATCAATATAATAAATTTTCTATATAATCTTTACTAATATTATCGAATGCTGACTGTAAATTTTTCAAAAGATCGATTTTGTTATTTCGCTTATCCAATGGGACTTTTGCGTCCAGTAAACTCCATAAATTCTTTATAGGAGTTCAAGTCGGGGCTCTGTGCCGGCCATTCAAGTAATTTAATTTTGGAATCCTTAAAATTTTTTTTAGTTTTCTTGGCAGTGTGTTTGGGGTCATTGTCTTGTTGGAAGACAAATCCTCCGACGAGACCCATTTTTAATACAGCCTCTTCTAAATTTTCATTTAGTATATCAATATACTTATCTGCAATCATGATTCCGTCAATTTGTTCTAACGTACCAATCTCGTGCCAAGAGAAGCACCCCCATATCATCAATGATCCGCCGCCAAATTTAACCGTTGGGGTGATAAACGGTTTCTTATACGTTTCATTTATTTTTCTCCAGACTTGCTGCTTCTTTTTTAGTTGCCGCAACTCAAATTTACTTTCATCACTCCATATTATATTCTTCCAGAATGATAGTGGCATATTCACATATCTTTTAGCAAAAGCTAAACGTTTTTTCATATTTGTTGTTGTAATATGCGGCTTACGTCTAGCCTTGCGACAATATAATCCAGCTTCGTGCAGTCTTCGTTTTATTGTTTTGGTTGAAATGTTTAATCCTACTGTTTCTGCAACATTTCGCGATGCGATCGTTGGATCTTGTCGACATTTGCGAACAATTCGACGATCGTCGTGTAGGGTGGTACAGCGTTTGCGTCCACGATCTCTTAAATTTTCCACAGTATTATGTAGTAGATACTTTTTATAAATTTTTTCTACCGCACTTTTAGATATATTGTACTTCTGAGCTATCACACGGTAACTCAATTTATTATGGCAGGCCGAAACTATTAATTTGCGAATTTGATATGAAATTTCCTCTCATTTTGACATTCTGCAATTCTTTCAGAAATGATCTTACTTTTACAAAGCCTGAATTTGTACTGAAATACTTGCTTGGTACCACTGCGTGTAAGCGTGACCTGCACCTGATGTTTATGTACATATCTTGCTTCACAATAATATCATAAACAAGTGTCCACTTATTTTTGTCTCTCGCCAAATAGCTTACTATTTCGTTAAATAAGGCTTGTTCACACAAAAATGTAAACATGGATTTTAATTAATCACTAAATAATCTATGTATTATAAGGATATGTAATAAATAAACCTTAAGTTTATAAGAGTAGTACTAGTTCGATTAAACTTCATTGATACCTACTTCCAGTACCTATCCACTTATTTTTGTCCCCGACTGTATATCTACCAGCTTCATATTTAACGACCCAGGATTGCAACTTCTATTGCGAGAATGTTGCTAATACAGAGACACTCAGCGGCCACGGGCGTAACTAAACATGTATATTCTGTCAATCAGAATATACAGCTTTCACAAAATTGAAACGAATTATCATTAAACCCATAAATATAACTTTATTTTCGAAAATTCATTTTATAACTTTTTACCTTTCAAATATTAGACCAAAGGTTTATGAAAAGTAGGATATTTTTTTATATACGGTCCGCTATATTGAATCGGCCATTGTGAATTTTGAAAATCTAAGTTCAAATTCGTTGTTAGCAGTCAGCAAAACCACTGGGAACAATTCTTTAAATTATCGGACTGACATAAAAGTCCATACATCGAAGCGTATGGGCTGACGCGTTAATGACTTTTCACTTCTTTCACCTCCCATATCTCAGAAACTAATTGTCACCTCAACTTGAAAGTTTGCTGTGATTGATGTGTCATCCTAAGCTATCATTTGGCACAAAATTCAGTTCGAAAATCGTGGGCCCAAAAAGAGGCTATTTCTTGGGTCACTCTTTCGCCGCTTCCTGGCTGGAAGCACGTATGTCGGCGCTCGGGCGATTTTAGTAAAAGTCAAGTTATTTATTTTTCATCGTATCCATATCAAAGTGGCATCAATGGATTCCTGGCATTCTAGCATGAGAATGCATTATTATTTAAAATATTCAAAATAGTCCGATTGAGTTCCTTCTTGAACTTATTTTTATCAGGAGGATCTCAACAACCCATCGCAATCCTTCTTATTGAGAAGAAATGAAAATTGTAGAAATTTCAATTTTTGTCGGCCGAGGTGACTACATCGTTTCTTGACTCGAGTGTCGAGCGTCGGCGAATCGTACTCGACCCTGACCTGGGCTAAAGTGGTGGTGATGATTCACTCCATATTAACGATTTCCTGTCTTCTCATATTAACGGGGCACTGCTTACTGTACATACACGTATTAAAGTAATCTTTTTACTAGCCTATGGTATATTTGTTACCTAATTTTAAGTGTAACGTAAATAGCTAATATTATCTGGTATGACGACTTTGGGAAATCTCCTTAGGTACTGTATGTGGCTTTTTGAAACAAACATGTTCGAAACTTACAATTGATTTGTTAATAAAATTATGTAAAATTGAATTGTTTCTAGTATTAGGTATAAATGTTTGACGTCTCTTAATTAAGAAATAAATATCAAAGTGGGAAAATAATATATTAATATGTTAAAAGATTCGCACCAGGGTAACATATCATATTGTCAAGTAATCCGCGTTTGCAGGATGTAAAATGTCCTCGTTGATTATGATAATCAACGTAGAAGTGTAAGCGAACTCAAATATGTAGTCCGGATCTGAGAAGTTCCAATGTTCTGAATCACAGAACGTTTCGATTCATGGACAGATGCAATTTCTCAAGGGAATTGGAAGTTTTCCAGTTTTTACTAACAGCGCGTACGTGATACGCTATGTAATAAGAATATATTTATTTATTCACTAAATAAATCATCAGATATGCACAAAGTGTGGTGGAAGTGTATTACAAATATATTTTTTCATCATATACATTTATAAATCAAATTTTGTGAAATGTATGAACACCGAAGGTCAAATATTTTCAAATTACATTAATTAAGAAAAAATTAAATTTTCACTTTCCACGTTGTGATGGACTTTCGACATATTTTCAATCACAGTCTCGTAAATTAAACTGAATTAAATTCTGATTCACTTTAATTATCAACTGATGTGCTGAAACATCTTCATTCATTCATTTCCAAAGGAATATGTGTCGCCGACAATAATACAATAAATGTGAGTGAAGAAAGTTTAAAAGAACGCAAATATTCAAAAGAATTTTCGACGCTGTCACATAAAAGTTGTTGATGAAAGAATGAATTTCAATGCCAAGAATCAAATTAGAAAGAATCTGCTATCACGAGAATGTGTAGAGTGTTATAGAGCAACCGCTGAATTCAAGCAGTTCAAGTTCATTAGACGTAATTACTCATACTATAATATAGGTCAGGAGATCGAATCTTACATTTCGGACGGTCAAAGTGAAGGATGATTTTAATTCACTTGGCGCAAAACTGCTATTTGTTTTAAATATGACGTAGTTAATTTAATTAACAGCAACTTCCATTTATCTTATTTATATTTAATTTTGTAGTCAACATAATCTGTTTAAGAGATCCAGTTAGAATACTAAAACGGTAGGAATTAATTATTTTCTTAACGAATAGCTTTAATTGTTATAATTACCTCCACAAAATATTTGCTTATCTATTGTTTTAAAATAAAAATATAAGTATCTTAAAAATGATTTATTTAGAGGTACACGCTTATCAGATGCTTTTTGTTTCTGCCCACAAGTTCTATTAGTCATGTTAGCATCTATAGTTCTAAAACACTTTGCATAAATCAAGATAATACATAATATAAAGTATGGGAATCTATATTTACTTAATTTACTCTGACATATTAAGTAGTAAGGCTATGCCGATTCTGGATCAGTGGCGAGGGGTGAGGCGGGGCGGGGGGTACCGCGCTCTTGCACGAGATGGGCGAGGGGGTGAGGCGGGGCGGGGGGTACTGAGTTCGTAGGTGAGGGGGATGACGTCACAGGGGAGGGGGATTCCAAAATGGCGTTGACCGAGTTCGTGGGTGCGGGGGATGACGTCACAGGGGAAGGGGGATTTCAAAATTTTCAAAATGGCGTCGCGCGCGCAGGTCGAGTTCGTGGACGAGGGGGCTGACGTCACAGGGGAGGGGGAGGATTTTCAAAATTTCAAAATGGCGTCGCGCGCATTTCGTATTGGCGCCACCTATTGGTTGTTTAAGGTACTTTGGGTCCGCGTCGGTATTTGGGCCCGCTTTGGTAAATTTTTCAGATTTTTCATACATTTCGTATTGGCGCCACCTGTTGGATGTTTAAGGTACTTTGGGTGCGCGTCGCCGCCGCGCAATCTCCGTACGCGTGCGGGGATCGGTGCGCTGGCGCGACCGCGACCGATTCATGGAAATTCAAATCACGTCTTCGATGATGATTTCTGAGAAAGAGGGTGGTGCATTATTTCTGAGAAAGATAAGGAATCGTGGCGCGCGACAGGATTGAACACGTTTTTGGCACCTACGTGCACGCGCTTCATGCTGCGTGTTTATATTTGAATCGTGGGACCGATACGGCGCACGTGCAATGATATAAACATAGAGCGATAATTATCGTAAATCGATCATCGCGATAGCCCATGGAATAAACATTGCACCGCGTTATGCCGTGTGTGTTTATATCTGAGTAGGATTGAACGCGTTTTGATATTTGAATCGTGGGACCGATAGGTACAGCGCGCTTGCAATGATGTATACATATAACGATAATTATTATAAATCAATCGTCGCGATAGCCCATGGAGTAAACGCGACATTGCATTCCATAGTGATTTCTGAGAAAGAGGGTGAAATCTGACCATTGACTTTTCCCACGACCAGGCCTCTAAGAAGTATCCTTGAGAAAACGCAATGTCCCTGAAGTAATAAATTAGACGTTGCGTTCACGCGAGCAACTAAGCGATAATTATTCGGGGTAGAGTTCCGAGTATTTCCACGATCGAGAACAGGGCGACGCCTCAAGTACCCTTCTCGAGGGTCTGCGAGTCAAGCGTCGTGGGAATGTGTCCGAACCCCCACCCCCTATTGCCTATCCGGAAACGCGATCGACATTCGCTAAGACCACGCCTCTAACAATTAATATATGGAGATGTATGAAAGGATATTAATATTGACACGTTACAGGTATTGATGTGAAACTCATACATTTATTATTAAAAACATACTACAGTGGTACATGGTTTACATCACGCAGCATGGATTGTAATCCTAACGCTAACAATTCACAATCAATCAATGAATGATGCTCGAAGTACTCGCTTTCGGAAATTAATTTCACATAATTCGTAGGTACGGAAGCGGTACGTAGAACTTCCACGAAGGTTGCATATTTACTACTTACAGAGTACATATTTTCAGTCAACCAAGTGAACATATGATCGATGCAATGTTCATACGCGAACAGTTTACGCATCGTAACTTCCGTCATATATATGAGAGCGCGATTATCGGTGATTTTAATAAGTTGATCGTCATGCATACGCGTGAAGTCTAGTCGTAAATGATCAATTACGATGTGGGTTTGGGGCGATGTTGCGTTGCTGCGTAATCGTTGGAGTATGTCCGTCTCGTTTTGCAGTAGGAGCTTCCACGTTGACATTGAAAAACACACCTCGCAGCCTTTATTGTCGGCTATGGCAATCTCGACGTGGCACGAATCCATGCCAATGCGAATTCCAATAATTAGACGCTAATAAGCTGTTGAGGTCAGTGGGTAATCACGCCCTAGGATCCGTACGATTGTTGGTTTTGGTGTTTTCAACGTTTTTGGCGTTGCGGATCCAGAACTGTAAGAAATATGTACACGGAATTAATGCTTCATTCATTTGCGTTTACAGTGAATAAAGTAAGTGTAAAAATGCTTCGTTCATTTGCGTTTACAGTGAATAAAGTAAGTGTAAAGTGTATAGTAACGTATACATACCTCATATTGGATTGTTGTCGTTGGTGTTTATTTGGAAGACCACCATCGTTGTCGGATGCGTAGGATGAATCGTTTAAGCTGCGTTTGTACATTTTGATACGCACTACGTATGATTCTCATCGGCGAAAAAATGACGCGAGCGATACTTGTTAGCACTCGGGTGTACGTGGTGTAATGAAGTCCGTATGACTGACCCACGTCATTTTATACCAATTCACGCACACGTACATGTCAATGTATGGAAGTATATCACATCAGTAATAGTGATGGCGTATATGTATATCACACAAGGGTTAGAGAATACGTGGTAAATTCAAATGATGTGCGCGGCAGATTCAAATAGCGTACGCGTTAAATTCAAGGTACATACGTATCGCAGAAGAGTCAGAGACGATTCCCGATACGAACCATAAAAGTGCAAATGATAAAAACTTCACTATTATCTGGAATAATTAGTATCGAATCATTGAGGAAGAAACTGTGGAACGAACGCCCCCACCATACCTACTCCACGACTACCCCTACCCTGCAGGGGTAGCCCTCTAGCCTAGAGAACCAAAATGCATATAAGGATGTCGACCACCGCCGCACGGGCCAGTGCAGTGTTTAGAAGCATTTATAAGAGCAAAAAAAATAAAAAAACATGAACGCGTTTGAGATGCAGCGATGCATCGTAAGTATAGTTTTGTGAAAATTGAATTTGTGCGCGTATTCCATTCGACGGTATTCTAATGAATTTGTGCGTTTGTTATAGCAACGACATGGGGAAATCGAACGTGCATGGCACGATGAGCGGGACCAGTTGACGCGAAAAATCGTAAGTATAGTTTTTGTATAAATTAAATTGGCGTGTTCATTTAATTGGGCGGTCTTCTAATAAAGTTATGTGTTTGTTTCAGGTTTTGCTGGATAATCTGACGAGGGTGTGGCGTATGGAGCGGCGCCAGGCAATTCGATATCTTGTGAGTGATGTTTAAAAAATCTATTGGTGTGCGTACACAATTCAACTGTGTTTTAATCGAATCATATGTTTGTTATAGACCGAACGAGAGAACCAGATGGTCGAATGGAGTGAGGAATATCTGGGGACGGTCGGACGCCTTGTAAGTGATGTTTAAAAAAATAATTCTAATGTGTGTACACCATTCGACTATGTTTTAATCATCTCACGCGTTTGTTTCAGCGTCGGGAGGACATCGAGACCCGGGCGCGCGATGGGGATCGCGACGTAATCATTCAACTGCTGGTAAGTGATGTTTCGTTAAAATTATATTGGTGCGCGTACGCTATTCGATGATGTTTTAATCAAGTCGTGCGTTTGTTTCAGCATCGTCAATACCCGACGAGGAGGGACGGGCGAATCTGTCGCGAGCTGCGGAAGAAAATTCAAGAAGCCCGGCGTAAATGGCGGGAAGCCTCCACAGATGTGGAGTTTTGGGACCTTCCACAACTGTTTAATGAGTGAGTACATGTAATTTTTAATTTTTTTATGCGTCGCGTGATAACACCAACGTTTTTATATAATAATAATTTGACGTTTTCTCTGTGTGTTGCAGGACGTAACATCGAAATTTCATGGGTCTGTTAGCGGCTGCTGACTGTTGGTGACGCGCGAGATTTATATATATCATCATATCTTCTACAATTATTTATTAATCAGTGTGAAAATTGGTGAAAATCTTCCTTGTTTCATAGCTTATAGTTCGATCGCCATGTCTGTATACTCTGTTGTGTTTATGTATGTGTTGTAGTATTAACGTGAAATAAATAAATTGTGTGAATCAATAAGTCAAATAAATAAATAAATAAGTCAAATAAATAAATAAATAAAATGACATTTTTATTTCAAATAGTGTATGTTTATTCGTGTACATCCCTGCATGCATACTTAAATTATAAAATCAATATTTGCATAAAAAATAACTTTCGTATGGGGTGGGTATTCTTGCTCGCGGGTAAAGGGAGCAGCCGCCGCTGTCGTTGTGCTCGTCTTCGCTGCAGTTCTCATTGCTATAGAAAACAAAAAATTGTTACATATTCGTTTCTCTACATATAACGCGCAAAGTAGATGCAATGCGTGTGTATGACTTACATTAGGTGACGCTACGTATATAATTCCATACTTTATGGACATTTTCCAACGCGCAAACACCGCAGTTCTTGTGAAATGCACATCGAATTGCATTCGTCGAAGGCATGGACTTCAAGTTAGGAACGTCAGGACCCACGGTGTCAGGCGTGATCCCGCAGTAATCGTCGTCAACGTGGTAACCACCATCGTCTTCGACAGTTCGAGCATTGTTGTTGTTGCTGTTGTTGCTGTTGTTGCTTATCTTGCGCTCCTTCAGTTCGTATACATTGCATACATCCTCGACGATTATGTCAGGTAGTAGTTGCAGCATCCACGTTTTCTTTTCCGCACCTTTCACGATGACGAAGTCAATGTTCGCGAGTACGCTGGTGAGGAGTCCCGGAAGTTTGGAGTATGGAACGCAGCCATCGGACCAGCGGAGCCCATGATGATGCTTCGCGAGCCAGAATGCTTGACGATTCTCCCACGAATTCAGATGTTCCCAAAAGTACGGTGGTTCGAAGATCCAATGGCTGATCTCGGCGTTTTATCGTTGTTGTTGTGTGCACGAATCGCGATCTCTTTGGCTACGAACTCGCGCTCGATATTGAAACCTTGCAGATCGACAATAGCGAACATTATTATTCGTTTGGGCAGTACCGTCGGCGGCGGTGTCGGAACAGTAACTGAAGTCTTCGACGGTGACATGTTTACAGTAGCAGTATCCGCAGTAGGAGTAGTAGGAGTAGAAGTATTAGTAGTAGTAATCGTTCACGTACGCACGCTATATTAGTTTGCATACCACGTTCGTTAAAGGGCCGTATTCGACTATACGATCGTGTATTATCAAATAGAATGCAGAAGTATTAGCGGGAACATTTTCTTTGAATTCGAAATCTATTCGCACGTCCACCGTAGCGCTCTTCAACGACTCGTTTTGCCTAGAACAATCTATGACTGCGATAGGTGCGTATTGCAAGAATTCGATCGCGTTCAGCAACGGTTCTCCGTGACCGTAGTACGATCGGCCGAATTTCGCGTACATTTCATACAGGAGCGCGAATTTATACTTATCGCAATCTAAGTTCAAGTCAACGTACGGATACGTCTCGGAATTTAGGTAGAGTCGAACGTTCGTGAGATGATTCGGGTCGAATCCACCAGCGCATTTATCGGGACGATTCTTTCGATTGGTTTGCGTGGCGAATATCACGAATCGAGGTTTCTCAATTTGCGACGTAGCTTTCACGCTCCACGTGTGTTTCGTTGTCGCTTGTAGTAACGGGTACTCTTGCAGGCTCCACGATCGGAAACTCATCGCGATCGGCCGGCCGCTTTCCAGGATACGCAGCATCGATAATTTATTCACTTCCACCAAAACGACGTGGGGCATACGCCACTGCACCTTGCGTATCTCTAGTCTCGGTATCGCAGTGGCGGAGTTGCAGTGCATCGCGTTCGAATCTACTCGCGATCGTATAAGGATCAGCTCGTGCCGCGCGTTCATCACGATGTGTTTGTAATCCTCGCAGAATCCTAATAACATGTTCAGGGGTACGCAGAAATTGAAAGCGCCCGAATGAAAAATATCTTTATCGTAATCGATGGTATAATCCCAACCGGCATTCGCAAGCACTTTGCTTCTCTCGACGGACAACGAAACGTAATTTTTCAATGTGGTAGTGATTCCTGGATTTCGGCAACGATCGATCTCGACACCGTTCAATTCGTATCGAATCTCATCGAACATAAACGCAACGCAATTATCGTCGAGAACAGCGGTCGCGGACGTTGCCGGGCCATTCGTGTCCTGCGCCGTCAACGTGCCACGACCTTCGATGTAGAGAAAACTTTCACACGGAAGCGTATACAGATCTTGCTGCTGTATGGGGATTCTTATCTCGTCGTTATTATCGAACGTCGTGTTGGCGTACGGATTGTACGTGTGTAACTCGATCTTCGTGATACGATTGTCGAAGGTTGGCGTATTCGCCACGTCCAGAATAACTGACATCGTGGTTGCGTGTTTAATAGGGGGCGATGAAACCTAACGATCGTAGGAAACGTACGTTTCGACGAGTCAATGACTTTCTTCTCCTTATAGGTCCTCTTCTTATCGCTCCTCCCGTCTTTATTCTTCTACTTTCACCTTCCGATAAAGGATTGCGCCGATGACTCGAGACAGAGACGGTAGGAGTAGCAGCGACAATTGATGATTCGTACGTGTGATCTAACACTAACATACTACACTCACGCTAGACTATCGCGCGGACGTCGTTGAACGTGCAATCGAATCGTTATTTCTTCTCCGCGGAAATCTATAGGACGATCGTGTTGATCGACGATGCCCAACGTTAGATCGTGTATTGCTCGTGCGACGATCGGCAGGTAAATGACGTGTCGCGGAGTTTCCGATATCTTATATCCCGGCGGCACGCGTGGTGAAAATTCATGGATCGTGTGTACCGGTTTATCGTTGCTGTACGCGCCGGTAGTGACGTTGCACGTTACTCTGATCACGTTAACGTTTATAATATTCACGGGTACGTCGGACTCGTGCCAGATTGTCGGTAATAAGACGCGATTCGAGGAAAATCCTAGCAACGAGCCCACATTGTTCGGTTGCGTAAAGTCTACAATGAATGAGCAGTACAGCTTGCTTTTCATGGTGTTATTGTTAGCTCGTAGCATTAGAGGGTACTTGTCTTCATCGTTGTTCTCGTTGTTACCGCGTATTCGAGGATATCGATCGAGTAATGCATTCATGAGTGGTGTCAGCGATGGTGTTGTTTTCGATGGAGTTGTTTTCGATGTCATAGTTCACGACGAAATAGAATTTATTGTTGCTCGAGTCAATGTTCGGTATCGTGTGAAACGCCTCCAAGTCCGCGAGTCCTAATTCGTATTGACCATCACCCAAATCTATCGGCCGGAAATAGTTTACCGTGAGCACGCTGCTGCGACCCGTTAACGTGAGCGTGAACGACATATCATAGATTACACTTGCGAGACGGAGAGAGGGGAAGTGACGTGCGCGTACGAGTACTCGGCAATTTATTGATACTATTGCTTTTATTATAGAAGATGTGGATCGTCATTATACATGGATACATTATAATGAAATCTTAGTATACACCGATATTAATATTAATATATAGACCATAATTCCATAGACTTTTGCTGTAAAAATTGCATGCACAAGCGACTGCAATTCATCTCGTCGAAACGTTGAAAACGATTGTGATTGTACGCGATCGTTGTACCGCGGCCGAAATAGTAGATCAATTCCGCGGGAGGTCGCAGATTCCCAAAACTATCAAAGTACTGTACTCGTGGTCCGCGTTTCGCGTACGCGACCCAGTGCGTACCGACGCCTCGATTCTCATCCAGATTCACGATGCCACATTCGTTGTTTCGTACGCGCGTGGGAAGTGTGTCCCGCATGAATACCCCTCGAAAAAACGGTACGTTTGCACATTCACGTTCTAATTGCAGGTTCGTCATAGGTTGTTGCATTATCGCCGCCACCGTCGCCACGCCTTACTCGATCGGCGTTTTTTTTTTTCTTTGATCGCAGTCGTCGTTGGCTTCGGTGTCTAGGATTCAAACCCGCGCCTCGCTTGTACGGTGTCAGATGCATCCCTCGCCCTTCCATCGCCCGATTATGACGCAACGTCTCTTCCAGCTGTTTTCGAGAGGCCTTCGAATCGTTGACCACTTTGGTTATACCAGCCGCTCCACCGGCCAATGATCCGATAGCTGATAAAGCAGGTAGCACAAACGGAAGAAATTGAAGAAAGCCACCGCGTTTCGCCACTCGCAGATTACGATGTCGTCGTCGTCGCAGTTGCGGATGTTTCTTTCCAGACTTTCTCTGTTTACGTTTCTTCCTTCTCATACCCATGCCGAGTTTAGTCTTAGCCTTCATCATTGCCCACACTCCAGTCGCGGCTGCTTTTTCGCCAAAGGTCGCGTCGTTCGCGAATACTCGTTCTCGCGCTCGTTCGGCTAACGCACGATCCACCTCGTGTCGTCCCTCCAAATCCTTTCGATGAGAGTACGCGATATCGTGGTTTCGGCACGCTGCGTCCAGGGGATTCACACCTTCGTCGCCACGAGCCAATCGCTTTAGCAAACGCGTTCCCGGCCCGCAAAACTGATAACCCGGAACGTGTAGTTTGAATGGTAAGCGGTTTATGATACCGTTCTCGAGACTCGATCCGATACACTTCTTCTTCTGCTTTCATACTTCACGAGACGTCGCGGTCGTTGATGCGACCATATACCTACGTTAGAATAACCACGATAGCTACTACAATAATAAACGCGTACGCACGCTTAGCCGATCACAGTGATTGTGACCTGCGCGACGCATGCCACGAACATAAATAGTCATCATTCGTCACACGCGCGCGCGCGAGTACCTGAGAAACACCGCAAACATGCGATTCTCGAAACAGTCGGACGTTATTCGCGTGACCGCGAACAGAATGCTCGAGGATGATAGGGATGCGAGTCGATCGAACAGACACGGCCCGTTGTTGCCGAATAGCGTACGAGGCGTGATTTGCGGACCGTCAGGATGTGGAAAAACGAACGTGCTTCTAAGTATGCTAGAGAGTCCGAACGGTTTGCGTTTCGAGAACGTGTACGTGTACTCGAAATCGTTGCATCAGCCAAAGTATCAATATCTCGAGCAGGTATTGTCGCTCGTCCATGGAATCGAATACTTTCCCTACTCGGACAATGCTGAGATCGTTCCACCGAGAGACGCTCGACCCGATTCGATATACTTCTCCATGGGTCGTCACGCGAACGTGGATTGTTTTTATTTATGTCAGTCATACGCTAGAATACCTAAACATTTGATCAGGGACAACGCAAATTTTCTCATGCTATTCAAACAAGACGGCACGAACTTGCGTCGCGTGTACAATGATCACGTGAACACAGACATGACGTTCGAGTCGTTCAACGACTTGTGCGCGAGATGCTGGCGTCGACGATACGATTTCGTGGTGATCGATAAGGATAGTTCCATGTACGAAGGTCGATATCGAAGAGGATTTAACGAGTTCGTCATAGCTCGCTGACATCAGTAAACCGCGAGTCATTCATCGAGCAACACGAAATGTCCAACGAACCGACGGTTACAACTACGATAACCTCGAGCAATGTCGACGCGAATCATACGCGAAAACATCACCGACGTCATCGACAGAAAGAAACGAAACATAAAAAAGGAACGAAACATCAAAAAGGGGCGAAACGTCGAGGTGAGAATGCAAAGGTGGAAATCGCCAAAGTCAGTAACGTTATACGTAAAAAGTGCTTGGCCTTGAAAATTGGAAAAATGGCTACGGAAGCGGCTGTGGAGGCGAGCACGCGTCCTATCGTCGAACCGCTGAAACGATTGATCGAGAACTCGTCCGCGTTGAATACGCACTCAACACCTATATCGAGACCAGTGAAGAGAAAACACGAATACGATCAACAACAATCATCGAAGAGACTTCGACCCATTACTCCGTCGACAATCAAGGAACGTCCGAATAATCTCCCAGATTCTAGCGACGATGACGACAATGACAACGACACCGACAATGACATCGACAATGACATCGACAATGACACCGACAACGACAACGACAACGATAACGACAACGACAACAACAACAACGATGTTGATGATGAATATGATGCTGTTGATGATGTCGACGACGAAGACGGCGAAAAAATTCAAGATGATGAGTCGTCAGCAAAGGTTCACGATTTGGATGCGCTGCGCAGCCCCATCGATGATATCGAAGTGTATGTACGGAACGCCAAGGGACCCTTGTCACGAGAATATCTACGACTGTTATTCACCGATACGAAGAAACGAATCGACAACGTTTACGGCGTATACTTGGGGTCTGACAAAGACCTAATGATCGGTGATTCCGTGCTCACCATTGATACGGACGGCGACGACGTTCGCGTGAATGGAATGCGATACGCGGGAACTCGAGGTTTGTACGAACTGCTATTCATGCGAATGCCCAACGTTCGCACGTACACGGACGCGGATATTCAATCGTACCGACGCATCTTGTTATCGACGAATGCGCATAAGCAAAACCATTCGCTGAGTAAGCGCACGATGGGTAACAAGGGGTACAAATATAAGAAAATCATATCCACGATAATTGGTGGGGTGCGAACATCGGGTATCAGACGCGTTAGGGGCAGGGGTAGCGGCGCGGACGGTACGGACAGGCGACAAGGTCGAGGATTGCCCATCGACGAATCGATGGCGGTCACCGATAACGCGATCGATTACGTGTACTGGGACGATCCGAACGAATTAGTCGATAGACTGAGATTACTCATGGCATCACGCGCGGCAGGTCACACGGGTCACGATAACGAAATCGCATCCATCGTGGAGGAACTTCGCGAGAATGGACATTGTAACGAGTTATTGTCGGTAGGACGACGATCTTGCCCCCCACCGCGAGCCCGACCGCGACAACACGCACCGCGCTCTGCCAACGGTCTTGCCCCCCACCACTCGTCCGCGGGTACCGAGAATCGGCGCGAGATGGGCATGCAACGAATGTCCTTCTCGCTGCCGAAATTCGCGGACGAGGACACATAGGCCGAGGGCATAGGCCTATTTGGCAGAGACCGCCTAGAGCGAGCGTACGAGCAAGTACACCTCTCCCGGAGACCTCCTGTGCGATTCCACGTTCTCGTGTAGAAACACTCGTTCTTGCGAAAGCCAAGCGCCCGTGATTCACATTAGTTCTCGTGTGTCGACAGACTGAGTCTCTGTGCATTTTTGAATTTGCCCCCTCCCCGGTTCCCAGAAGGACAGCGTGAGCCATCCTCTGGACGCAGGCCGTCACCACTTATCGATCTTCCGAACAGATTTATCTCCGTTCTCAAGAGCGTCCTTACAGTCTCCGATCCACCCACGGGTTGTGCCCACCGGGTGACCGGACTCAAGACTCTCCGACCAGGGTCTAACGGCAGGGCTTGCCCGCCAAGACACCGAACGGTCAAATCGTCTATCCCCTCCCCCCGTCGCCGCCTCGTCGCCGATTTCATACGCGCCGCGCCTCGCGCCGCGATACACACCGAACCGTGCGCCGCGGTACACACCGACTCTCGCGCCGCGATACACACCGAACCGTGCGCCGGGATACACACCGAACCGCGCGCCGCGACCCGGGATAATCTAAGCCGTACATACTCTGTGTGCCAGCGTAGACCTGGCCGGGACATCCTGTATATAGCTCTAAGGTTGAATAAACAGTCGTACTCCACTCTACCTAGGCGTATAATCATTCGATCGGCGGCCCTGGACCACCGTCCTGAGCTGGCGACACGGTACCTCCACCGTCACACCGGTAACCCCGCGTTCTATGGTTACATTTGGCGCCCGAACAGGGACAGTAGGAAGTACGGAGGACGATCGAATGGTCAGGGTAGGCTGGGTGTACGACAAAACCAAAGCCGAACTCATTGCACTCGCGACACGCTACAATATCGACGCCACCGGAACAATCGACATCTTACGTGCATGAATAGTGGCGCACCTACGTACCGGCAACGCGATGGAGGACATCCAGACCACCACAAGGACAGACCCTCCACCCACCGGGTCCAAGACAGCTACCGTGGACGACAGACCCAACCCATCAACTCGCCGCTGGTCACATTTTCCCCCGGAAAGATGGCACCAGCAGTCGATAACGGCCCACCGACTGTCCAGTATATGATGGACAGAGTAAAAAGGTGGGGCGGGCATTTCGATGGGGGAAAGGGAGCCGAAGACTTCCTCGAGCAATTAGAAGATTTACAGGAAGGCTACGAGGTTACTCCGGAACAAATCCTGCGCTGCCTCCCCGTGATTCTAAAAGGAACGGCGCTACACTGGTTCCGCGTCGAGAAGAAAAATCTCCCGACGTGGGACACGTTCCTCGCAGCGTTTAAGCGGAGGTTCCTGCCACGGAGAAGGCAACACGACTTGGAGAAGGAAATTCACCAGCGCCTCCAAGGACCGACCGAAACCGCCGCCGATTTCTCCGACCAGCTACGGCTACTGATGTACCGCCACGGCAATATCTCGGAGGAGAACCAGCTAGAGTGGGTTTACTCCAACCTACGCCCCGAATACCGTCTTTTTATCCACCGCCGAGACTTCACGACGCTGCCCGACCTCATCGATATGGCGACCGACCATGAACGGGCACGGAAGGAGGAAGAAGCCGCCAACATTCCCGCCAAACCCGCCGACGACAGCAAGCCCCGAGGAGGCCAGAAACTCGCCGCCGTCGGAGAAGGTTACCGGCGAGAAGACTGCTGCTGGAGGTGCGGCCAGCGTGGTCATTTCCGCCAGGACTGCCGCCGACCAGCCAAGCTATTTTGCAGCCGCTGTGGAACACCGGGCCGGACGTCACGAGACTGCCAATGCCCAGGGCCCTCGGGAAACGCCAGCGGAGCCGGCGGCAGAGGCGCCGACCGGAACACTCCACCCCAAGGGCCTCAGCAAATTCCAGCGGAGACGACCGACCCTACATCCCGCTAAAAGTATTCCGCCAATGGTTCCAGGCGCTCGTCGACACCGGGGCCCAAGCATCTTACGTGAGCCCAGAAATGGCCGAATGGTGTAAGGAGCGCGGGAGTCCCTCGACCACGACTGACAGGGTGGTCAGGGTGGCCAACGGCGAGAGGGTGCGAGTCACCGAACAAATAACCTTCCTCGCGCAAGTACTCGGCGGCGTCTTCACGTTCGAATGTGCGGTACTCCCCAACCTCTCCTGTGACGGAATGACCCTCCAGATCGGGACATTTGTATGGAGCCCGACGGAGGACGGCGCCATGATAGATGCACCCCCCGGACTACGAGGCTGCACACCGGACCAACGACGAGTATTGGAAGCATTCCTCGTGCAGGAACTCGGCCAGTTCGACCAGTTGCCCGGTCTCACTCACATGGCCGAACACCGTATCCGACTAAAGGCGGGCGCCGAGCCCGTCAAACACCGATACACGCCCAGGAACCCCGCCACGCAGGCCATCATCGACGAGGAGGTAAGCAGGATGCTCGCGGAGGGCATAATCGAACCCTCCAACAGCCCGTGGAGCTCTCCAGTCGTGGTGGTCAAAAAGAAAAATGGGAAACGGAGATTCTGTATCGACTTTCGCAGGGTCAATGAAGTGACCGAGAAGGACGCATACCCACTGCCGCAGGTCCAGGCAACGCTCGAGAAACTACGAGGCGCAAGGTACATCTCCACCATAGACCTGGCCAACGGCTACTGGCAGGTGCCCCTTGACCCCGAGAGTCGCCCGATAACCGCCTTCACCGTACCGGGAAGGGGGCTGTACCAGTTCCGAGTGATGCCTTTCGGGCTAGACTCCGCGCCAGCCACCTTCCAACGCCTGCTCGACCAGATCATCGGCCCGCGACTGGAGCCGCGGGCATTCGCCTACCTCGACGACATCATCGTACTCGGAAGCACTTTCGAGGAGCACCTCGACAACCTCTGCGAAGTTCTGGAACGACTACGGGCGGCCGGACTCAGGCTAAACAAGGAGAAATGCCAGTTCGGCCGAACCGAATTGCAGTATTTGGGCCACACCGTCACCGAGCAGGGAGTCGCGACGGATCCCGAAAAGGTACAGGCCATCGCCAGGATACCGGCCCCCACCAACCTCAGGGAGTTGCGACGATTTTTGGGCATGGTCTCCTGGTACAGACGGTTTATACCGAGATTTACCGACATCGCCGCCCCCCTTAACCACCTATTACAGAAGAAGGTACGGTGGACATGGGGCGAAAAAGAAGAAGCCGCGTTTGAAACGCTCCGGCAACAGCTGGCAACCGCCCCCGTACTCGCCTGCCCAGACTTCACCCTGCCCTTCACCCTCCAAACCGACGCAAGCAACGAGGGGCTCGGCGCCGTCCTAACGCAGGACGTAAATAGCGAAGAACGCGTTATCGCGTACGCAAGCCGCACGCTGAACTCCGCCGAGAAAAATTACTCGGTGACGGAAAAGGAGTGCCTCGCGGTCGTGTGGGGCATCAGGAAAATGCGACCGTACCTAGAGGGGTACCGCTTTACCGTCCTGACCGATCACCAGTCCCTCAAGTGGCTGCGTACGATGGACAACCCCTCCGGTCGGTTGGCACGCTGCGGCTTGGAACTGCAGGAATACGACTTCGACATCCAGTACAGGAAGGGGGCCAACAACCTGGTCGCCGACGCCCTCTCCCGACAACCGGAAGGAGACACCCAAACCGCTGCGGTCACCAGCGTGGAGGCGCCAACCGGCTGCACTTGGTACGACCGCATGAAAGCAGCCGCCGAAAACGAACCGCACCGCTACCCGGAGTATCACGTCGTAGACGGGCGTCTCTACCGGCATATTTCGGACACCCACGGCCCTCGGTCCGAGGGAGAGTGGAAGCTGTGCGTACCCCAGCCACTCCGGGAAGCGGTGCTACAAGAAAACCACGACGCACCCACCGCCGGACATTTGGGAGCCAGCAAGACGGCCGCGCGACTGGCACAGCGCTACTTCTGGCCGGGAATGGTTCGCGACGCGACGCGATATGTACGCCGCTGCCAGAAGTGCCTCGAGTACAAGGCGCTACAACGGGCACCCGCTGGCGGAATGCAAACAACACCGGCCGCCAACCCTTGGGAGGTAGTCGCAGTGGACTTGGTCGGGCCCCTGCCACGGTCAGCTAAAGGATGCACCATGCTGGCCGTGATGCAGGACAAATTCAGTAAGTGGGTCGAGCTACAGCCACTGCGACAGGCAACCGCCCCCGCCGTCACCAGGGCCTTCAAGGAGCGGATTGTCCTCCGTTTCGGATGCCCACGACGGGTAATATCGGACAACGGCCGCCAGTACGAGAGCAAGGAATTCACCGGAATGCTGCGGAGCTACGGAATCGAGCACCGGCGGATGCCCCCGTACACCCCCCAGTGCAACCCAGTGGAGAGGGTCAATCGCGTCATTAAAACAATGATCGCCCAGCTGACCGACGGAGACCACCGCCACTGGGACCACTGGCTGCCCGAAATAATGTTCGCGTACAACACTGCACGCCATGACTTCACCGGGTACACCCCGGCATACTTGAATTATGGCCGGGAACCAGCGATTCCCGGGGCGATCCGCCAACCGACGACCGCGATCAACGATGAGGACGCCGAGGACCAGACCGCAGACCGCGCCGAAGATACGGAGCGCCTACAGGAAGCCATACGCCTCGCCCGCCACGCGCAGGCTCAGGCGACGGAGGCGCAGAAACGAATATACAACCTTCGGCGGCGGGACTGGCGGCCACGGATCGGCGACAAAGTAATGCTTCGAGAGCACCCGTTGTCCTCCGCGGCCAAGAACTTCGCGGCCAAACTGGCGCCGAAGTTCTCAGGACCCCACGTCGTCAAGGAGTACGTAGGGCCAAATCTGGTCCTGCTGCGGAACGGAAGGAAGCAACCGCGGAGGGCTCATCTACAAAACTTGAAGCCTTGCGGAGGAGAGGGGGGAGGCATCCCTGACGGGACACAGAGTACGGACGCACTCGACCCGGCCATAACCCCCTCCTCTCGAGTAAACGACAACACCGTTCGAGGAATTTCGAAAATAACTCAAAAGGACGAGCACCAGGTGGCTGCGACAATAAACATCGCGGGAGCACTTTCGCGCTGGAGTAATCAGCGCGAAGGAGCGTGTAAGCCCCGCGGTGGCTCGGAGGGGGCAATAACACGCCAGCATGCCGCCGAAAACAAGAGTAGCGCACGAGGTCGTCAGGAAGGCAGCAGTACCTCTCCGGGCCTCCGAAGCCAGACGGCCGATGGAGTGCCAGCTCCGGAAGCGACCAGGCTCGACGCCTCGAATCGCCCCAGCGGCCAAGAGGAAGCTGGACTTCGATGCCCCCCCCCCTCCGGCACGAGGACCACCAGCCCGGTCGAAGCCACCACCCCGGAAGCCGTCCTCTACCATGGGGGTGACCCTGGTAGAGGAGGTGGAGAAGAGTCGGCTCCCACCACCGCTGCAGCCGACGCCGACGCCTCCACCCCCGAGCAGCCAGGACTCGCGCCCGCCGCAGTCAGGCCCAGCGGCATCGCTGTTGTCGGCGCTCCTCCAAGCGCCGCCACCACCGTGGAAGGCTATGGAGACGCCTCCGCCACAGCCACGGGAGCAGCCGTCCCGAGAGCCGCCGTCGCAGAGACCATGGGCGCCGCCACCGCCGGCGCAGCCACGGGAGCAGCCGGCGCAGCCACCGGAGCCATCCCCGCGGCGGCCGAAGGCACCGACCCCCCCGATGCTGCCGCCGAAGCCCAAGGACCAGCCCCCGCCCCGGCCCCGGAACCCCCCGGCCCTCATGGACCTCGACATCCCCCCCCCCCCCCCCACAACGCCAGCACCGACACCGGCGCCGACACCGACGCACCCGGGACTTTTGGCACCGCCACCGCCACCTCCGCCGACCCCGACTCCGCCGACCCCGACTCGACCGACACCGACTCCGCTACCGCCACCGATACCGACGTCGATGGAGCTAGGGTCATCCGAGCCACGAACCGCTGCACCGCCCGGCCTCGTCCTCCCGCCGGCCACCTGAACACCGTGGCGACGCCAACCGGGCAGCTTGACGGAGCTCCGGCTCGATCTGCCGGCCTTCCAAGTCGGCCGGAGATACCGGCTCCCGACACCCGGAGGGTACATGGAGCTGAAGCTTCTGCGGAAGCAGCAAATGCGTGTACGCTTCAGCTCCCACCCGCAGCCACCAGTAGATTAAGTAGATGCGTAGGTAGTTTTATACGTAGGATAAGTAGTTGTACGTTAGGTTTAAGGTAGGCTAAAACAACCAGTAGATTTAAGTTTGTATACCGTAGGATAAACACGACAAACAGAGGTCGATGGGAGAGCGGGGGTAAGATCGCGTCCTCCGAAAGGAGGAGGTGATGTAACGAGTTATTGTCGGTAGGACGACGATCTTGCCCCCCACCGCGAGCCCGACCGCGACAACACGCACCGCGCTCTGCCAACGGTCTTGCCCCCCACCACTCGTCCGCGGGTACCGAGAATCGGCGCGAGATGGGCATGCAACGAATGTCCTTCTCGCTGCCGAAATTCGCGGACGAGGACACATAGGCCGAGGGCATAGGCCTATTTGGCAGAGACCGCCTAGAGCGAGCGTACGAGCAAGTACACCTCTCCCGGAGACCTCCTGTGCGATTCCACGTTCTCGTGTAGAAACACTCGTTCTTGCGAAAGCCAAGCGCCCGTGATTCACATTAGTTCTCGTGTGTCGACAGACTGAGTCTCTGTGCATTTTTGAATTTGCCCCCTCCCCGGTTCCCAGAAGGACAGCGTGAGCCATCCTCTGGACGCAGGCCGTCACCACTTATCGATCTTCCGAACAGATTTATCTCCGTTCTCAAGAGCGTCCTTACAGTCTCCGATCCACCCACGGGTTGTGCCCACCGGGTGACCGGACTCAAGACTCTCCGACCAGGGTCTAACGGCAGGGCTTGCCCGCCAAGACACCGAACGGTCAAATCGTCTATCCCCTCCCCCCGTCGCCGCCTCGTCGCCGATTTCATACGCGCCGCGCCTCGCGCCGCGATACACACCGAACCGTGCGCCGCGGTACACACCGACTCTCGCGCCGCGATACACACCGAACCGTGCGCCGGGATACACACCGAACCGCGCGCCGCGACCCGGGATAATCTAAGCCGTACATACTCTGTGTGCCAGCGTAGACCTGGCCGGGACATCCTGTATATAGCTCTAAGGTTGAATAAACAGTCGTACTCCACTCTACCTAGGCGTATAATCATTCGATCGGCGGCCCTGGACCACCGTCCTGAGCTGGCGACACGGTACCTCCACCGTCACACCGGTAACCCCGCGTTCTATGGTTACATTTGGCGCCCGAACAGGGACAGTAGGAAGTACGGAGGACGATCGAATGGTCAGGGTAGGCTGGGTGTACGACAAAACCAAAGCCGAACTCATTGCACTCGCGACACGCTACAATATCGACGCCACCGGAACAATCGACATCTTACGTGCATGAATAGTGGCGCACCTACGTACCGGCAACGCGATGGAGGACATCCAGACCACCACAAGGACAGACCCTCCACCCACCGGGTCCAAGACAGCTACCGTGGACGACAGACCCAACCCATCAACTCGCCGCTGGTCACATTTTCCCCCGGAAAGATGGCACCAGCAGTCGATAACGGCCCACCGACTGTCCAGTATATGATGGACAGAGTAAAAAGGTGGGGCGGGCATTTCGATGGGGGAAAGGGAGCCGAAGACTTCCTCGAGCAATTAGAAGATTTACAGGAAGGCTACGAGGTTACTCCGGAACAAATCCTGCGCTGCCTCCCCGTGATTCTAAAAGGAACGGCGCTACACTGGTTCCGCGTCGAGAAGAAAAATCTCCCGACGTGGGACACGTTCCTCGCAGCGTTTAAGCGGAGGTTCCTGCCACGGAGAAGGCAACACGACTTGGAGAAGGAAATTCACCAGCGCCTCCAAGGACCGACCGAAACCGCCGCCGATTTCTCCGACCAGCTACGGCTACTGATGTACCGCCACGGCAATATCTCGGAGGAGAACCAGCTAGAGTGGGTTTACTCCAACCTACGCCCCGAATACCGTCTTTTTATCCACCGCCGAGACTTCACGACGCTGCCCGACCTCATCGATATGGCGACCGACCATGAACGGGCACGGAAGGAGGAAGAAGCCGCCAACATTCCCGCCAAACCCGCCGACGACAGCAAGCCCCGAGGAGGCCAGAAACTCGCCGCCGTCGGAGAAGGTTACCGGCGAGAAGACTGCTGCTGGAGGTGCGGCCAGCGTGGTCATTTCCGCCAGGACTGCCGCCTACCAGCCAAGCTATTTTGCAGCCGCTGTGGAACACCGGGCCGGACGTCACGAGACTGCCAATGCCCAGGGCCCTCGGGAAACGCCAGCGGAGCCGGCGGCAGAGGCGCCGACCGGAACACTCCACCCCAAGGGCCTCAGCAAATTCCAGCGGAGACGACCGACCCTACATCCCGCTAAAAGTATTCCGCCAATGGTTCCAGGCGCTCGTCGACACCGGGGCCCAAGCATCTTACGTGAGCCCAGAAATGGCCGAATGGTGTAAGGAGCGCGGGAGTCCCTCGACCACGACTGACAGGGTGGTCAGGGTGGCCAACGGCGAGAGGGTGCGAGTCACCGAACAAATAACCTTCCTCGCGCAAGTACTCGGCGGCGTCTTCACGTTCGAATGTGCGGTACTCCCCAACCTCTCCTGTGACGGAATGACCCTCCAGATCGGGACATTTGTATGGAGCCCGACGGAGGACGGCGCCATGATAGATGCACCCCCCGGACTACGAGGCTGCACACCGGACCAACGACGAGTATTGGAAGCATTCCTCGTGCAGGAACTCGGCCAGTTCGACCAGTTGCCCGGTCTCACTCACATGGCCGAACACCGTATCCGACTAAAGGCGGGCGCCGAGCCCGTCAAACACCGATACACGCCCAGGAACCCCGCCACGCAGGCCATCATCGACGAGGAGGTAAGCAGGATGCTCGCGGAGGGCATAATCGAACCCTCCAACAGCCCGTGGAGCTCTCCAGTCGTGGTGGTCAAAAAGAAAAATGGGAAACGGAGATTCTGTATCGACTTTCGCAGGGTCAATGAAGTGACCGAGAAGGACGCATACCCACTGCCGCAGGTCCAGGCAACGCTCGAGAAACTACGAGGCGCAAGGTACATCTCCACCATAGACCTGGCCAACGGCTACTGGCAGGTGCCCCTTGACCCCGAGAGTCGCCCGATAACCGCCTTCACCGTACCGGGAAGGGGGCTGTACCAGTTCCGAGTGATGCCTTTCGGGCTAGACTCCGCGCCAGCCACCTTCCAACGCCTGCTCGACCAGATCATCGGCCCGCGACTGGAGCCGCGGGCATTCGCCTACCTCGACGACATCATCGTACTCGGAAGCACCTTCGAGGAGCACCTCGACAACCTCTGCGAAGTTCTGGAACGACTACGGGCGGCCGGACTCAGGCTAAACAAGGAGAAATGCCAGTTCGGCCGAACCGAATTGCAGTATTTGGGCCACACCGTCACCGAGCAGGGAGTCGCGACGGATCCCGAAAAGGTACAGGCCATCGCCAGGATACCGGCCCCCACCAACCTCAGGGAGTTGCGACGATTTTTGGGCATGGTCTCCTGGTACAGACGGTTTATACCGAGATTTACCGACATCGCCGCCCCCCTTAACCACCTATTACAGAAGAAGGTACGGTGGACATGGGGCGAAAAAGAAGAAGCCGCGTTTGAAACGCTCCGGCAACAGCTGGCAACCGCCCCCGTACTCGCCTGCCCAGACTTCACCCTGCCCTTCACCCTCCAAACCGACGCAAGCAACGAGGGGCTCGGCGCCGTCCTAACGCAGGACGTAAATAGCGAAGAACGCGTTATCGCGTACGCAAGCCGCACGCTGAACTCCGCCGAGAAAAATTACTCGGTGACGGAAAAGGAGTGCCTCGCGGTCGTGTGGGGCATCAGGAAAATGCGACCGTACCTAGAGGGGTACCGCTTTACCGTCCTGACCGATCACCAGTCCCTCAAGTGGCTGCGTACGATGGACAACCCCTCCGGTCGGTTGGCACGCTGCGGCTTGGAACTGCAGGAATACGACTTCGACATCCAGTACAGGAAGGGGGCCAACAACCTGGTCGCCGACGCCCTCTCCCGACAACCGGAAGGAGACACCCAAACCGCTGCGGTCACCAGCGTGGAGGCGCCAACCGGCTGCACTTGGTACGACCGCATGAAAGCAGCCGCCGAAAACGAACCGCACCGCTACCCGGAGTATCACGTCGTAGACGGGCGTCTCTACCGGCATATTTCGGACACCCACGGCCCTCGGTCCGAGGGAGAGTGGAAGCTGTGCGTACCCCAGCCACTCCGGGAAGCGGTGCTACAAGAAAACCACGACGCACCCACCGCCGGACATTTGGGAGCCAGCAAGACGGCCGCGCGACTGGCACAGCGCTACTTCTGGCCGGGAATGGTTCGCGACGCGACGCGATATGTACGCCGCTGCCAGAAGTGCCTCGAGTACAAGGCGCTACAACGGGCACCCGCTGGCGGAATGCAAACAACACCGGCCGCCAACCCTTGGGAGGTAGTCGCAGTGGACTTGGTCGGGCCCCTGCCACGGTCAGCTAAAGGATGCACCATGCTGGCCGTGATGCAGGACAAATTCAGTAAGTGGGTCGAGCTACAGCCACTGCGACAGGCAACCGCCCCCGCCGTCACCAGGGCCTTCAAGGAGCGGATTGTCCTCCGTTTCGGATGCCCACGACGGGTAATATCGGACAACGGCCGCCAGTACGAGAGCAAGGAATTCACCGGAATGCTGCGGAGCTACGGAATCGAGCACCGGCGGATGCCCCCGTACACCCCCCAGTGCAACCCAGTGGAGAGGGTCAATCGCGTCATTAAAACAATGATCGCCCAGCTGACCGACGGAGACCACCGCCACTGGGACCACTGGCTGCCCGAAATAATGTTCGCGTACAACACTGCACGCCATGACTTCACCGGGTACACCCCGGCATACTTGAATTATGGCCGGGAACCAGCGATTCCCGGGGCGATCCGCCAACCGACGACCGCGATCAACGATGAGGACGCCGAGGACCAGACCGCAGACCGCGCCGAAGATACGGAGCGCCTACAGGAAGCCATACGCCTCGCCCGCCACGCGCAGGCTCAGGCGACGGAGGCGCAGAAACGAATATACAACCTTCGGCGGCGGGACTGGCGGCCACGGATCGGCGACAAAGTAATGCTTCGAGAGCACCCGTTGTCCTCCGCGGCCAAGAACTTCGCGGCCAAACTGGCGCCGAAGTTCTCAGGACCCCACGTCGTCAAGGAGTACGTAGGGCCAAATCTGGTCCTGCTGCGGAACGGAAGGAAGCAACCGCGGAGGGCTCATCTACAAAACTTGAAGCCTTGCGGAGGAGAGGGGGGAGGCATCCCTGACGGGACACAGAGTACGGACGCACTCGACCCGGCCATAACCCCCTCCTCTCGAGTAAACGACAACACCGTTCGAGGAATTTCGAAAATAACTCAAAAGGACGAGCACCAGGTGGCTGCGACAATAAACATCGCGGGAGCACTTTCGCGCTGGAGTAATCAGCGCGAAGGAGCGTGTAAGCCCCGCGGTGGCTCGGAGGGGGCAATAACACGCCAGCATGCCGCCGAAAACAAGAGTAGCGCACGAGGTCGTCAGGAAGGCAGCAGTACCTCTCCGGGCCTCCGAAGCCAGACGGCCGATGGAGTGCCAGCTCCGGAAGCGACCAGGCTCGACGCCTCGAATCGCCCCAGCGGCCAAGAGGAAGCTGGACTTCGATGCCCCCCCCCCCTCCGGCACGAGGACCACCAGCCCGGTCGAAGCCACCACCCCGGAAGCCGTCCTCTACCATGGGGGTGACCCTGGTAGAGGAGGTGGAGAAGAGTCGGCTCCCACCACCGCTGCAGCCGACGCCGACGCCTCCACCCCCGAGCAGCCAGGACTCGCGCCCGCCGCAGTCAGGCCCAGCGGCATCGCTGTTGTCGGCGCTCCTCCAAGCGCCGCCACCACCGTGGAAGGCTATGGAGACGCCTCCGCCACAGCCACGGGAGCAGCCGTCCCGAGAGCCGCCGTCGCAGAGACCATGGGCGCCGCCACCGCCGGCGCAGCCACGGGAGCAGCCGGCGCAGCCACCGGAGCCATCCCCGCGGCGGCCGAAGGCACCGACCCCCCCGATGCTGCCGCCGAAGCCCAAGGACCAGCCCCCGCCCCGGCCCCGGAACCCCCCGGCCCTCATGGACCTCGACATCCCCCCCCCCCCCCCCCACAACGCCAGCACCGACACCGGCGCCGACACCGACGCACCCGGGACTTTTGGCACCGCCACCGCCACCTCCGCCGACCCCGACTCCGCCGACCCCGACTCGACCGACACCGACTCCGCTACCGCCACCGATACCGACGTCGATGGAGCTAGGGTCATCCGAGCCACGAACCGCTGCACCGCCCGGCCTCGTCCTCCCGCCGGCCACCTGAACACCGTGGCGACGCCAACCGGGCAGCTTGACGGAGCTCCGGCTCGATCTGCCGGCCTTCCAAGTCGGCCGGAGATACCGGCTCCCGACACCCGGAGGGTACATGGAGCTGAAGCTTCTGCGGAAGCAGCAAATGCGTGTACGCTTCAGCTCCCACCCGCAGCCACCAGTAGATTAAGTAGATGCGTAGGTAGTTTTATACGTAGGATAAGTAGTTGTACGTTAGGTTTAAGGTAGGCTAAAACAACCAGTAGATTTAAGTTTGTATACCGTAGGATAAACACGACAAACAGAGGTCGATGGGAGAGCGGGGGTAAGATCGCGTCCTCCGAAAGGAGGAGGTGATGTAACGAGTTATTGTCGGTAGGACGACGATCTTGCCCCCCACCGCGAGCCCGACCGCGACAACACGCACCGCGCTCTGCCAACGGTCTTGCCCCCCACCACTCGTCCGCGGGTACCGAGAATCGGCGCGAGATGGGCATGCAACGAATGTCCTTCTCGCTGCCGAAATCCGGGGACGAGGACACATAGGCCGAGGGCATAGGCCTATTTGGCAGAGACCGCCTAGAGCGAGCGTACGAGCAAGTACACCTCTCCCGGAGACCTCCTGTGCGATTCCACGTTCTCGTGTAGAAACACTCGTTCTTGCGAAAGCCAAGCGCCCGTGATTCACATTAGTTCTCGTGTGTCGACAGACTGAGTCTCTGTGCATTTTTGAATTTGCCCCCTCCCCGGTTCCCAGAAGGACAGCGTGAGCCATCCTCTGGACGCAGGCCGTCACCACTTATCGATCTTCCGAACAGATTTATCTCCGTTCTCAAGAGCGTCCTTACAGTCTCCGATCCACCCACGGGTTGTGCCCACCGGGTGACCGGACTCAAGACTCTCCGACCAGGGTCTAACGGCAGGGCTTGCCCGCCAAGACACCGAACGGTCAAATCGTCTATCCCCTCCCCCCTTCGCCGCCTCGTCGCCGATTTCATACGCGCCGCGCCTCGCGCCGCGATACACACCGAACCGTGCGCCGCGGTACACACCGACTCTCGCGCCGCGATACACACCGAACCGTGCGCCGGGATACACACCGAACCGCGCGCCGCGACCCGGGATAATCTAAGCCGTACATACTCTGTGTGCCAGCGTAGACCTGGCCGGGACATCCTGTATATAGCTCTAAGGTTGAATAAACAGTCGTACTCCACTCTACCTAGGCGTATAATCATTCGATCGGCGGCCCTGGACCACCGTCCTGAGCTGGCGACACGGTACCTCCACCGTCACACCGGTAACCCCGCGTTCTACGGTTACACATATCTTAAATTGAACGATCCGGTAACCGCCGCGTCAGTAGTGTTCGCACGCGCGCATCGTTATGTCGGTGAACAAGTTTGGCACCGCGTTAGGCAACAACAACAATAACAACAACAACAGCGACGAAGCGAGAATGATAATGACGAGATTATTGTCCTCGGTGGACGAACGCTTTACCCAAAAAATCGAAATGGCTATCGCGAGCGCGCGACTGGACGCCGAGTATCAACGATCTCAACTCGAGCGAGTACAACGAACGATGACGGATATCGTTAACGCGCAATTGTCTCGGCTAGAGGATGATTTAAATAACGCAATGGAACGACGCTTGGATCACTTGAATGATAGACTCGAAGAGTTCACGATATCGGCAACGACGCCGACTGCGATAACAACCACGGATCTGCACAAACGGAAGGAGCCGCGAAAAGCGAACGAGGGTTTGCGACGACGACGATGATCACTGACGGTGACATTAGCGGCTACGAATCCGAAACGCCTAATAACGAACGATCGCGAATACCGTGCATCGATTGCGTTTTGCGAGCACTAGAGGAACTCATACTAATTCTAATGTCCTTGGAACGTCGCAACCATCCCCCGCCCACCTGCGAAGCATGAGCAAGGAGCGAGTACAATTAGTGAATGAATTACACGCTCCCGCGTGACGAAATTTCCCGCGGCGACGCGTCGTGATTCGCGGCTACGATGATTTATGGCAGGCCGATTTGGTGGAGATGCGTCCGTACGCGAAGCAAAATCGAGATTATCACTACATACTAACGATCATCGATGCGTTCAGCAAGTATGCTTGGGCCATACCCGTGAAAACGAAAAGTGGACGCGATGTGACCGCGGCGTTCGCGATCGTGTTGAGGCAGAGCGATAGATGTCCGCGAAATTTACAAACTGACATGGGTAAGAAGTTTTACAACGCGGAGTTTCAAAGATGTGTGAAGACCCGCGGGATCAACCACTACTCCACGTACAGCGTGATGAAAGCGTCGATCGTTGAACGTTTCAATCGCACGCTGAAAAACCTCATGTGGAAACAATTCTCCTTGAACGCGTCCTATCGTTGGGTTGACCTGCTACCTGCGCTCGTACACACCTACAATCATCGCAAGCACCGAACGATCAACGCCCGACCCGTTGACGTGACCCCCACGACGCGTTTGTCGTTCGCCGCGAATGAACCCCCCTCACCCTCCGCATCGAAAGGTGTTCGACGACGCGCGAAATTCAAAGTCGGTGACAAGGTACGCGTGAGTAAGTTCAAGACCCTCTTCGAGAAGGGATACACTCCGAACTGGTCGACCGAAGTGTTCGAAATTGTAACTGTACAACGAACATGCCCGGCGACGTACATTCTGCGCGATTCCTCGGGAGAGCCGATCTCGGGTGGATTCTACGAGTACGAACTACATTCGGTCGCGAATCCGGACGTCTATCTGGTCGAGAAGATTATTCGTCGCAAGGGAAACCAGGTATACGTTAAGTGGCTCGGATTCGATTCGTCGCGGAACTCGTGGATAAGCAGCAAGGATATTCTATGATTCCCGATTATAAACGCATTATATGTTACTGAAATAGATAAAAATAAATACATATAAATATACATACATTGTCCGTTTATTCGAGTATAATCATAATACAGTAAGAAAAAAATATATACATATAATTTTGACATACAAACATACAAACATACAACATACAAACATACAAACATGCAAACATACTATACAATGGGGTTCTCGAGGGACTCGTCAGGCTCGAGTTCGAGGCGCTCGTGGGTCTCGAGCTCGGGGATTCGATAATGCCCCCACGGAAGGGTGCTGACCCGATCGACTAAAATATACCGCTTGTCGTCGAACGGACTGAGAGCGTTCTTTTCCCCACTCACGGAATACACATTATGCTCTTTGGAGCGTATATTGTTCTGTCGAATCACTTTCTCCGTGAGATCGCGGAGACAACGAATGTAATCGTCGAATTGTATATCATTCGCGACCACGTGTCTCCGCACACCCTTCACCTTCTTAGTCTCACTCGTAGACCCCACTGTAGCGTTAAATGTTCTAGTCGCGTACATCTTAGACCGTAGTCCGACGAACTCGGTCATCAAGGCGCCGTTGTTCTCATCTTTCATGAGTCCCGGAACCTTTTTGTTTACGCGGGGCATACCGTACGGATTGTCCACCGCGTAATCACTGGTGTCGAATCGGTCGATGTCACGCTTCATCCTTTCATACAAATCCTCGCATTCCACACTATACATTAAACTGTCGGTGTCGGTGTACAGGACCTTACACCGATCACCGAACTTCGCGTGCATATATGCGTAGTGAAATTCATACAAACATTCCTTCGATACGTCGAGCACACTCATACCCACGTATATCGGTTTGTTGAACTTCACTTTTAGTTTGCGCATTTCGATGGCCACCAACTCCTCGGAGAAAATCGTACGACTCTGAGAGTTCGGTTTCGCGATCAGCGCTTCCGCACCGTAACGACCGTCCCACCGCGTCACCAGTCGCACGTCTACGCGATTCCGCACATTCTCCATTGTCTTCCCGTACACCGCGTTATTCATTAATTTAAATAGCGTCTTCTGAAATTCACTCGTGGCTCGCGTCCTCAAACCAGTGTTCAATTGGATATAGTCGCGCAACCAATGCGACTGATCGAATCGTAACACTCGATGAATTCGTGTCACGCGTAAACCGTGTCGGACGCACTGTTTCAGGTAGCGATAATGGATGACGTATCGCTCCTTATCGTCGAGCGTGGCAAGCAGCTTGGTCTGTTTTCCTCCTGGCGCGTGCTCGCTCACCGGGCAGAATGGAAGGTCGGCGTGGGCGTCGTGGATCTCCTTGGGATATTCGATGTCTACCTCCAGCAGGTATCCCTCAGATTCCTCGGAGTCCTCGCCGTCGGGTAGGGATGATACGTCGAGCGCGGCCACTGTTGCATCATCCAGCCATCGAAATCCTCCTTTCGGCATAGCCTGCGACATCGCCCAGCCGTACAAGTTGTTGACGTCGAAGTACATTAGATACGTCGACGGCTTCGACTCGTCGTACATTTCTGCCGGCAGGTGCTTGTTGTTGGCTTGCGCGTACCTGTGCGAGCACTGGCTCAGACCGCCGCGTATGCCACGCTCCACGAACAGTAGCATGTCCACGTCCGTCAAAAGCTCCAATCGTACACCGGTGTACTTGAGCATCGCGTCCCACGTGAAACTTGGTAGTGTGAAATAATGCGCGGGATCCAAGTCGTAACTCGCGATACAGTCTGTGCGGAAACTCTCGAATACGTCGGCGAGTAACAGCACATCTGTTTTCAAATACAAATCACTGTACTCGCCCAAAGTTTGCACGCGAAAAGAGTTCCACACGTTCACGGCGTGCGCGTAATCAGGCTCCGACGCGGCGCGATCGTTCAGCTGATTATAAAACGCTTCGCGGGACGGTAAACGCGTATCGTTCAGTTTGGCGTATGACGATACATAGTCGTACGGGAAGACGCCCTTCCTGGTCAGGAGGTCGAACTGACCGTTCGACAGGGATTGAAACTCACGTCGTAGAATCGCGAGTCGTTCTTTGCCGAGGTCCGAAGCGAGTTTCTCCAGACTAGCGGCCAAGAATCTCAACGAATCTATGAAACGAAACTTCAATCCCCTCTTCCAATCATTGTTCTCGGCGTCGATTCCCTTGACGTGTTTCGTGAACGATATGTATCGCTCCTTCGTTACCGGCAGCAGTTCGATCTGCCCCTCGAACGCGGACGCCAACTCCTTGATCACGAAATGCGCGTCGTAGCCTGATAGATTGTGAAACACTACCGGTATCGTGTACGATCTTTGGAATTGTAAGTTACACGACACGTGGGCCGCGCCTCGGTACTCGCCCGTCGAGTGGCAATGGTCGCGCACTTTTTTGTCCGTATCGACGAATGGTTTCCCGCACACGTGGCACACGCTCGCGTCGTTAAAACTACGCCATTGTTCACTCGTCAACGAGTTCATTGGTTTCGCGTTCCGTAACCATGAATACGCAATGTTCGCAAAGTCACGCAGTTCTTGCACGAACCATTTCACACTCTCGGTTTCGTGACGATACGCGCGATAACGACACAGAGACGCGTCGGTGGAACAATGGATGTAGTATCCCACGCTGTACGCTCTGTGCTGCTGGTACGCGTACGTCCGAATCCGCTCCGTAGGCTGGACGTCCTCCAGCATGCATTCGAAGTCCGCGTAGATGATGAATGGCGCTCGTTCCTTGTTCTTGAAATTCTTGAACTGCAACCATTTATCCTTCGCGGACGGCAATTCAACTGCACACTCGTTCAAACGCTGGCAGTCCACGTTGTGCTTCGTCAATTGGTTGGACGAGTGAAAGAAGCTTAGACATCTGCAACGATAACAACATCAATAATAAAACATAATAATCAATAATACATCGATCGAAATATACCATATTTTACTCACCTTTCGCAAACGAATACTTGATGTCTATGATTGCTGAGTTGTTTCGATATCAGTCTCGACATGCTGCGAATGCACGCGAAATGATACCGTTTGGGCTCCTTGGGATCCTGCATCAGTAGCAGTTTCGCGTGTCTCTCTCGCTTATCCTCGGTTAGACGCAGAGGCGCGCAGCTTCCGTCAGACCACGCATACACATTCACGGAGACATCGTTGAACCTCTCGAACTTCGCCAGCTGATCCAACGTCACGGGAAGAGTAATATGGTCCGTGCGAAGCACCGTCGAGTAGTGTGGGTACGATGAGACCCTACACACGTTCGTAGCAGCAGGGTACAAACTTGCGACAACGGACCACAAGAAACACGCGTTGTCCCCGCTCATTCACCACCGCTTTTTTCTGGACGACGGCGCACGGAAGCGGTACGTCGCAGCCGGCTCGAAGTGGATTATGCTTATTAATATTCACTAGAATATTTAGCACAGCCCTTAGGGTCCATCCACTGTCACGATCCTGAAATTCCTCGATCGCCACTAACGTGGGAGTGATCACGTGCTTCGAATACCACTCGCGCACGTTCGAAGTCATTAACAGTACGCGATTTCGCGTTCCGAAACTCTTCGTATCCGTATTCTCCCCCAACATAAACTCAGCGTTAAAGTTCGTGTTCACAGACACGCTCTTATGTGTCGTGATAGCGTCCGTGACGCGCGAGATCACTATTTGTCGAGCATCCTCTAAAAATCTACGCGGATCGACGTGTCCCACGTTGATGACCGCACCGGTTGAAATACGGCTTATAAACGCAGATTCCACGTCCTCCCATACGACTTTGGATGCCGTCGATCGAGTCGAAACCCCATATCCGACTCGCGGAAACTTTTCTCGCCCGATCGCGCGCAATGTCTTTATTCGCGTGATCAGCGACACTAGACGTTGTTTCACGGCCACGGACACTCCTCCGCTGCTCTGGTATTCCACGATTAGATGTAGGCACGTGTCGCAATGATCCACCCAGTCTCTGAATTCCGCAACACTGTGTAAAAGCTTGGACATCCGGTACAAAACCCTGTACGTGTCCATGAACGCCTCCATGTTCGCTTCTTCACAAATAGTTCACCTCCCAGAGACGCACAATTTCACCTGATTTCGTGATGCGCCTCTTCCAGGTGATATGATCGTAGTCCTCAGCAGGCCATCGAAAACTCAGCGGTACAAGTGCACGACTCGAGTTTCGCGGAAGACTCATACAATTGTCTAAAAATTTCGATAATTCCCGAGACAAAAACTCATGCACTGTGAGTTTCAATGTTTCAGGACTCAATACTTCTCGTACTTCGATCGAGCCGTTTTCGATGTCATGTAGAAGTGTCAGCGGCGTACATGCGATCGCGGTAGTATACTTCGATCGCTTGCTGCATACATCCTTATCAGCAACGATGCAATACAATGTGCATTTGCTCACAACACTATATCGCGCGATATGACGTAGCAGTTGACGATGTTCACGCGGTAATTTCATAAATCCCTGTCGGAAGATGCTGATCCAGGACGTCTCGAATAATGATGGTGTGCTTAACGTGTCGTGAATCTTATACCTCTCGATCGTCAATTCTTCGTCATCCAACTGCGGTATCATCGATAAAGGGCTCACCCAATCATCATCGTCGTCGGAAGACGCTAGCAATGCATCTCGCGCGTCCAGTTCATTGAGTATGCACGCTATCCTGATTCGAACCCATGCTCGCGCTTTTTCAATTTTTATCTTAAGTAATTTCAAACGTCGGTGTTCAGATCCCGATACTCCTTGAGTCTTAAGATATGCATTGATAAGGTGCATGCACTCGTTACATGATATAAACCACTCGCTGAACTCTTCTTCGGTATGCAACTGTGTGATCACATCCCGCAACAACTTGTACGAATTCTCGAAAAAGTCCATGTTATGCACGCGTAACGTATTTCACGATATTCACCGAGCGACTGAATGATTTTATATATATACTAGCCGCCTACCCTCTACCCTATCCACGATCCTTATGGCGTCATCGCACTATGTTTACGTTAGATGCAGTTCGAACGTATTTCCAAATTTTTCCCACCCTCGCACGCTCGCTGTACTACTCCCACGATTCAGATATAAACACGCGGTATCGTCCGGTGCAATGTCGTGTTTACTCCATGGGCTATCGCGCCGATTGGCTTACAGCCTCCTCGATATGAAATACTCGGAACACTACCCCCACCGAATAATTATCGCTGTAACCACGAATGTAACCACGTTAAATCAGTTCTCTCTCATGCTACTACATCAGTCAAGTCATACGTTACTACAAGAAACGTTGTAAAAAATGTATCGTGTCTGAGACGATTATCGAAGTGTTGTTGCTGTTGTAATTGTTGTTGCAAGTGAGATCGCTTTGAAGGATATCGTCCGCCATTCAACGCAAGAAAATACAATCGATTAATACCGTAAGTTTCCATTACCATATTTTAATGAATCGTTATGTCAGCAACTTTGAGAATTATAAGGAAAAATTGGTTTCAGATTATGTCATTGAATCATCCAACTGTCGGTGCAATCTCCGACTCCTCTGTGCTGCCTGTACATGATATCAACCCCAAGATATATGTTGCGTGTCGGAATGTTGCGGTTCAAACCGAAGAAATTCGTGGTGAAAAACTTCAAGAGGCGGAAGTTGTTCACGATGGCGACATCTTTTTGAAAGTGTTTTTCAACGCTTTCAATATGTATGGCGAACAACCTCCTGACAACTACGGGAGCGAGCGATATTGGCTGAACAGGCATGCGCGACAAAAACCATTCTTTTTAGATCTTAGTGATGTTGAGGATGATGATGAATATGAATATAATGATTATAATGATATATATAAATTGCACAGTTCGATGGATCCTCAAAGTGTAGTTTGGCGTAGATGTGTCAATGCAAAATCGATTGACTTTGACGCTGTTTTTGCAAATGCAGTATCGGGGCTTCAGGCTCGCGATATTGCAATTCAGACTGCCCCCGAGCAAGTTGATAATGATTCATTTTACACTGATGAGGATCTATTTAACGAAATCGTCGACAATGCAATTTTTACCAACTACGATAGTGCCCTATTCGCTGACGATGTAGTCGAGTGGGATAATTAAGCTGAATAAATTACTAAATCTTAAAATAAAATTTTAATATGTCAGAATTACTCACCGATCTTCCACCTTCCCTGTGAAATAAACAAAATCTTTTCACCCTACACGCTTGACTCGCAGACCCTCGAGAAGGGTACTTGAGGCGTCGCCCTGTTCTCGATCGTGGAAATACTCGGAACTCTACCCCGAATAATTATCGCTTAGTTGCTCGCGTGAACGCAACGTCTAATTTATTACTTCAGGGACATTGCGTTTTCTCAAGGATACTTCTTAGAGGCCTGGTCGTGGGAAAAGTCAATGGTCAGATTTCACCCTCTTTCTCAGAAATCACTATGGAATGCAATGTCGCGTTTACTCCATGGGCTATCGCGACGATTGATTTATAATAATTATCGTTATATGTATACATCATTGCAAGCGCGCTGTACCTATCGGTTCCACGATTCAAATAGCAAAACGCGTTCAATCCTACTCAGATATAAACACACACGGCATAACGCGGTGCAATGTTTATTCCATGGGCTGTCGCGATGATCGATTTACGATAATTATCGCTCTATGTTTATATCATTGCACGTGCGCCGTATCGGTCCCACGATTCAAATATAAACACGCAGCATGAAGCGCGTGCACGTAGGTGCCAAAAACGTGTTCAATGCTGTCGCGCGCCACGATTCCATATCTTTCTCAGAAATAATGCACCACCCTCTTTCTCAGAAATCATCATCATCGAAGACGCGATTTGAATTTCCATGAATCGGTCGCGGTCGCGCCAGCGCACCGATCCCCGCACGCGTACGGAGATTGCGCGGCGGCGACGCGCGCCCAAAGTACCTTAAACATCCAACAGGTGGCGCCAATACGAAATGTATGAAAAATCTGAAAAATTTACCAAGGCGGGCCCAAATACCGACGCGGACCCAAAGTACCTTAAACAACCAATAGGTGGCACCAATACGAAACGCGCGCGACGCCATTTTGAAATTTTGAAAATCCTCCCCCTCCCCTGTGACGTCAGCCCCCTCGTCCACGAACTCGACCTGCGCGCGCGACGCCATTTTGAAAATTTTGAAATCCCCCTTCCCCTGTGACGTCATCCCCCGCACCCACGAACTCGGTCAACGCCATTTTGGAATCCCCCTCCCCTGTGACGTCATCCCCCTCACCTACGAACTCGGTACCCCCGCCCCGCCTCACCCTCTCGCCCATCTCGTGCAACAGCGCGGTACCCCCCGCCCCGCCTCACCCCTCGCCTCTGATCCAGAATCGGCATAGCCTTACTACTATATTAAAAAATTTTGTGCCCCCGTGGGTCACCGATGACCCACGAATAGTGATTGGATCTGAAGCGCTTCGAATCTATATATATATGACGAAATCTTCGAAACGCTTCGGACATGATTCGAAGCTTAAAACTCTTGAAACTCTTGATCGTCGTAAAGGTTGAATTTGCTAGCAGCGGCCGGCTGGCGGGCGCGGCCGGTGACCCGCCTCGGCGGCCAGACACCGGCCACTGGCCCGCCGCGGCAGCCAGACTCCGGCCGCGCAGTGTTCAGGGTCCCTTTTTGGGTCGAGGAGCGCACTTGAAAAGGTCTGCGGTCAAGGATTCATACCTGTTTCGGAAATAAAATAATTTTTTATTCTCTATCGTATCGATATGGAAGTGACACCAATGAATCCTTATGTTTTATCCGATGAAAGTCATACGAAATTTCATGAAAATCGGACTGTTATTAACGAAGACAACTTGAAATGGAATAAATGAATATTTCATGGAATTTCCTTCACATGGTCCGAATTACGTCGTTCGTGGTGTCAGTTTCATCTGCGAAACATAAGGAATCCATTGACGTCGTTTTTGCAAAGATCTGATGGGAAATGCGGAAATCTTAGATATTTCTAGCTTTTTAATGATATTCGAACCCTTTCGAGGGTCGAATGCCATAAAATTCGATGAAGCACTGTGATGGGATGTCCTCAAAGGACAGGCGCCGCTGGAGAATCACCCTGTATGTAGTAGTGGAGTAAAATACAACCTGCTATAACATCCAACTAAATAAATTCTACACCAAGAAGACTCGAAGCTATTATAAAATCAAAAGGCAATTCCACAAATTATTAAAACAGTAAATATTTAGTTTATTTCCATAGTTTATTGATCCTTTATTTAACTGTACGAATACTTACTGCGCGTCTATTTCTCCACGTTTATCTCCTTTTATTCATATTTTCATAAATGTTAAGGGGAATAAAAAATTGTGTATACAAGATCTGTTGTACAAACATTTAAGAATATTTATTATTCATCTTTTTCTGTTAAAATGTAGTACTGACATGGATATACAAACTTTTACTTTAAATTAGCCGCTGCACGAATACTTTTTACATTGACTGTATACATATAAGTACCGAGGCCTCCAACGAGTTAGGTAAATGACAAACAATGGTGGTCGTTTAACCCAGAACTAACCCAGAACACGCGCAGTCGGCCGATTACTCCGTTTCTTCCTGTGTCTCACCGCGAGACGTACTGATACTTCTTCAGAGTGATTTCGTTTCCTACTCCATTATCGGGGAAACATTTTTCAATCTAACATAAGAACATCTTATTTTGTTCGTGGAGGAAAATGCCACATCTGATTCCAAAAAGTTAATCAGGCTGATAGACCAAAGCGTCACGCCAGAGTCGTGGTTTATGACCATATTGTCCCACGAGTCGGCGCGGCGGTTAATAGTAGTACCTACGACCGGGTCCGAACCCATCGTACGTACGAAAGCACCGACACAGCAATATACGGATTAACTCATTGTGAGACTGAAGAATGTCTAAAATTATTAAAGACGGCACTGCGTTCTTAACTGCCCTTTAGAAATGCTGGCAAACAGATGTTGTCGAAACGTTCTTGGGAAAATATGAAATTATCGGTCGAAAACAACGAATGAATTCTCGCTTGGCTCTGATCCCGCTTTGGTCCAAACGCCCAGTGGGCGTCAATCCCAAGAATAGAGAAAAAATTCAACATGCCACTTTTTCCAATCAACATGTCGAATCTTATGAAGCTACTTTACAAAACACCAGTAGTGTAACTGAAGAAATCGATAAAAAGTTTAAAAAATCTTCGTTTGAATTGCAATGAGAATATTTTGAGCGTACAATCTTTTCTTTACTTTTTAAAACCTTTATTTCTAGCATCTTTGGTCCCTTCACCCAATTAGCCGATTGGACGGTTGCCCAAATATTGTATAATTTCGTAGGAATGTATTAACACTTTGTGAACAGTATTTGGTACCTATATAGGATAACATGCATACAGGTTTGCAAATATTTCTTCACTTACCATAGTATGTAGGTATATTTATCAAGTTGTACTAGTTTTATTGGAAGTATTGACATTATTTTTTTAAATAACGTCAATCCTCCGTATGTGTGGTATATTAATACTTTTTTTATGAACTTCCTGAATTATATTCGGCAGTTTCAGTGCGAAAAATGCGATGTTGTTGAGTTTTCCCCTATTTCTTGGGATTCAGCCTCGCTGTGCGTCATAGAATACAGGTAATTACTCCATTATTGGTAAATATTGCCAAATCTTGTTTTCGCAGTTGCAAAGCCAAATATATGTTGATTATAAAACAAAAAAGAAATTTGCTAGGAAGTTCCCGGAGGGTAACTAAAAAGCCGATAATTGCTGATATTTCTTCAATGGGCTTGTTATGGAAAAGAACTGTATGTAACTAATTATTTACTACTGCTTACCAAAAAAGATACTACTCATTTCGGTTCCCAAAATATTTGTCTATCTTTTATATCATCAAAATTCAAAAGACTCAATTCAAAATTTTCCACAAGAAAAAATATACAAACTTTGCACGTGTTTACACACAGATCAGAATTAACCGCCACGACATTTCTCCCTTTTTTAAGAACTCATATTGTTAGTTTACAAGAAATATATAAAAAAAAACATAATCCCATAATTTTTTAATTCTGACTTCTTTCCTTATTTTTGGGATTCTGTCCCACTGTGGCGCTGGATCGCCGCAGCGCGGCCGCGGCTACGACTCAGTTTGGAGCAGTCGAGCTAAAATCCGCCGCGGCTAGCCGCGCGACTAGGAGATTCTGCCATCATGGCGGAAAACAGACACTCATCGCATTGTGTTGCGTCTCGAGTAGCCTAGGTTGCTCCTGCAGCAAACGCGCGGCCGCAACCGCTCGAAAACGCGGCTAGGAAAACGGATGCATGCTTCTCCATAAGAGCAGTGCTTAGGATTTGGCCGCCGGCCACTGCTAGGAAACTCAACCTTAAGGGGGTGGACACGGGTAATGCAGCGCGCTGTAATACCCACATAATGTGGCCCGAAACATGGGTTTGGGGGGATACGTTTTTCGTCCTTATGTGAACAGATTTTGGGCTAGGTGAGGTCTCAATTGAAAGGGGAAGGTTCGATGCAGCCCGCTCTGGTCATGGTTCGTCGAGATTGTGTTGATATCTAATATCTAAAGTAGAGCAAAAGTCGACAAAATACACCCGCAAGAATCCAAGTATTTTTAGGTCACGAAAAGAGTTTTGTGGCTCAAACGATGACCAGAGGGGGCTGCCTCGAACCTTCCTCTTTCGAATGAGACCTCACCCAGCCTAAAATCTGTTCGTATAAGGACGAAAAACGTGTCCCCGTGATTGCATTCCCAAATACGAGTTCCGCCATATTGGCGATAATACAGAGCAAGTCACGTGACAAATTTAGTTGAGCTAGTGGATACGAGATGGCGCCTACTCGGGAGGCGTGCCAACGTGGAATCATAGCAAAACTGAAGCGTTAGCTGGATACATGTGCCACAGCAAAAGCGTGATACAGTCAATGTATGTATTTTTGGACGATTGTAGGTTAGATTATATGCATTGTAGGCATACATTGACTAGAAACTGCTGGAAACTGTGTACATTTACTAAATTCACGCTTTTACTGTAACACATACATCACCGCTGCCGAATATATGTTATAATTATATGGCCACATTATTTCAAATAAAAAAAGAGATTGCAATTTTTTAATAACACTGGAAGTAGTAATTTACTGATACCATATTTTCAGAATGTGGAAGTTACAGCAATTATTTGCGATTATTGCTTTTATTATTATTCTTCCGACTATTGTATATAACATATAACAAGGAAAAGTCTCCAAATCGGTCAACAGTTGACTCCTTGATTTTTTTTGTAATTCTTTACGCTCCTATGCAGAGATGGGTATTATTTAATTAAAAGAATATACTTCCGAATGGCCCCTGTGGCCGATCGACACGAGGTTTTGGGGGGGGGGGGGTGTACCCTAAATCTAAAATTTTATTTAGCTTCAGGTATTTATTAGTTTCCTTTGTTTATTCGAAGGCCTTTCATCTTGGGTTTCGAATAATTTTTCATCTTTCATTATATCTTTATCCTAAGGTCGTATTCAGATATATTGGCCGGTCGATTCGTTTTCGCGAACAGCGATCGAGGACCAGCGATCGAATCAGCCACCACCATCTGACGATCGTGGATTTGTCTGTTGGAGTTACGTGGCCACCCAAGGGTATGGTGGGGTAACGGGAATGCTGCTCGGCTCCGTCTGAACGTAGCCGTGTGGCTGTTATGACCAATACGAGATGAAGCTATCGAAAAAGAATCAATGTTCTGACCAATAAAGCTCCTGAATTTTTTCGGAGCTAAGGCCTAAGGCACACCTATTCTGATGCGTGTGTTTCTACGCTGCAGCTCGGTTTGGCCTATACATGACAGAAGCTTGGCGCTATCCCCACCACTTCTGGCTCACTCGTGTTCTGCGATGACGAGAGAATACGCGTTACGAATAGGAGTGTGCGGATCGTCCCGCGGCTCGGATTCTCGGCCCTCGGGACGGGTCGGAAAATTTCAGGCGGGATCGGGCGGGGTCCCGATACCTTCGTATTGCTCGAGATCCAGACGGTTTCGGGATCTCGAGACTCGATTCGGGCTACAAGCATGACCGCCATGAGCGGGCAATTTGATTTCAGGTCGGCTTGGCAAAAGTCGGACGCGATCGGCTCGAAAGCCAGCTATTACGAGGGGACCGAGACGGAAAGAATTATGTATATCATTTATATCGATACCAGAGTGATAAGTTTTTACCTTTGTAACGTTCTCGAACGAGACGTTACCGTTCTTACAGGAGATTCACGAGTAGAGCGGTTTACCCGTGAATTTGTGGGATTGGTTCGGGTGGCGTGCGATTAAGAAATGAATTCCAAGATACGAGAGTCCTTCTTTAGCAATAAATAACAATGTTTATTCCAAAATAAATGGTTCTTGACCCTTGGTCACTCAGTCGATAATTAATATAATTCCTTATATGGTAATCTAGTAACGACGTATCGGTCGGTATTAACGAATATCGCTCGGTTTTGGGTTTTCGACGCTTAGTCGGTAATTAGGAGTATTATATAGGTTTTTAGACGCTAAGTCGGTTTATAAGGAATATCGCGTTAATTATTCTAAAGATACAATTCTAAATCGTAATTGAACATAAAGTCTTAGACACGTAGTCTGTATAATGTGTAATACAAGAATTGACGCTAGGTCGATTTAGTAATGTTGAGTTGAGATATCGAGAGGATTCCTTCCCTCTGTATTGTGGTGGCTTCCAGTTGCCTATCAGCTTGCCCACGTTTTCTAGGATGGTAGCTGAGTGCTAGTGTAAGCGATCTCAGATGGTAGCCAGGTAGCCGGTAAAGGCGTCCGCAGATGGAAGTTGAATTTGGTTTCCTTCCTTCGGATTTGGTAATGACTTCTGGTGCCTATTAGCTGGCCCACGCTTTGGAGTATGTGGTGTAGGGAACGGTAAGTATGCCCTGGATGTGTAATTGAGGAGCTAATTAAAGCTACCTCGGTTTTGAGATTGAGGAGCTAATTAAAGCTACCTCGATAGGAAGTTGAGGAGCTAACTAAAGCTACCTCGATAGGAAGTTGAGGAGCTAACTAAAGCTACCTCGGTAGGAAGTTGAGGAGCTAACTAAAGCTACCTCGGTTTTGAGATTGAGGAGCTAATTAAAGCTACCTCGAGAGGAAGTCTTTTAGAGTTTGGGTTTTAAAGATAACTTCTTGTGTGCTGGTTCGGTGGCAGAACCTCGTCGTCGTCTGTTCTTCGTGGTTCGGTGGCAGAACCAAGTCTGAGTCTCTGCTGCTGGCGAGCCTGTATTTAAACCTCTCGTTGGTACTTGGCCCGCGCCAATCACCAGCTGCGCGATCTCGCGCACCAATTACAACTATCATCCGGTTCGCGCCATTCGTGTACTACGCTCGGTATATTCGGCGTCCGGTTGATCGTGCTGTCTACGCACGCGCGCTCTATTCACTCGCGGCACTGAGTTCGCTTGTTTGAAAGGACGGTTATGCGCGTGCGTCGCGCGTCACTGGATTCACTCGCGCGCTGTTTGAACGCGCTCTCTTAGATATAAGGTAAACAGTCTGTGAATATATATAGGGAATATATATAGGGTATTATCGTTTTCCGGATAGGTTCAGATTTAAAATAGGAAACGTACGAACTATAAGCATACAAAAAGGAATATTTCCTGGATGTTTCATAATAACAACAATATACAGGAGGCGAATATTTTATTATTTCAAATTAACGTGTAAGAAACATAATTTTTCTATGTTCTCAGGTAATAATTTTAATCTATTACTGGTAACGATATCGTCCGAGTTTTGCCGAGCCGACCTGAAATCTAAGTGTCCCCTCATGGCGGCTATGCTTGTAGCCCGAATCGAGTCTCGGGGTCCCGAAACTGTCGGGATCTCGAGCAATACGAAAGTATCGGGACCCCGCCCGATCCCGCCCGAAAGTTGCCGGCCCGTCCCGAGCCCGAAAAATCGGGTAACCGCACACCCCTAGTTACGAAACTCACCAGCCAATAAATCTGAATACGATCTTAGAAGTTCGAATAACCGACGAGAACCTTTGTGTCCCGAGCCGCGCGAGATCGCCGTGCTCGGCGATGTGTCATCGATTATAAAGAAACAGAATTTGTTTATTTTTCATCGTATCAATATGAAAGTGCCACAAATGGATTCCTGGCATTCTCCCGATTAAATTGACCGAAAATAATTTAAATCGGACTATTTTTAAGGAAACGGGCTTTCAATTCTGCAAACAATTTTTCACGTAATTTCCTTAATTTTGGTCCGAATTATATCATTTTTGGGGCCAATTTGATCGAGAAAACATGAGGAATCGACTGACGTCACTTTCGCAAAGATCTGATTAGAAATGCAGATTTGTCACTGCTTAGCGCGCAACATTGTATGGCCCAGCTGGTTTCGAGCGTCGATTTCTTGCCAGCGTGCAGGACAAGAGGGGACTTTTCATGGCGAAGGAAAGTCAGCCTTATATAGAACTCAAATCGAGAAAGACTTTGCTGACAAACTTTATATTCATGTCAAACAAATACTTTAATTGTAAAATTTAGACGACAAACTATTGTTGAATATCGCCAGTTCTTTCATATGCATCACTTGGTTGGGAATTCCTGATCCCACCTTTTCATGCATTTACCTATTGAAATGTTGCTTCAAGTCATCAGGAAATTGAATTGCTTTTTCTTGCACATACATATATCTGTTCGCGAGTAGGTGTCACGAATGACGCGACTTTGGTTTCCCAAATAAATTCACATTTATCAGGGCCCTCGTCTGAACCGCTTGACGAGGAGATTGAACGACGTAAATCGAGTGCGAGTGAAATAGCGCACCAGCGAGAGACCCTCGGTCGACGGCGACTTGAGTCATCCAGTACTGAATATGAAAATGTTCGTATTTCTCATTACACCTTGATAAGAGTGTTACCACCGATGGATTGGTGAGTTTATGTCCACGAACATGAGTCGAGACTCAAAGCAATTCGGTCTATTTTTTTTTATGAATACATGATTAGGACACACACTACGTTCACTAAAAATGGACCGAACTCCTCCATATCTGACATCATTTTCATCGAGAAACCCTAAAAACTCCATTGGTAATACTTTCCTCAACACTTATCAAACATGAACATTGTATCTGGCCCGTCGGTTTTATTGCTCTCGGCTGTCAACGGGTGGTCTACTGGGGCCCGAAGGTCCTCGCTCGCAGCGAGAAAGCAAAACGGTGGGATGGGTAGGTCTTTCCCGATAATCTGAGCCCAACCATTTGCGTGCGCAGCTTCGTGTTGCACGTCAAAAAATTCTTTTAATTACAATTAGTAATTCAGTTTGTAAGTGCAATTAAATTAGGCGTCATTAAAATCATGCACAGTTCATTAATTTTAACTAATTGACCTATTCATTTATTTTTTAATTCATTAATGTAGTGCTCTGGTGAAGAACATCGTAATACGTAGCTAATATTCTAGGCCCTAGAATCTACGTTATTGTCAATGTGCAATTGAAACGCACGCCACTTCACACTATCGTTTCTTAGCATTCATACGGCGTGATTTTCTAGCTAGAGTCGTCAAACGCGATGCTCGCGAACAATCATGTGTCTCGCTGAGTTTCGTGGGCTTCGACGCTCGAAACCAGCGGGACTATACAATGTTGCACGCTAAGCAGTGACGAATCTGAAGTTCTGCAATTTCTAATCAGATCTTTGCAAAAGTGACGTCAATCGATTCCGTACAATTTTATATATAATGTTTGTTCATAACTGCTTTCTGCATAGGACGTGTAATAAGTGTATTTCATGTTCTGTTTCGGTACTTTGCTAGTAAAAAAATGTCTAACCTAACAAACTTCATTTTCTGGGGACATCCCCTCATCTATTTTCCCTTTTCACTTATAATTCCTTAATGCTAACGTAGAATATTGTAGCATAAGCACATTTCAAGTATTTAAAATGTACAATGAATTTTCTACGTTTGTAGTACCAGCCGACTTTCCGTTTAAATTTGTATAAGTACAACGCAACAGCTGAGAATTTCTTTCCTTATTCAGAATAGAATACGGAAATAGCAAACAGCTCCCTCTCGCGTTTACCGGGCAATCGTCGATCTATCGGTATTACCATTTCTGTACAGAAAAAACCTGCTGTAATACCGACCTGCCGAATCGGCCAGGTCACGTGACGTGTCTACCCCCTTAAAAGAAACCACTAACCTTATAAGGATGAAGGTCCGCTCGCGACATATCAATCGCAAAACGTACAAATGTTATATCGAATATATACCAAATTCTATCGGCTACACGGCAATACAACGATATACGTGCGATTGTGCGAGTTGCAACAGGACAGTGGGTTGCTGTTCGCACGTCGCTGCGATTATTTATTATTTATCACACGGGCATTTTTTATCCAAAATAGTTAAACCGTCCGAAATATTAACAAATATATTTAATGGAACTGACACAACGGCAGTTATTGACGTAAATAGCGACGAGGATTAATAAATAATAATCAATAATGATATCAACCTTTCTCGTTATTACCTATGTTTTTCAAACTCCCACTGATTACTCTCACGGCACGCTTCACGACTCGCTTCTTTGTCCGACACTATACATTAATAATAAATCCCAAACACTCTTCATTCATACTTCGATCTCCCCAACGAACCGCAATCGTTTCTTCTATTCGCATTTAAATGACACGTACTCAGGCTCGCGACAAATACTCTTTATCGTCACAAAACCCCACATATTTATAATATAGTGATCTTCTTTAAATTATTTAACTATGTTCCACCATCTCGACAATCTTCGGGTTTTTATATATAATTGCTCGATAATAGAGCATTATTCTTGATTTTTTTTTGGAGGTGGTCACACAAAGAGTTGTTTCGAAAAACCACCACCAAAAATTTTTTTTTCTGCCCTTAATAATTGAGTTAAAATTTGGAAAAAAATATATGAAGTACAGTTAGTATGTAGCTATTTTTCGTTCTTTTTTTGTCATTCAAACATTACATGTGGTAATCGAAAAAAAAAAATAATAACGTTAAGGGCGTTTACCGCCGTATTACCCTTAAACAGGGGGGTAGCGATCTAAAACTTTACATAATGGTGTTTCAGGCAAAGAGCATTGTTTAATAAATAACAACTCCAAGAATCGGCATGAGGGCCGTTTGCCCATGCTTATCCTGCTACATCCTTTATGAAATCGTTTTCGCGCGCGTACACTTGGCGCACATTTGTGTACCTTTTTTTAAAAAAATTATTTTTGTGGAGATTTCACACATTTTGTAGTCCTAATTATAGGAGAATATGTAGACCGCCACAGAAGAAGTAGGGGAAGGTGGGGCAAGACGGTGTAGTTAAGGTTCGATGATGAATAAAACACAGGTTTTCATAATCAACTAAACAATTTTATGTCTGAGCCGTTCTTTGGTAATATAAAATTATACAGTAAAATGTGCTTATTTTTTCATTTGTTCGTACAGCAGGGTTACTTTCTTTTTCGCTTCTGCTTCGACGATCTGTAAATATATAAAAGCCACATTTTTTAGTTACAACATAACGTAGAACATATAGAAGAAGGATGGCCTTTTGCTATAGTAAGTGGAGAGACTTGATAATGTGTCCGAAGGAGGTGAGAGCGTATGGTAGAAATTCTTGATGAAGGAAATTTAAATTCTAATGGTAATTTAGCGAAAATGAATGAAGAGATCCAATATTTTTAACGCACAATTTGTTGGAGTTGGTATAAAATTAATTTAGTATGTTTATTGGTGAATTGAAATGTTGTTAATGGGAAACTAATAAAATTAATGAATAGCGTGGGAACTACAGTGGATTTTAATAAAGTATTACGAATACCTTTCACAAAAGATTGAAAAGTATCAAGGGAGATGCGTGTTCGGCGTACTTTCTTCACTAATGTGACTTACTCTACATTGCAAGCAGTACGCCATAATTTTCGTAATTCTTAATGCTATGTCTTTTGACGAATTTTGTCGATTTACCGTATTTGACAAATTGCCAGAAACTTGCGCGAAAGAAGATGCTTCTCTGTTGAATGTTCTCCGGACAACTTCCATGTCTGTGCATGCCCTCCGTTTCTATAAGCTCTACATAAATAGTCTATTAAAAAAAATTGGCGTCTTACCGTGTTAATTAAGACAACAATACAGGACCACATTTTTGTTAATTTACACAAACTACATCACCTGTGTTATACGTATTTTGAGTCGCTGAATTCGAATCCGTTGCTCGTATTGGCCCACCACATTCAGTTTTTCGGTTAATTACAAAAACACTGTTGTAAACCCGTAAAATGCCATATAAACACAACATATCCTATATCCACAAACTTGTAACATCCTACTCACTAACTCACTAACCCCAAGACCACAAAACCGCTAATACCATATTTCGTTAACCCTCCAAACCCAAAAACCGTATTTACATATATCCCCACAACCCACTACGGGGTGTTTATATCACAAACGCGTAAATAAATAAGAATAGGAAAAAGAAGATAACTTCTTATATCTTTTTGGTTGACCGTATGCTCCGCCCTAAATACGTCATATGATTTTAGGGCGTATTATTTTAGCAGGTTTTCTTTAAGTGACTATATCTTTATTAAAAAACACCCTTTTTGATGAAGTTCGGCTTATCTTAAAGATAAAGGCTCATACATTCCGATAGAATACATAGAAATTGCAAAAAATATTGTTTGCATTCCGTAGCATTTGGCAAACATTAAGAAATTTTTATAGTTTGGCATACTTCCCATTAAGGGCGAATTTTACCCAGTTGATACCCATTTCGATACAAGTGGTTTAAAGCATCGAAAAGTAGAAAGTTCAAATTTTAAAATGGAATTTGTTTCATCAACGTTGGATGAATTTTAGCGAAGTTATGCGAGTTTGAAGATTGAGCAAATGTGAAAATATTTATTTCCGCGATTGGGATACAAACGCCTCGTAGTGGGTTGTGGGGATATGTGTAAATACGGTTTTTGGGTTTAGAGGGTTTACGTAATATGTGATTAGAGGTTTTGTGGTCTTGGGGTTTGTAGGTTGGGGAGTTTGAAGTTAGAAGTTTGCGGAAATACGATATGTTGTGCTTATATGGCATTTTAGGGGTTTACAACAGTTTTTTGCAATCTACCGAAAAACTAGACGTGATGGGCCAGAACGGGCAACGGATTCGAATTCAGCGATCCAAAACACGTATAGGACAGGTGGTCTAGTTTATGTAAGTTAAAAAAAAAATTGTGATCATGTGTAACTGATGCGTTTATTTTTTATATGCAGAATAATACATAGATTAAACTGAACAACTATTGACACACTATATTAAAGTCAGTGTTTTTAGCTGAAAAATCAGATGTTGATACACTGAGGTAGCCACGGCAGAGGGGGAAAAAAGGCAAGGATCTTGGAGAAGTTGTTTAATTCCGAAAAACATGATGTACACTCTGTTTTACTTACAAGCTGCTACTTTCGTTACTACAAGCTGTGACAAACAGTACTGGCTGTATGATTTTTACATGCTTCTATTAATTTGGTATATTGACGTACAATCCTGACTAGGGGGGGTTATTGTACATTCAATCCGCATACATATGTACATTCATTTCTTCCAGGCAATCCAAGGCGATTTCATCGAAGGGGTTCTCCTAACAAGAGAAAAAGAGAGAGAGAGAGAGAGAGAGAGAGAGAGAGAGAGAGAGAGAGAGAGAGAGAGAGAGAGAGAGAGAGAGAGAGAGAGAGAGTCTCTATCCTGCGTATTTTGTCGCTGAAAAGGAATCATGTGGATTGATTGTGAGTGTATTTGTAGTAGAAGTAACGCTCCCGTACTTTTTCGCAGGTATATTCGAATGTGTTTACTTCCTGTTCTATTATTAATAAAGCGTATGCACAACTGTATCTTTTACTCATTTTTTACCTGGCAAATATGCCCGGTGCCAATACGCCCCTGTAACAGACGCGTGATTCTGTTTACCTGCACTCTATCTTTAACTTTAATATAGTATAGGGTAAGTGGCAAGGTTGTATCCTAATAACGTGCATTAGCGAAATGAAAGCAATCTGTGTGCACACCAACCGCGTGAAGTTAAATAGAGCATTGTCTGTTGGGCATTTGTACCTAGTAGCGAGGACAATATCAAACGAGTTTACTGCACAGTATATAAACATAATTGTAAGAAAAGAATGATAGTCAGATCGAACATATAGAAAATATGATACCGTTTCATAATGTGCAGATTTGCAGACTTTAAAAGTTATTTTAGTGTGGACTGTCAATTTCCAAAGAAATCTTCATTACATAACAGGAAACGGATTTACCTTCGTAAATTAAACGAGTGTGATCACTTTGCAAAAGAACGAATAGCACTATACAACAAAAGTAATATAACAGAAATATTGTATCGCTAGCGTCATAAAAATACATTCTTCCATTTCTTTATTTCATTTAACATAATGTCAATTAGATTTGGAACAGCTTGTCAATTTTTCTTACTTAAATATACCTACGTATGTCGCATGTAATTCAAATCTTTGATCTAGATATTTGTAATATTCGTATGCATATGATGTGGGCAATGAATCAAATGCTTTATATACATCCTTCTTCTTTAAGCTTTTTCATTCGACATTTTATACAATTTGCAATTTACTTTATACACTGTATAAACTAATAAATACAGCATTGCGATTTTCCTACACAACTTAATGTGCTGATACGTTTTGCCGTAGAAAATAATATTTTCAGTAAAGATTGTACTGGGTTGAAGATTTGAAAAGTATTTAACCAGCTACGCTAAGGAAGACTTACCATTGAATGTATCGAATGCAGTTTATCTTTGAGTAATGGTATTCGAAAAAATATCGATACAATTAAGATGCTTAAAAAGTATTGAAATATCGTTTAAATGTTGTTGAGCTTTCTAATAAGTAAAATACCTATGGATTCGAGTAAAGCTGCAATTTATTCACTAATAAAATTAAATCCGACGATTTCGAAGCAGAGTGAGTTCAATGGTTATGTACCGTTTAACTGAAGTTGAATAATATTTATTAAAATAAATATTCTGTTCAACCAAGGCATGAAGTACGTATTCGCTATCCCGAAGCCACTTTTTTATGTATTGAAAATGGTCGTATGATTCTTTTCCGCCGAAGAACGAACATTTATTGTGCTAAACATGGTGCTTTCACGAATGCAAGAGTCAGCAAATTTCGAACAACAAAAAATCTAATAGGGAAGTTCCGAGAACCGCGTTGCACAATTTCAAGTGTTCAGTGAGGTATGAAAAAGGAATGATATCCGGCAAATGAGAAAGCACTTGCGGCTCGCAATGTACCGGTGTAATGGCAATTGAACATTCTTTAACTACAGCTTCAGAATTTCGCGTGCGATCTTAAGTCGACACATTCCACCGTATTCCATGCGTGTTGCACTCGCGTAGAAGAGACACGGAAACGTTCGATTGACCGGACATTGGTGAAAGTTCATGTTTTTACTTTTTTCCCCAGTTTTCGAACGATTGGGGGAGACGCTGCAGTTTGCGGGTTTGCTCATCAAGGATAGTCACAGTTGCTATTATCAAGCACGTGTACCTTCCACGTGGACTGCTGATCTTGGAGTAGATCAAAAGCTCGGCGTTTCTAGGTCCGATCAGTTGGCTCGAACGCGAACCGTTCACGCTGTCGACTATCGTTCGTCACCAGCTCTCTCATACAACCAGGAAGAATATCGAGGATCGACTAAGGGTGAGGAGGGCAGGGTCGATGGAACACAAGAAGGTAAAAGAAAAAGCGGATGTGCCAGAAAACGAGCCCACGGAAGGTAGGCTCCCCTATCTCGCTCCGACGGCTATTTTCATCTCACTCGGCCAAGCGAAGCGGTTGTAGCTTTCCGTGGCCACCCCTTGTCACACTTTTGGTATCATCTCCACCTAAAAAGGTAGATTGGCCCAGGAACTAACGTGGGTCCGCATTGGCCCAGGTCGCCGACCAATCGGCGGGCTCGTTACATTCTAGGATCACGTTGCACGCGCTTATATTGGGAGCCCCCGCTCGTTTCCCCGACAGAACGGCTCTCTAACGTAAGTGCAACACGTCGGTGTTCATCTCATCGTTCGCTTTTTTTTCTCTCTTTGACTACACAACACAACATTAATAAGACCAAACCCGAAACACCTCGGGAAATCCGAATGGGAACGGGATAAGAAGAGTATGAGAGGAGACGCGCACACGTAAAACGAATACCAAAAGACAAAAGGGACGGAAGAATTGCAAAAAAAAAGAGACGGGAGAAAATCTAACACTAAAGAACCGGAAACCGAAGGTATAACGAAAGGGAAGTTGTAGTTGTGCGAGGAGCCTAGGGGATTATGTCCATGGCTTGAGTTGGTCCCACGATCTGTGCCTAGTGACCCATTCAGTCTTGCAAACTGCATTTCTCAAATGGAGGAGTCGTTAGGTAAAAGACGAAAGTGTGGTTCATCGTTTCGTAAAATTATTCTTCCTCCTGGTAGAGGAAAGGAGTACCTGTGGATATACAGTTTCGATTTCGCTAGTGACTTTTCGAATCTGAACCTCAAACGTGTGACCGGCGTTTGGGTTCTCGAGGTGTAGTCCTTATTCTGTCACTAAGGAACTGACGTCATCTCAAATGATAAAAAGGGAAAATTTTGTGCGTGGCCTTTCTTTTGGTGAACGGAACAGTGTTTTTCTTCTATCCCCATTCGAATTTTCATCTTACCCCGCAACCTATCCTTTTTCCTTAATACGCCCGTGGACATAAAACGCAAGTGGGATTCTTCAAGCGTGAGTTTCAACGACCGGTGACGTCATTGGTGATGAACATCAAGCATTAGTGCGACATCGAGGTGTTTCAACGAGATCTTGGAGACAAAAGTTTTCATTTTTTTTTTCATTACATCGTAGCGAAACACCGAACGCGCCGCTTGAGTTTTCTAATGTTTGCAAGACTGACTCGGTACCGATTGAGCATAGTGAAACACCTAGGAATTCGAAATTGGGAGAAATTTCCATGGGACGAGTTCTTGTTTTTCCTTTTGCATCCGAGAAAAAGCATATTTCGCAACGTTTTCACTTCACATCAGTGAATATTCTTTATCTTTATCGATTTTCTCCTCTGCTAAGATTAGTGATTTAGGAAAAACTTTCCCCGAAGTGCTCGCACGCTTTTAAAAGGATCGAGGACGCCGAAGTGTAGATCATAGATCGAGAAGTGTGAATCATGTTACTTTTTTTAGACCGGTTGGAAGTACGGTGTCTTGTTTCAATGATTTTTTTTTTTGGTCTTCCGTCTTTTATCGTTATTTTTAAACCATGCCATCCTGTTGGGTATTTTTGGTACAGCTTCTTCAACGTCCCTCGTGGAATAGGGAATAGTGTTACCTATTACGTAGTTACCCACGTAATTTGACCTCTCCTTCCTCCGTATTTTCGAAAGCGAAATATTTATTTATTATCATTGTTGTTTTCGGTTTGTTGCCAAAATTGAATTATTATCGAAATAGTTTATTCTTTTCCAACACCGTCTCAATTTGCGCAAGATCCACCTTAAATTGTTCATCTTATCACATATCAGTAGCGATCGTTTTGAAATGTTGGGATTATGATTGATCTTCCACTCTTACTTCGACGCTCAGACATTTTTGAACAACAAGTGATTCAGCTCAATGGCGGAAGCGGACAAGTAGATTGAATGGAAACAACTTAACCGAATTTTTAATATTATCTGACAGACAAGTGATAAAAATAGTTCCTTTTCTCTTTTCCATAAATACACTTAGACCATTACATAATATCGGTGCAGGTATAGTAAGAGCACACTGGCTGCACCTCGCCTTTTACTAAACTAGTATAGACGTTTAATAATAATAATAATAATAATAATAATAATAATAATAATAATAATAATAATAATAACAACAACAACAACAACAACAACAACAACAACAACAACAATAATAATAATAATAATAATAATAATAGTAATAATAGTAATAATAGTAATAATAGTAATAATAGTAATAATAATAATAATAATAATAATAATAATAATAATAATAATAATAATATGTGTATGGTTGTGAATTACGCGATCTTTTGAATTTAAACGTTCTTTCTACAGTTACGTAATGGAATGTGTAAAATTGATTTTATTAATTCATATTCTTATGACCATTTAATTTGAAGTTCATATTGCTGTAATTGCGATATAGTACATAATATTAAAAATTACACGCATATTGATTGTAAATTCATTTTTTTTACATAAATTCGTGTTGCCTTGCAGAAACATTTTAATTTAGTCGAAAATTTTCTATATTTTTTAATTGCAATGAATATTTCAAGAAATTCCAAACATATCGAACACATTAACATTTCCACGATTTAGTTATTTGGCGAATATATTCTCACGAATTTTTGCTTATGAAATTGATATACAATTGTTTCAATACCAAGCAATCTATTTAATAACAAATCTGCGTCCTAACGAGAAAGGAACAACTTACGAGGAGAGTATTTTAGGTGTCCGCCTCCGATCATTTTGATTTTTGGATATGTTATAGAGGACCAAAAAATAAGAAATACGTGTTTTTTTATTTTTCCCCGTTTTCATATTTGGGGGGTGAAAACTGCGTTCAAAGTTAGAGTTGAAAAATCATTTTTGTGGAAAAAATGGACTTTTTGAAAATCTGGTGAGTCAGTCATATTTCGCATTCAAAGACACAAAATTCGTCCATTGACACTATTCCCCTATCTCTAATAGTTCTCGAGATATTCCACAAAAATGATTTTTCAACCCTAACTTTGAACGCAGTTTTCACCCCCCAAATATGAAAACGGGGAAAAATAAAAAAACACGTATTTCTTATTTTTCGGCCCTCTATAACATATCCAAAAATCGAAATGATCGGAGGCGGAAACCTAAAATACTCTCCTTGTTAGTAAATTGTTTAAGTAAACTGTATTAGAAATCGTATAATAAAAACAACAGAAATAACAATATCAATAAATATAACTGTAAGAAGGTATTTAGTGTGCCATGATACCGTATAATTTCAGTATGGTATTTATTTTCTCGAGGGAGAAACATTCGATAAGTTTGTAAAAAATAAAGTGCTTTTGTCACCGATTAAAGGACTTTCTCCTTAGTGTAGTTTATTCAAGTAAGAAATATTTCATAATAACAAAGTCTATGTGCTACTGGCACTAGAAGACAGAGAATTCATGGCAATTTAATTTAAAGTCTAACTGATGACGTTTAACGCATTTACACTATCGCTACATATATTTTTAAAAACGCAGAGGTGCTGAGGGCAGTACAACGTTATAATTTTGATTTATTTCTTAATTTGCTGAGTAATTCTTTCTCTACAAATTATTGAAAACCTATATCAGTCAAATAACACTTAGTAGAGATTTTAATTTCTATGATTAAAGCAAATTACTTTCAGTGTTTCCTCAAGGAGACAAGAGTAAAAATGACAGAGTACACTTTTTTTATAGCATAATAAACTTTCATAAACAATCAAAATTTGAACAAATGAAAGTTTCACTTTTATTTAGGTTCAATTATTGGACATAAAATTTGGCTTAATTACTTTTAAAATCGATTAAATTTTATGCATTTTTTCCATTAGAAAAAAAAAACATGTACAAGCTTTCTTAACTCTCAAAAGGCAGATATGCTTTCAAAGTATAGCGAGCTATTTTAAATTTGTATCGCGGGATCACATTTTAAATTCGAGCTCCCCAGAAATGATAACGTATGTCTACCAAAAACTGGGATCATATAGAATTGAAGAATATTGAAAACAATTAGTCACAAATTCTTTCTTGTATGAAATAATTACCATATACATGGGTGCTTACTCCTGATTGATCTGTAAGGCATGCTTAAAGTGAAGACTCTTTTGCTTTAAATTTACTTGTGGCTAGTACACATATATTAGAACGATGCCTTCTACAGGATGTAAAATTCTCCAGCTTCTCAACACGTTTCATGAAATATTTTCAAAATCCTTAGCGACTTTCGAAAAGTATTTCCTAAAGTAAAGCATCATAATAGCATGCAATTCCTTGTGAACGATCCGTTAAAAACTGTATGTACCAAGTTGTTTCAGAACTATAGGTACAGAAGTAAATAGGTCATGGAATTTACAAAAGAGAACAAAGGAGTTCTAACGAACATATGCTCGCAAGCTCCGTGTCAGCGGTTCTTTATATGGTTATAGGTACCTACTGTAGAATGTATAATGTATATCTTTTGTTACGGATCAGTTTTGTCCATATTATCAATAATATTGTGATTCAATCTGAATAGCCACGATTTTTCTAAAGGATCGCGAATCAATGTGTGCTGTTTTCCTTGTTTGTAACGGATTTCCTTGTGCTTTTCTTAGTCGTTGCATTAAATGACTTCTTACAGCCATTCAGGCGCACACATACATAACGAATATACGCGTTATACATACATACATACATAACGAATGTACGCGTTATACATACATACATACATACACACACACGCGTGCGCGCGCACGCACGCACGCACACTCTCATTCATACATACATACATACATGCATGCATACATACATACATACACATATATATGGACATAGAAATGTAAGATCGCCTGCTCGATTCCATCAGGAAGTATTAGAAGGGGTTCCATTTAAAAAACCGAATATTTCGGGAAGGACTAATTGCAGGATCGCATTATCCAATCGGCTCTGAACTGACAGCGCCCAATGTTCACTAACATTGAAAGAATTTATCTCCAATTATATTGCCTGTTTATGATAATTGAAATTTCATTGTTCTTTTTATGAATTCTATTGCGCAGTTAAATTTGTATCTATAGTTCACGAGCACCTAGTAGGTATTTCGAGCGTAATACTGTTTTTAGCGGAACAGCCGTACAGAATCAATGCTGCAGGCAGCAGCACGGTAGCGTCTTACGCAGCCTAATAATAAACGGTGGCTGATTGTTTGTAAAATAGGGCCGCCCAGAACGTGCCGCCAGAAGTAGTCCGTCCGCCGCCGAATTCTCCGAGGAACGAGAAGACGAGCGAAGAAACGAAGCAACAAGGAATCTCTTCCCACCCTTCGACACGTGTGAAAACGACGACGTAGAAGGCGCGTAGACCTTTCTGGGAGCAAAAGGGCATCGCGATAGAGAAGCAAGTTCGACCAGCAAGTAAAAGAGAAACTATCAAAGATGCCGAGGCCAGCGCCGCAGGAAGGAGAAGATCCCGATCCAACCCCCTACCTCTTCGTCTCCCTTGAGCAGAAGAGAATCGACCAGACGAAACCGTACGATGCGAAAAAGGCATGCTGGGTACCCGATGAGAAGGAAGGATATCTCCTTGGTGAAATCAAGGCTACCAAGGGTGATGTCGTCTCCGTTGCATTGCCTGGCGGCGAGGTAACTACCCTTTTCATTTGATCCCGTCTTGTATATGGTCTATAGAAATTCTAGTTATACTTCTTTCCTTCGGTAAAGTGTAAAAAAGTCGTAAATTCAGCATTTGTGGGGGTTGAGAGCAAATGGATAATAGGAATGTCAATGTTCTATAATCTGCCGTGAGCCTACCATCATTTGAAAATTGAAAACAACTTGATAGTAGTCTTAGCGTTCATAGTTGGGGTTACACCTTTTACAGTTGTTTAAAACAATTATATCTATTATGTTTTAGAAGCCTTTGCTCCCTGTGTATTTTAATCAGAATTACAAACTGTAAATTCTATATTGCTTTAGCGGGATTTTTTTAAAATAATTTTTGTAGCTCAGAACTGATTATGATGAAAAAATAACACAGGTGTTTCTTTGTATTTGTTCCGCTATGAAAAGCAGATAGTAATTGTAGTATAGCTTAGCAGAGAGTAGTAGCAGCTAGCTGTGTGTATGAAAGAAGAAAGCTGAGATGCCTTCATCGTTTCAAACTGCTCTAATTCTATTTCTGGTGAAAACCGTTCGGTAGTCATTAGCGTCTGCTGTCACATAGCACTCTGCCGCGCCGTTCGATTGGCTACGTTTTCGGTTTACACATTACAAAAATAAATTGCGGAGGAATACACCGCGTATTATAAAACGGACGTTACTTGTACGTATTTCTATATTTTTGTCATGAAATTTGTGGGACATTTACTAACCGAAAAGAAACAAATTGAATGGCCTACAAAAAGTGTTCATCAGACTTTATATTGTGGTTAGTTTGGTAACCACTCTCAAACCGATAGAATTATATGCGGGGAACAAAGGTGTATCATTTTAAATATTAGAAACTGGTTTCTGACGATTAGAAACGATTACACAGGATTTTCTAGGTGATTTTATGTTCACTAAAATATTTTTCGATATACTTCTAAAATTTTTAGGTCAAGATTGAATCCTTCCAAACTAAATCTATAATTAAATAATCGGTTTCCTATCGTTTTGGTCAATTTAATTAAATAAGAACGGAAATATTGCTAAATCAGTGTTCATAGAGTTCAGAAGCATTATAGTCGCTACATATTCTTAATTATTCAAATGAAACTGTAATTGAATTCAATCTTTCTCATTGTATCAGCCTGACGGAAACAAGATCCATTTCGACCCACTTTATATGCCAAATTAATTCTGTTACTGATTACTTATTAGTGTTAAAGCAACTGATAATTTCTTTAAAAAAAATATCAGAAATTTAGATCATAATCAGATGAAAATCTAATATAAGAGTTTATTTGGGGAAATATATTTAACGCAATATAGTATGGGTGAAAAAGTACCCAGTATTCATTGTGTGATCGGTTGTCAATTAATCCACCATCCAAGGGTTAATAATATGCTTAGAGCATCTCATTGAAGAATACAGTTGTACATAAAGCATGACTCTCTCAGATTTCCTATTTGCGCGTTTCATCATTTCGATGGTATCAGTTACTTTTATTCAGGGGCATCGAATTTCGGAACGCAATGGCGTCGAAAACATCGCGACTTTACACGTCGGATTATATAATGGTTCAGCAAACCCTGCCGCGTCCGCGTCAACCGACGACCGTCGCTGAAATTCTATTGTTAGCATCGTCACCGGCATCGGTAAAAATAAATTGAAATGCCACTTCTCGAAACGCGGGTCAACATATTTTTAGAGCGCCGAAAGCGGAACGGACTTAGTGAGAGATGGACCGCGGGGGGGGGGGGGGGGCAGAGAGACGCATATGAAAATGAGTACGAAAAGAGATTGAATCGAACTGATTTTGCTATAAATCATTTGAGTTCGTATTCGGTAAATATACATAATTATACCTATGAGACAACTACTTCGAAACACATTTAACTTATTAGATTACAAATTGTTGAAATTGCTCATGCTGCCGCAAGCGCGTCATATTTGAATATCCCTCGATTATTGTATGCAACGCAACTGATGGAATAATAAAGACTGCAAACTTGTATTGGTGAAAGTAAACTAATTGTAAGTAGTAATATTGATATTAAGGAAGAATGTAGGAACGCATAGAATGCAAGTAATGTTTCAAAAAGAAACATAAGGGAAATTACATATCTACTCTACATCAAGAGCTTTTAAGTCCAGATACAGACCCGTATGTACGCGCAAATGTAACCAATATTCGAAATGATTTTCCTCGAGACCGAAGCCCTGTACGAAAATATTATCTATACTTATATAATCGTTGTGTCACTGATTCATCACCCTCCAGCCGAAACCGCCGACTCTAGAAACATGAAATTCGGAAAGTATATTTCTTTTGCGACGTAGGTTCTCGATAAGAAGGGATTTTTTGAAATTCCAACCCGAAGGGGGGCGGGGGTTAAAAATGAGTGAAATATGTTTTCTCGAACTCCTTATTATTTCTTAGGCCCGATTAGATATCAACTTGGTTTTTACTTCAAACGATTACCCACATAAATTTTTAAGAACCAATTTCAGTATTTTGCCCTTATCAACCACTGGGGGTGGTGAAAAGGAGTGAAATGTGTTTTCACGGAGTCCTTAATATCTCTTAGGCCCGAAGCGAAGCGCGGGGGTAGTTTGCTAGTATTTTATATTTTAGACTCAGTTGTGTTATCAGTTAAGGCGCTGTGTATAGATGCTGCTGAAAAAAGGGAGCGATTTTCGGGGTAAATAGTACTCATTAAACCGAGTAAAAAATTTGTAATGAACGTAAATCGAAAAGTTAACGTTATCAGTGTCAGACAACAGTTTTCCTGTCGGAAACGCCAATGATTATTCGTTCCTTGTTTAGCAGTGAAAATAATATTACACTATTAGAAAATACAGAAGTATGTACAAGTGATGATTTCCAAAATTGATTTTCTCGACAATCTGTGCCTTACATGAGAAAATTTTATTGCTCATTTGTACTTCCTTATTGCACAAGGAATCGTCGCTCTCTCAGTTGTATCGCGAAGTACACCCGAGCTTGTATAAACAATAGTGCAAATGTTTTAGTAATTTGCAACAGTGAGTTACATTTATTTTTTCTTTTTAAGAAATGTACCTCATCTATGACATATTTGAGTGTTTTATGTTTACATAGGTACCATAAACTAATGCAAACATACTGTATTCAAAGAATTAAATTTAAATTCTTTATCGCACCTTAAATGACCTATTATGATTGTTTAATATAGATAATCAAATATGATCAATTTCACTATGTAGATATCAGGGCTTGAATAGGTTGCGAAAATAACTGTTTCAAACTGTTATATAAAGGTTCTGACTGAAAGAGTTATGAAGAACCTTTATTCTGAATAACCGTTATAAAGAACCTAAATATCAGACTATATAAATTTAAGTTACGATTCCTATACAGCTCTATAACTTTTATTTTTTAGGTTCTATATAAGTTCCAAAACGGTTATAGAACCGATTTAATAACTTTTATTTTTTAGGTTCTACATAAGTTCCAAAGCGGTTATAGAACGATTCTTGTAACGATTGTACAAAATTTTATAGAAAATGAAATTGCAACATATTACAACTATAGACTACTGTGTATAACCAAATTGTTTAAAAATTATTATAAGTAAATAAGTAAATATATATTATGTACACATTTGTACATACATATACAATTAATAGCAATTCCGCCAACACAAGTACGTGTGGAACGTTTACTTTTGGCGTTAAAGTTTATCTTGTCCCCTACCGTTCATCAATGAAGCCGGACATTATAGAAGACATTTTCTTAATCCGCCTTAATATGCCAAAGCTACCACAAGCAGGCACTTAAAAAGTGCAATAAATATTTAATACCATAGATCGGAACTTTTATTTGTCAAGTTCATTTTCTCAACATATTAAAATATCATTCAAATCGGTGAGCTAGACCTTCATCGGTATAACAACCAAACATTTATATTAACGAACACTTCATATTACAAGATAATTGTGTATGTATGTACAAATGTGTACATAATATATATTTACTTACTTATTTATAATAATTTTTAAACAATTTGGTTATACACAGTAGTCTATAGTTGTAATATGTTGCAATTTCATTTTCTATAAAATTCTGTACAATCGTTACAAGAATCGGTTCTATAACCGCTTTGGAACTTATGTAAAACCTAAAAAATAAAAGTTATTAAATCGGTTCTATAACTGTTTTCGAACTTATATAGAACCTAAAAAATAAAAGTTATAGAGCTATATAGGAATCGTAACTTAAACTTATATAATCTGATATTTAGGTTCTTTATAACGGTTATTCAGAATAAAGGTTCTTCATAACTCTTTCAAGAACCTAAATCCTTATAATAACGGTTTCAAGCCCTGCAGTAGTAGATATACTGGTAAATTCGAGCATTATAACTTTTGTTTTGATACAGACCTTGAAAAATTAATGTTAAATATCAACGAAACCTTTCATTTAATTACCAGTTGGATAAGATTTTGTATTCCAAGAATTCCCTGTGCAAAGAAACAACTTGTTAAATATATTATGAAGCTCTAGAATGTTCATTAAAACGATCCTTACAAGCGTTAGGAAAGTCTTAACGAATGATATAAGAATTAAAATAGAGTCAAAGGTATGAAAAGACAATGCCCGTACAGACGAAACAGTTCCGTAAGGATCAGCTGTCCCAAGTGAACCCGCCGAAATTCGAGAAGTCCGAGGACATGGCAGACTTGACCTTTCTGAACGAGGCGTCGGTGTTGCACAACTTGAAGCAACGTTACTACAACAAACTAATCTACGTAAGTTGATGTTTTCTACTAGCCGCTAACGAGCGTATTTTTCCTTTTCCCACCTGGGTTAGACCAAGGACTTCAAAAAGGACCAGCTACAGCAGGTGAATCCCCCGAAGTACGAGAAGGCCGAGGACATGTCAAATTTGACTTATCTCAACGATGCGTCGGTTCTCCACAATTTGAAGCAACGTTACTACACCAAGCTCATCTACGTAAGACTTTGTTTCTCCCGAAACAGGATAGTTTTCTGTTGCGATAACGTGATTTTCACGTTTTCGAATTATTTCTCGTTGTTTGGATTCTCCATGAATGGAAAAAACCGTTCTCTATTCCCTCAAGAAACGCTGGAAAAAAGCACATGGACGTGTCACCACGTTTTACTCGAGTCCTCTTCTTTTCGGAATTACAATCTGAACTCTACTTTGAACAGAGCTGCATGTCAAAATATCGAGTCATCGGTTCAAGGCACCTGGACAGTCCACGATGTCTCTTTCTTTTCTAGATTTTGTGACAGAATGCTGTATCCATAACGTTCAGAACAGTTATGGACTTTGGAATGACTACCCTAGAATAGGTACTCCTTGGAATGACTACCTCGATGAATTTCCTCCTACATGCACGAACATTTCAGTGATTCATGAACGTCGATTTAAAACACTCAGATGTGTTGCGACGTTCCATTGCATCTGTACTTTCGTCGCCATATTTCCTAAGTTAAAAGCTTAAAAGTTCATGTTCCACAATAAATTTAATTTTTTCGAGGATTTTACGAATTGCTTTGTACAAGCTTATTGTATCTCCGATAGGATTTCGTTTCCATTGCAGAAATGAATAACAGATGAACCTGCACGAGGAGAGTTTTCGCTTGGAGACACGAGCTGGCCTCCTATGAAAAGATACCATCCTTTGATTTTATCCTGTTTTTAATAGATTTGATTTGCTGTCTACGTAAAATACGATTTCTGTTTGCAGTTAATAAAATTTAATCGGTAATCGAGGTAATCGAGTAAAAGGTAATCGAGTCATTCGCAATACCTAATTTATCCACCAATTCCACCATTAGTAACAACTTCAACGCAAACTTTTTTTTTTAAATAATGGCGAACAGAAGTCGTTGGTGATCGTTATATTGTGACAAATAGATTTTCACATCTTTTCCAGCAAGTTTTCAATCTCATTTGCAGACCTACTCTGGCCTGTTCTGCGTAGCTATCAATCCCTACAAAAGATTCCCCGTGTACACTCAAAGGTGCGCCAAATTATACCGTGGTAAAAGGCGTAACGAAGTGCCACCGCATATTTTCGCCATTTCTGACGGAGCATACGTGAACATGCTTACCAGTAAGTATGACACTGAAGGAAAATAAAGTGTATCACTAGATTTTCTATGTATTTCGATCCAACTACCCTTATCAGTCTCTCTAATGACAGTAGAATTGATTCACGTAACTTTTGAACTGTAAGAACAAAATTGTTAGCTCGCGATAAAAGATCGAAAAACTTGGAAATCGGACAGAAACAAGACATAGGGCAGTTGATCTTGTCTGTTGACCACCATGTCTCACGTGCGTGTCTTTTTTTTCTTCTACAGATAGCGAAAATCAATCCATGTTGATCACCGGCGAGTCTGGTGCTGGAAAGACTGAGAATACGAAGAAAGTAATTGCGTACTTCGCTACCGTCGGTGCCTCGACCAAGAAGTCCGAGGCTGTGGATCAAAAGAAGGGTTCCCTGGAAGATCAGGTCGTCCAAACCAACCCTGTCCTGGAAGCGTTCGGCAATGCTAAGACCGTCCGTAATGACAACTCCTCGCGTTTCGTAAGTTTGCTATTAATCTTTCACGCATACATACTTAAGGTACTAACACTACTTTGACAACACATACAGACCTAACAAGAGTCAAAGCGTTTAATACAAACTGTTCGTTTAAACTATTATAGTAATTGATTACACTGTCCAACACGATCTTTGGTCCGCTATATCCGCTGGGTGATTCTTGTATAGTTTTTCGCCCTGAACGCAGATCCGCGGGCAGAATTGCTCTATCACCCTCACTTTGTGAGAAATTCGCTTTTGAAAAAAAACTGCAAATTTTCAACTTTGAACATTTTTTGGGCCGAAACGGTAATAGTTATTCGGTTGCTCGCCGCGTCAAATTATTCTATGAACTCTTCCGAATACAACGGTATGAGTTATTATTGCATTATAATCATTTAAATATGTTTGAACAACGATCAGAGGGAAAATGACACCCGAAATGCACCCATTTTTCAAGATATCTTTCAATTTATTTCCAAAACTATGGGTCCAGAAGAAAGTCTGACCATTCCATGCGAATGCAGCAGACATTGTTCCTTCGGAAATAATCAACAAAAGTTGTAAGTCACGTTTTGTTTTCAATACAGAAGCGAAATAGTTTGGCAAAACGCGCGTATCGACAGTGGTAGTCAACGCCGCGACTGCGAGCGATCCACTGCCGCTCGGCGTGGCACAATCGCTTAACGCGCTTGACTACCACTGTTGGCACCGCGTGTTTTGCCAAACTATTTCGCTTCTGTATTGAAAACAAAACGTGACTTACCACTTTTGTTGATGCTTTCCGAAGGAAGAACGTCAGCTGCATCGCGTGGAATGGTCAGATTTTATCCTAGATCCTTAGTTTTGAAAATAAATTGAAAGATATCTTCAAAAATGGGTGCATTTTGGGTATCCTTTTCCCTTTGATCGGTGTTTAAACATATTCATATGTTCATCATGCAATAATAACTTATATCGTTGTGTTCGGGAGGGTTCATAGAATAATTTGACGCAACGAGCAACCGAATAACTATTATCGTTTCGACACAAAAGTTACTCAAAGTTGAAAATTTGCAGATTTTCTCAAAATCGAGTTTCTCAAAAACTGAGGGTGATGGCGACAAACGGTTTGCGGATTCGCGTTCAGGGCGATAAACTCTACAAGGATCACCCAGTGGATATTGCGGAGCAGAAAAAAAGTTTCATTTTGTTGGACTGTGTTATTGTTACTTTTTGGTATTCGACTAATTATTTGTTTTCTTTTAATTTACATACCCCAGGACCTCCCTTAAGGAAGTTCCTTACCCTTGTCAGCAATACTAATGAAATTTAGTAAATGTGATTAATATAATTCAGTCTATCACACAAGTTAAACGTTGGTTATGGACATATTCCAATGAATTGTACGCAAATAATATACAGTACATATAGTAAAAAGTGTTATTCTTGTTTATTCGTTTGCAGTCTTATTTATATACCTATTTAACATTGCTATTACATTAATTGTATTGGATGAATTAATTTGTTCTGTATTATCGAATAGGGTAAATTCATCCGCATTCACTTCGGCCCCTCTGGAAAATTGGCTGGTGCTGATATCGAGACCTGTAAGTCACCACTTATGATATTCTATATAGTTGATTCCGAATCACCGAAGTCGCAGGAGAGATAGCTCAGAATTCTAAATTTAACAGCTTATATACACAGATCGACTTATTTAGAAAGAAACGCAGTTGGCCTCGCTTCTGTTCCACCCTTATCGGCTATGTCTATAGCCGTTCATATACAGATGCGTCTAGACGCAAATACGTTATGATTTATTTTGAGCTAAAAGTAGTCACTATATTTTACAAAATTTCGAAAAGACGAAAGTATTGCAACACACATGATTCCATTCTTTACCTACGTACATAATTGCATTTACTGTGTACAGATCTGCTGGAGAAGGCCCGTGTCATCTCTCAACAATCTCTGGAGCGTTCCTATCATATCTTCTACCAGATAATGTCCGGCTCAGTTAAGGGTTTAAAGGGTAAGGTCATTCGTTTGCTACTTTTAACTCTGCTATTTATGAATTACTCAATGAATATTATATACGTCTAGTACAATGACTTATTTATTTGGTTAAGAAACCATACTTTCAAACAGGAAATAATCATAAAATCATCACCGAGTTCCCCTTCTTATTGTTAGTCTACTATCATGAAAAGTAACTTGTTGTCATTAACAAAAACAAAACATTCAGGAAATAATTCAGAAATTTCGAAACTGAATTCCGTGACAGCTGAAACTGAAATCAAATCGAGGATTCTGTTCTCGTGAAATCATACGTTTATCCCATCCACTTCTCCTCCCCGTATAATTGTGAAGCCGAAGAAAGCAGGAAAAGTACCCGGATGCAGCAGAAGCTACCAAAGTTCCTAATATGTACAGTTTAACTGGTCGATGTATATCGCCGTGCATCGATTGTTGTGTGGTCCTTCTTTGTCCGTTCTATCAGACTTCTCACTTCTTTGATCCTCGTTCTATGTAGCGATGTGCTGCCTTTCGGACAACGTCACCGATTACTACTTCATCTCTCAGGGCAAGACTACGATCCCAAACGTTGACGACGGCGAGGAGTGTCTTTTGACTGACGTAAGAATCTGACAATCAAGTCAGGGCTACGCATCTCAACCCATCCTCACAATTATTCTCCTATCGTCTTTCTGTTCTGTCCTCTTGGTCGATACTCTTCGTGGCTTCGTTTATTGTCACTTCCTTTAGGTTTTTCATGTCCCCCTCTTTCTTGAGTTTGTTGGTTGATCATTGTTTGTAGCGGTAGGACTGCCGGTGTTTGGTTTTCATATTCCCACGACATAGAGAAACGCCGTGGTCAAATTGCTAATGTCTTGTTTTGTTCTTATATTGTTTCATGTTCATATATCGTCAGGGCCGTCGCGCCGATTCAGATAGAATCTTTGACAATGACCTTTGTGTTTCTCTGAAATGGCAGTAATTTTGTACCTTTATTCAATAAGGTCCTTTTAAAGTACAGGACTCCCCTTAGCACTAAAGCTCCTGCAGATGGACGAGATGCAGCTGTGTGGAAGAACGGTACTTCAGAAAACTGTACCGTACCCATATCATTGCCCTTAACATTGTGAAAATTCAGTAATATCAGCCTTCCCTGGTAGAACTGCATCCCTAAATTGTCATGAATTTAAAACTACTTACAGCTGACAGTTCTTAAAACGAGCGCATCTTTAAGAGAAAGACAATTTGAGGGATGGGGTTCTGTGAAAGAATTGTCATCAAATGAGTTGAAACTTTAACACCAAGACGATGTGCCAGACGATTTTTCTGACACAACCGCCGTTCCAACAAAATTCCATGTACGGACCCAGCCCCTGTAGATAAATTACGAAGGAACGCCACCAGGAAACATGGCACCCTCAATTGTAGTTAACGCCCGCATGTTTTTTTTTTTGTTTCCTCCATTGCCACCTGTAGAGATGTTGCTGCTGTCCAACAACATCCATGACTACTACTTTGTGTCGCAAGGCAAGACGACTATCCCTGGCCTCGATGACGGCGAGGAACTTTTCATTACCGATGTAAGTGCTTCCCTCTGACCGGTCAAGCACTCTTCTGCACAATATTCGAGGTTGAACGATTCGCATTCCATCCGAGAGAGTAGAGCAGAAATCACAGTTGACCGCATTCTTTATAAAACGCTGCCTCCTTGTTGGCATTTATAGATACTCTATAACTGTTTACATAATTCCGCCTTAAGTGTTCTATTTGATTTGTACACAACCGTAGACCGATGAAAATAACACTTTTTATTTCCCTTGATATAGTGCTTAACATTGAGTAGTTCCATCTCGAAAATTGTTACTAATCCTTTGTTCACATAATTTTATTATCCTTACGAGTAGACCCACGGTTCTCAGAGGACTAAGACACTCTTCGAACTTCGTGTTTCTATTACTTGTTTCTTTATCGATACCTCTATCTTTCTTCCTACAGGCTTTCCATCTGTTATGCGTGATATCGTCTTTTGCATTGAGATTTTTCATTGTTTGCCGTACATTCTCTTTCTTTCCGTCTATCTATTTCTTTCAGCTCTTCGATACATCACCTTTTGTCAGTATTTAACCAATTTCAACCCTATTTAACAGCGCATACAGTAATTTCAGCATCAAGAATTACGTCGCTACAGAAGACTTGTTTCCTGCTTCTAATTCTATCGTCTACATTCTATTTCTCTTTCTTCTTGTTCTTTTCTATCTCCTCTCTATCACTCTTTTTCTTTCAGCATTTACCTGTCGCAAATAATTTGTCATGTGCCATACCTATCTCTTTCATGCGCGCCATCTTGCAATTGCCTGCCATTCCTAATACTCTGTCGTTCATCAACGACATTTCATAAATTTGAAAGAGGAAGAACAATTATATGCTACTTGAGCTTATACAGAGTGTTAAAACGATATAGTACATTTTCATTTACGATTGATTCTACACGCTAAAGTAATGGGAAAAGCTCATATACACATATTTAGGCACATATGCCCGGAAACGATTGTTTTTTTATTTATAAACCTTTTTATACAATTTTCTGAATCTTTCATAGAGGAATAACAGCCCTATACTATTGTGAATTAATTAACCTAAAATGCACAACGCCGTCACTGTTAAAAATAATGTTAAAGAAAAATATCTAAGAAAGAACATCCAAGTTGAAAAATATTTGACTGAATCACAGTGATGAACGAATTACATTCAGTTGGAATTTCTTTGCAGTAATAACATGAAGGTGTTTCCAGTTAAAGTATTTTATTTAGCATTTTCTGGTACGATAGTCTTCGGTCGTGTAGAACTGATCCTGTAAATATGTCCGACATTTTTGTAAGCATTCTGTAGACTCATAGGGCTATATAAAGTGTTACTGGAAATTGAGAGCGATTGCAAGCAATGCCGCCTCAACGACACAGTCGTTCGTAAAGCGACCAGCTTGAACCGAGCAAAATAATGCAGAATTAACCTTGCTGAGCAACCGGATCGGGGACTATTGGTACATTAGCCAGGGTAAGACCAGAATTCCTGGAGTCAACGACGCTGAGGAGATGGAGCAAACGGACGTAAGTCCAAACCCCATGGTGCTCTATGAATCTCGGTGAACTTGTGACTACCTTGACCAATTCTTTGCAAAAAAAAAAAATGAAACTCTAGAAATGTTGTTGTCATATCTCTATACACACAGTCAGTTTCCTTTCACTTCGGTCAAAGAAGGTCGCAGAGAGTAAGGTAGTGGAGAAGTTGGGCCGAGGTTTGCATCACCCCCTCGCGCCCCGCCTGCGAAAGCTTGCTGCCGCCGCAATCGGGGTGCGGGGAGATTGGGGGAAGTAAAGGATGCTTCATTTTCGGCATACTTTGACTCGAAGAAAATGAAATCGAGCCCCCAGAGTACCCGCTCCCCGATCAGCACCAAATTCACCTTCTATTTCCTTCACTATGCTAGCACCTTATCGCGCAACTGCTGCAGCTGGAAACAACAACCAAACGATTAGCAGTCGGTCTGCACTGTTAAGTGATTCTATTCCCAGGAGGTCGTCTTACATTGAAGGAGCTGTTGAACATATCAGCAACAACTTGTCGTTAAATGTAAACTCACAAAGTTTCGATGCAAGATTCAACAGTCAATCTGCATTAGCTAGAAGTCCTTGGTTAAACAGTTTTTGTTCGAAATACGTAGTGCTCAAGTTCTCGAAATCTTAACTTCGAATATTAACAATGGCTTATCCGGTTGGGCGATTAATCGTCGTTGGGTAGTTGTCTAAGGAAAATGTATTCCCAATCGAGTAGCGAGGTCCATGAAATACTTTATAAGAATACAGGAAAGGGCTTAGGATCTAAACAGAAAGTTTTCAACTTTAAATCGGATTATTAAACTGTTCTCTTCAAAATGCTTCACAGAAATGTGTTTCTTGTCCAACAACATATACGACTATTACAACGTGTCGCAAGGAAAAATCACGATCCCCAACGTCGACGACGGCGAAGAATGTCTACTGACGGATGTAAGTCGTTGAGAAATGGATTCGTGATCCCACATACATATTCCTTTCCGTTAGTTCATAATTCACCCCCACTCTTCCACGTGTACTTTTTCACCAGTGTAGAAATCTGTCTTATCCCCTGTAGATCCTCAAAACGATGAACATTGAGGTTGAAATTTCAGTGAACTTTTCTGTGATACGAAGAAACTGACAAATAGTAACGAATGTTATTCGATCTGCGCAGGAGATGCCAATATAAAATACTGCATTCAGTGACGCTTTACTGCGCCATTATTGGTACTGCGAGATACATTGACTAGGTAGTTTCAACTTTCGACACATCCTCTCAGTACTTCGTGTCTGATATTTTCTTAAAATTTTGTTGAAAAATTCAGAAACGCTGTTCTTCAGAAGATGAAACTCAATACCTGTCGTTGATTTTTGATTTTATGGGCATAAAATGTGTATAACGTGAATTGGACTTTTCTCTTAAATACAAATTTCGAAATCTTTCGTTACTATTTCAACATTGCGACTCTGTGTACATAAATATTAGATCCTAAACAGTTTATCGTTTCACCACTTTCTACAGCTGTAAAACACGAATCCAGTTTTTAGCCTGGACCAATGTACGAGTTATCGTTGAAACCAATCGACTGACCCTTCCACATGTCCATTATTTTGATATCGCTTACCTTTTTATGACACATCTCACATTTACATTATAAATTATTTGTTTCCCACGTAAAATTAACAGGAAGACGGGTCAGTCGATGGTTGGAAGAACCCTGAGAAAGTAGACGATGAAACATTTTACCGCAAGAAATTCCCTTGGTAGTGAGTTGACAGTCAGTCCAGTCCCGACAGACTCGACGAGTCTTACCCTCTTTCTGATTCATTGAAAAAAAAGAGAAAAAAAAAGACAAAAAAGCAAAGAACAGGCAGCCACGAGATGGACATTCTCGATGGTTGGTCGAACATCGGTCCCAGACATCAGAGGAACGGTTCGATTTCGGCTTTACCCTCGAAAACAAGCCAGCTCGAAGTAGGTAGTATTGGCTGGTACCTGAACCAGTTCAAGCCTCTTGAGGAACACTCTCAAAAGGACGTACTATAAGAACTACATTCCTTTTTCGCATATACGAAGGAGGCAACTCGCAACCTGTGTAAACTCAGATGCGATCGAAACTGAAAGGAACATTGAGCCTCCTTCGTCGTCTTACTTGAGCTGTTGCTCTTCTATCTAGTTTTTCTTCTTCAATGCAAATTTTGTACGTTTTTTTGGTCTCGTATACGATTATGAATGTAGGTAGAAGCGGCTACATAATACGAGCATCGCTTCCGCTTGTGAGCTTTTTCTAAAAACACGCTTCTTTTTTCAAAGCTTCTTCGACAACTTCATCAGCTTTGTATCGATAATATTGCTTGCGAATCGAAGCTTCGTATACACTACAACAGAGAGACTGTCGATAATGAAATCCTATCCCCTGGGAAATTGAGCTTTCCTCATTTTCACGAGCTTCCTGTTTCGACAGTCTACCTGGAAAAGCTATGAACGAAAATATCCACTTTCTGGATTAATATCCGTCGCTATTTCTATTATCCTTGTGTGCCTTCACTAATAATTCAGCATTTCCTTCAATAAAAATCTAACTATTACTGTGTCAGAAGTGCTTACTTATCAGTCTTCAATATTGTTGGCAATGAAGTGCTTCGTTTCTGATAAATGTTCATTAAAGTTTTACAAAGTGACCACACACAGAGCCGAAGCATTCATTTAGAAATTCAGTAGAAAACTGGTAACTTCTGATACATAAGTTTGGAACAATAGTTTCTGACGATCGTTTCCTGATAACAGCAAGCCTTCGATGTGCTGGGCTTCACACAGGAGGAGAAGAACGACATCTACAAGATCACCGCCGCTGTCATGCACATGGGTGGCATGAAATTCAAGCAAAGGGGTCGTGAAGAACAGGCTGAAGCTGATGGCACAGAGGTACCTTATTCTTTTCCATTTTCACACATTATTTCTGTTAAAATCTTTGCTCTGCACGTGATCGGGCGATTTAACATGCAAATCATTAAATGGATGAATCTAGATTGTTGTAGCGAATATGTTAATACTCTTCGAATCTGTTGCATCATAGGAGGGTGAACGTGTCGCCAAGTTGCTTGGCTGTGACTGTGCCGATCTTTACAAGAACTTGCTGAAACCAAGGATCAAAGTTGGTAATGAGTTCGTGACACAAGGTCGTAACAAGGACCAAGTAACGTACTCGGTGGGTGCCATGTCGAAGGCCATGTTTGACAGGGTGTTCAAATGGCTGGTCAAGAAGTGTAACGAGACTTTGGACACCAAACAGAAGAGACAGCACTTTATTGGTGTACTGGATATTGCCGGTTTTGAGATCTTCGACGTAAGTTTCTTTGTACACGATAGGAATAATACGCACCTTACACTGATTACAAACACGATCGTTGGTGATTCTTTTAAATACTTTAATTCTTTTTTATATATTACCATTCTGCAGAAATACTACAAAACCGAAGGGGAACAGTTGCCTAATGGGTACTTACCTTGTATATGGCACAGACTGTGGGATATAGAGGCTTTTTGTTAAATTATTTATTTATCTATTTATTGTTCGCGGGTAGGGTCCATTTAGATGCAAGAACAATATACGATATGAGAATAGCATACAATACAAGGAAACGCTATAGAGGGAAAGTAAATAGAGAATAGTATACAATACAAGGAAAAACTATAGAGGGAAAGTAATGTAGAGACGCAAAGAGGATGATGAAATAAAGGACAAAAGTGAATTTTACAGGGAATTAGTTAAATTGTAAACAGCTACTCTATAAGACAGCTCTGTAAACGGTAATCTTAAACTTAGAACTAGCCAGATCATAGATGCAACGAACAGGGTTGGTAAAACTAAACTTGATGGTGTAAATGAATCATCCGAATAATAATGTACATTCCTAAGTAGTACATTATACAATAAATAGGGATATTAAAGTTCACTAAAGGCACGGCATTTTTTACAAAAAGGACAAGTTAGAGACAATTGCATCTGTATAACATTACTGTAATCATGATACCTAATTGATAAGGGATGCTCAAGTTTAAAAGCTATAAAGCGTAGAAATTTGTATTCGCTTCTTCCTAGATTTATTTTGAATTTCTCTACACAAGACTTGCAAGTTTGTCAAATAATATTGGATGCTTCACGCTATCAAAGGCCTGCCTGCAGTCTGTGCAAATGATATTCATTTGCTAGTTTTTATCCAAGGCTTTGTGCACAAAATTGCGAAAGACTGATAGATTAGCAGACCTAATAGTGCATGCAGCTCGAACAATTGCCCTTCTTCATTATATTTGAACTGTTTATTAGATATTCATTTTTCTATATAACTTCCAGTCTTTGGGGTAAACTTGTGTGAGTAAATTTGTTGAAACACAAAACACGCAGATAAAAAAACTGTTATTCGAATGCTTGATCGCACCAACTATTTTTATAATTTTTCAAATTCTTCATGACTGTTTCGCAAATTGTATTTATTACCTATTATACATTATACATAGTTAAGGTTAGTCGAATATCTAGTATTTAAAAATCGCCAACTAGATCAACAAAGAAAATTAACAACTGAAAACACAAATACATAATAAAGGTAGGCTCTCACTGCGCTTTGCCTCGGCTCATTTTATTCTTCCTATGCTTTAATTACGCATTTTGACAAGTTGACTCACATTACACCTCGCCTCATCTCGGCTCGACTCCCATCAGCGGATCTCTTCTTGAAAATATTTTGAATTTTGAAGAGACGCGTGGCGTGGTGCGTGTCGATGCAATACCATGAAACAAAACAATTATCACTCGCGCTGGCAGTGAATTCTCTGAATCACTGACCCAAAATGTAAACCGAGACAGGCTGAAAGCTTCGTGTAGATCAAAACCGAGGCGAGGCGAGTTTAGATGTGAGTGAGAAAAGAAATCACGCTGAGGCGGGCCATAGTGGGAGCCAGAGGTCATTCCACTATATTCTTAGGAGCACACTAAACATTAACAACGAACTAGTTCTTGTCAAGAACTCATCGTACTTGATTACATGCAGTGTCAGAAGAAAGTATGTATCTACCTCCTATATACAGGGTATATACTTCTTTACCTCGTATATACCCTGAATATACTTTGACTCTCTGATTTAACCGACAATAACTTATCAAACAATGTTTGGGGAATTATTTTAATTTTCAATTTTCACAAAGTATTTTATTGGTGTTTAATAACAACTCATTTTACACTATAAAAAACATACCTTAATAGAATCCAGGTACTTATGAAAAAAAAATATTAATGCGGCAGCACTGTCTTTAAAAATTATTAACAACTTATACAGTAGAATTACGAGATATCCGGTCTTATGTGTTCTGAACGTGATAATACCGAATACATAATCTATCTACATATATTATACTAACGCCATTTAGTATAAAAATAAAACATAAGCTATAATATTAATATAGGCATGACGATAATATGACGATTATAAAAGTTAAAAGATTTAGGTATATTTTATATAAAAAGTTATTATTGATGAAATCGTGAGGCTAAGGTGTATGAATACTTTTCTTTGTCACTGCATTACAATACAGTATCACACAATTCGCATCACATTTTCCTGACTTTATTATATGAAACAAAAAATTACTTGCAGCTAAAAACCAGTCTTTTGATCATTGATTTTTAATAACAAAACACACAAACTTACAGTTCAATACTCGTCAGAAGAAAATTTCACCAGGGGGATTTGAGAGGGGTAGAAAATATTCAACACCTCTTTTCATTATCCTTTACTCTTTAGATCGTCCAAAAAACTACTAAGTAGTCTTTGTTCGCTCCCCAAAATCAGTATCTACATTTCATTTCGTTCTTCAGTATAACGGTTTCGAGCAACTCTGCATCAACTTCACCAATGAGAAACTGCAGCAATTTTTCAACCATCATATGTTTGTCCTTGAGCAAGAGGAATATAAGAAAGAGGGTATCGTCTGGCAATTCATTGACTTCGGAATGGATCTCCTCGCGTGTATCGAGTTGATCGAGAAGGTAGCTTGGTGTACAGAGACCTCCTGAATTCTGATTTCTTTAGTTGTGCCCCTCAAAAGACTGTCCCTTTTACTCGTTTAGATAATCATTATGTGATATTCATTAGGATATTGTCCCTTAATGGTTGTTCGATCTCACTAGGAGGTCCCTCCCCGAATGTTTAGCATTGTTTGAAAGTGTTTAGATTCTTTTGTTATTATTCGTGAAAGTTTTTCAAACTGAATCGTGTTGTATATACGAATTAGGTGTGATTTATTTGCACAGTTGTCTTTAAGTGGTGTTTTGGATATTGAAAAATGTACTTGTAATTATGTTTCCGTGGCCGTTCTGAATCTCTATGATCATGAACGCCTCATTTTTAGTCCTTTATCTTGTTCCCCGAGTATCTGGAGTGACAATATTTTGGAATGTTCCTTCAATTATACGATTTCTCTTAACAATCTCGCTACATTAAGTGGATGTTTATCCTCAGTCTTCCTATCAAGACAGACAATTCTTCCCGGGGTTGTTAATCTGGCCCTGAATAGCATCTTACCAAAATATTTACCTACTTTGTACGAAGGGACGTTTCCGTTTCAAGCTCCACGTATTTTCCAAAAAATGCATGCATCATCATTGTGCAGGGAATTCTTGGATTTTTGCCTTTGATCCCCCTTTCTCCCTTTGATATTGATCTATTTATGTCACAATAATGTGATTTTCCACCCAAACAAACTCCACAAATGATAACGCCGTCAGAAGAAGAAAATCTGCTGACTGAGCAGCAGCTGGAATCGTCGTTGGAAAACATCACCTTTTTAACTATCATGCTGGTCACAGTTGTCGTTGATTCGAAAAACATAAAAACAGTGGACTTCACGCGGAGTAAATTGTGATTGGTTTTAGTTAATTAACCTGTTGAAAGTATTATGCATTACCAACTGTCCATTAAGGAACAGGATGGTACTCCAGGTATAAGTCTTCTAAATGTTGTTTGTTGAGTAGTGGTTGTTAAAAGTAGACTAATACGTTAGAAACTCAGTGCCCTTAAAAGTGTTGGACACAGATGTGTGCGAAAAACGATGTGCGATATTTCTAAAACACGTACGGATAAAATGACGGAAAAGTAATATTCCTTTGCGTGCAACTGTGTTTTGGAAATCCTTTGTATTCATTTTCAAACACTTACAAAAATAGAATATAGTAATTTGTAATGATTCACTCGAAAAAGTAACATTTTATGAAAGATTAAAAGTCACATTTTATGAAAATTTAATAGTCAAAAAGTTTTCACTACAGAAAGAGTACAGATTTTTTAACGCTGTCCAACACTATACCCCTTATTCCTTGAATAACGACATCGTAGAAGTGTTGTCGTGAGATTTGCATACATTACAGAGACACTTTGCAAATCACTCGTCGAAGATTCAGGAAGAATCTTTACGTTGAAGAGTTACGTAGAACTTTGTAGAAAGTTACGTCAGGTCAATCGACGATAAACACTTTTGCAACAGGAATGACATAGTAGGGGACTGAAATTCCTGAAATTCCAAGTCTATATCGTTTACACCGATTTGAAAATGGCGGTTTCTTAGCTTATAATGGCTGGCTGAAGTGAAAACACGAGACTTCAGTATTTCCGTGGCAAAATGTGAAAATTGTGCAAAATTTATAACAGCCGATTGACTTGCCGATGTATGGGACACTAAACCGAAATACTAGTGGTTAGTAGATAAAACGGTTGCCTGATATGAGGGTAGAGTGTATAACATCCTGTAAAGCACTTAGTTCCCAAAGACGTTGAAAAAGGTTCGTGAAAATTGAGACCCGAATGGACCTATACAACCGAAAGACGACACTGGTTTGAACACTGACGAACAAGCATGCCTGATTGTTGCTCGAACAGTTCAACAGCTTCGAGCAGCTTTGTATCAACTTCACCAATGAGAAGCTTCAACAGTTCTTCAATCACCACATGTTCGTCCTCGAACAAGAGGAGTACACGAAGGAGGGCATTCAGTGGGAGTTCATAGACTTTGGCATGGATCTTCTCGCGTGTATCGAACTGATCGAGAAGGTACAAAAAGACGAATATCGATCGTGGTAACGGATCCATTGACGGATCCAGCCGTAAAAAAAAAAAAAAAGTGAAAAGATGAGAGCGCAGCAAAAGGTTCCGTGAAAATGACCACCTGGATCCTTAACAATGGCACAATTTAACGCTTATTATACTGCTAAATGCAATAGTGATCGTCCACTGTTTTCTTGAGTTGGTCGTAACCAGTCATAAATTGATTTTCTTTCGTGATCCTTTTCCTCATTTTATGTATTGTCATTTGCTGAATAGTGTGGTTTCGCATTTCGCCAAGAAGCAAGCAGACTTTTCCGTCTCGCTTAGGCAACCAAATCATCTCTCTTATCACTTCTTTCCGCTCAAGTCCCGTAACACATTAAGGGGTCATGCCTAGTTGGCAGGCGTGATATTCGGGATTTTTTTGTGCAAAATCTAATGTATATTTTTTACAACTATTTATTTATTTTAAAAGTACATATATTCAGCAACTGTCGGTAATTTTGTTATAGAAAAATATTTAAAAAATCAACGAATAGCAGAGACTCTTCCGGAAGATATTTTTTTTTGCGGTGAGCACGATTTCTCATAGGCAGATCTTCTTAAATCGAAAAGTGAAGAAGATTCTGTTAGTATATGAGTTTATCTAGTTCGTGAACGAAGGATTTTTGTATTTGGATGAAAACTTTATTTTTAACTGACGAAAAACGAACAGCACAGACATCGAAACATCACGATTTTGCGTTTAACGGCCGCCATTTTGTCTGAAATCATTTTTTTGAAAAATCCTTCGTTCACGAACCAGATAAACTCATATACTAACAGAATCTTCTTCACTTTTCGATTTCAGATGATCCGGCTCCGAGAGAACGTGCTCACCTCAAAAAAAATATCTTTCGGGAGAGTGGCTGTTGTTCGTTCATCTTTTAATATCTTTCTATAACAAAATTGCCGAGAGTTGCTGAATATATGTACTTTCTAAATAAGCAAATAGTTGTAAAAAATATACATTAGATTTTCCACAAAAGACTCCCGAAAATCACGCCTGCCGACTAGGCATGACCCCTTAATCGTTCAATCGAACACGTTTCCTTTCTTCCCCTTGAAAATGATGATCGTACCTGTTAGATATTCCCTCTCGCCTGTTCATGATCTGCTCAACTCCATTAAAAAAAAGTTGATATCTTATCTTCGAAATCAGCCTTCAAATGGTCGTTATTGGATTTCTGTCGCTACGACAATCTACTTAGTTTTTTTATATTAATCATCCTTCTTTTTTTTGTTATCTTTTTTCTTAGCGCTTTTAAGTTCTGACTATTCAATTTATTTTGGATACCACCCCTTTAGGAAGAAGTTTGTATACCACAATCACATTGAAAATTCTACTGTTTTCTATTGTATTCTCACGTTATACAGTTTTAACTGTCTTTGATAGGGAATGTATTTTTAATTTTAACGGAAGGGACACGCCATGGACTATTTCCATTTTTTTTTTTAGAATTTTTTGTCAGCCATTTGTATACCATGACAATAATCGGACAACTGAGCACATTTACATCATTTTCAATGAAATTCCGACATTCTTTCCATGCACAATGTTAAAAATTTTGTTTAATTTTACAAATTCTACAGGTAACTTCTCGTGGATACTTTCTTAAATAGGTAGTATTGTTTGAAAACCTTTTTCAATTCGTCTTAAATTGTGCATGCAATGAATATGGAATTAAACAATTACAAGTGTTCAACGATCATTTGAACTCCCTATGACAGTATACCTACACTTTACCTACGAACATAATTAGTCGAAGTTTTCGAGTATAAAACCGTTTTATGTCAATCGCGACAGCATGGATAATAGATTCTTTTAAAATCCGTTCGGTTGGCGATTTAAGAGTTTTGTTAGTTGTTACAGAAGACAGCACAAATGTATTTGGGCAACTGGCTATTGTAACAGGGAAACAGTAAAGCAGGAGGCTACAACATGAAGCGTTGATAATCCTTTATACTAGAAAATACAGAATTATCAGTAGGTATCATCTTGAGGAATCTTTAAATTTTGCAGTTTAGCGCCAAACATGTCCTATCTTTTTTTACAACATCTCGAATTAACGCATATGCGTCTATCTTTTAATTTTTCAACTGTTGAACTACCTACCTTTGGATTGTTCTCAATCTAGTGACACCCTTTAAGATGCTTTGAATTGATTTCAAATATATTAGTTGAATCTTGAAATTCTTAGAAATCTTAATGGATTTTCAATGTTTTAACGGAGCTTCTCTCTCTCTCTCTCTCTCTCTCTCTCTCTCTCTCTCTCTCTCTCTCTCTCTCTCTCTCTCTCTCTCTCTCTCTCTCTCTCTCTCTCTCTCTCTCTCTTTTTCTAATTTGATGTAAGGCAGGTTGACAATAAAGAAAGTAATAGTATGCTTACATATGTGAGATTAGAATTAGCCATACATTCGTCATACATTCCATGACAAAACACAAGACTCTTTACGACTGCCGAGGTTTTAAAAATTTATGAGATTTGATTAATGTGCGAAGTGATTGAAAACAGAAGACGGGGTAAATTCATAAAGAATACATGAAAATCACCACCTCAGCGTTACAAAATGTGACCAATATAATACAAAATGTGAGAATTATTTGCCCGACACTGCAGAAAAGATACATTTGAATGTACTTCAGGGCACTGACGAAGCTGCTTAAAACGATGTGAGAAATTACATATATTCTTTGTACAGAAACACTTCGACTAATTACGGTAGATCCATCAGAGTTACAAAGAAACGAGACAACAAAACAGGTCACCGAAATCGAGCGGCAGATCTTATTGTCAGCGTACTGATCGTTCTTTTCTTCCCTTGTTTTTGTTCTCTGTTCTCTCTGTCTCCTTGTGTCTCTCTTCGTCCTATGTCATTCGGCATGCTGTGTCACTACCCTGCGTACGCGTGTTCTGCTATGAACACAACAGTACAACGGCTTTGAACAGCTCTGCATCAACTTCACCAACGAGAAACTACAGCAATTCTTCAACCATCATATGTTCGTACTCGAACAAGAGGAGTACAAGAAAGAAGGCATCGATTGGGCATTCATTGACTTCGGCATGGATCTCCTCGCGTGTATCGAACTGATTGAGAAGGTATACTCAGAATTTTCTCCGAAGCGCGAAAGCACATAAAGGCAATGCAAAATCCAGGAAGTGACGCCAGCCAGACCTGTGGATACGTCTGCCGATGTTTGCCGAAAGCTTTCGACTGAAAACGGGATCAGAACCTCCTCGACTGGTCGTCAGTGTTGTGGTGGTAGATCTTTGGTCCATGTTTTGTGTACGCTTGTCGATGACTGGATGCTTATTCCACACTTATTGCAGGAGTCCCCACTGTTATTTATTGCTGTTGTTGTTACTGCCCCTACGAGCAAAGGTACCTGACACGCGTACCTTACCACTACTTATCTCTCTTCATCATGCGTTATCATTTATCATTCATTTCACCCTACCCACCCTTAGAACGGTACTGATGTCGTGCCCATTATTGGACTTTCCCCCGAATCTAATCCTTAAAATCGCTTATAGCGGCAAACAACATTGGGTGTGGTTCACAACTGTTCCTTGAACATCAGGGCATACGAACTTATTTCATTTGTGAACTTAATTTCCTGATTAGGTGGAATTAGTCTGGAACATTAACCTGTTACTCAAAAGTTTATACTCCAGCCGAGGTGGAACAGATTTACTTGTCAAAATCTATAAAAAAAAAAAAGTTGTATCGTTATTGATACTCTAAAACTCTAAATGATACATCAATGTTGATCTTTAAAGATTACTATTTAGCCGAAGTTTGTCGAAATATTTCAATTACGTTAATTCGATATGTTTCTCCATTTTTCTGTCATTACTACCCATTTAATTGTTTCAAATTTGTGAATGTCCTCTCCCGATTGTAACTCCATTGAACTGCTTTGAATTTAAATCGCAAATAATGTGAAAGCAACCAATTGCTCTTACTAGAGAAGCAACGAACTGTTCCGATTTGAAGCAGATCGATAAAAGAAGAAATTCCCGAGGACACGTAATACAAAACTTCTGTGTCCCGCTTAAATGCTACCTCCGCGTGTCCCTCGCACCTCATTTCTTATGTAAGCGGCATTAATGACAGCTGTCTTTCGCCTTTGTTTTCTGTTCCGTTGCTTTCCCCCCATTGGTCACGAGCAGTACAACAGCTTTGAACAACTCTGCATCAACTTCACCAACGAAAAGCTTCAACAGTTCTTCAACCATCACATGTTCATCCTCGAACAAGAGGAATACAAACGCGAAGGAATCGAGTGGACATTCATTGACTTTGGCATGGATCTCCAGCAGACAATTGATCTGCTCGAGAAGGTACTATTAAGCCGTGGCATGAACTACCAGGAATGAGAAGGTCGGCTGAAATTGGATAAAATCGCTGCGAAAGAGATGGCCCGCCGCCAAGACAATATAATAACGGATGACATTTCGCACTTAAAGAAACAATGTTCAGCTTGCGAATGTTACTAGCTGATTACTATTTACCTCTCCATTTAAACTAATCCTCTTTCAGGTTCACCCCTTCTGCATCGTGATACACCGTTGTGTACTTTTCCTTGCAAAATGATACCTCACCCTTTAAACCTTATATGTTGTCGAGTGTTAGGATGTATCTGAAATAAGGTCGGAAGATTGATCAATTTTTGTGCATCCTGTATAGTTTGAAATTTATCGAAATAGTTAAGTTACTTCGACCTTAGTTGGGATAACATCCTCGCCTCTAGACAAAATCAACAGCATTTTGCATCTCCGGTTTTGAGCTTTTGCGCTAATGAGAAATTGCAACGGTGCTGTCAGCTACCGCGACTTCGTTTGTGGGGCATATCACATGGAAAATATTGACTGGACTTTCGTCGATTTCGGTATGGACTTGCAAACAACGATCGACTTGACGGAGAAGGTAAAGGCTCGGGTATGATTGAGGAATCAATCAAGAAGAGCACACCGGAGCAATACCTAATCGGACATTTCACGCTTGCATGCACGGATCTTTTTTTTTGTGCAACACCTGCATATATGTTTGTTCGTGGCTGAGTGTTGTTTTCAGTGAGCAAAACTAATCGACGGCAAGGAATTCTTGATTGATCGACCGAGCAAGTGAAATTTTGGTTTTATAGTTGGCGCTTTTTCAACGTAGAAATGTTGCAACTCAAATGAACGAATGAAACAGCCAGTTTACATGTTTGGAGACGATCTTTCAAAGAATTGGCGATCCTATTTTAAGATCTTCGAGCTGGATAGATCATTCCACATATTATTTTTTTAAGCGAATGTTTGTGGCGATCTTCTAAATCGAAGATCAAATTAACGAAAAATGTCATGTGCAACGGAGTGTTACCTCCATTATTAAACAGTTAAAAAAGTCACGTTAAAGTGGTAAGAGTAGCGTTGCTTCTATCAATCGAATCACTCGATTAAATTATCTTAAAGTTACGCTCTGTTGCAGAATACAAATATGTATAATCAATTGTAAGTTTTATTCGCTGTCAAGATAGTAATAGAAAAAGCAGAAATAACGTAGCAGATTAGGAAATATAATAGTTTTGTAAATTTTTACTGCTAATTGTGACGTTGAAGATGTCTCTCTATTCTCTGAAAGTTACACACAATAGATTATCGAATTTAATCAGCACGTATTAAAGGTTTATACTCTTTATGCACATATTTGAATATTAAGTTGCAATACAATATTTCGCATTGGCAAAAGAAATGCTACTTTTAGAAAAAATTTCATCGTCGGTGCTAGAATTAATGCAATCTATTGTTTATCAATACAGCCTATGGGTATTCTGTCCATTCTCGAAGAAGAATCTATGTTCCCAAAAGCCACGGACAAGACCTTCGAGGAGAAGTTGAACAACAATCACCTTGGCAAGAGTCCTAACTTCTTGAAACCGAAACCACCGAAGCCAGGCCAGCAAGCAGCCCACTTTGCCATTGGCCATTATGCCGGAAACGTACGTTTTCCCTTTATCTCCATTTTTCGATTATTTCCAATGCTGTACGTTCACTTTACAGTAACGCCGCTAAAGTCACGTATAAACGAAAAATTGCTATATGTAATCATTTAGCGATGAAAGACATCGACCAATAGTATAATAGTTAGGTTACACTTAAATGACTCGAATTATTCTGAGCGACATTTTATAAGCCATTCTTTTTAACGTTTAGGCCAGAGCATTTCGGACGTATAGCTACAAACTTAACTAATATAACTTATGAAGAGAGGTAAAACAATATTAATAAAGATGTATTTGCAAAGGAATTGTTACTAAGATCTTCAATTTTTAGTGAAAACAAATTTTAATGTCCACATTTGCGTGGACGTGAAGAGTCATCATAAGTTAACACAGTTATTAATACACTGAACTCTCAAAATATTGATTATTCTACCATATTTCTAATTGTGAAAATTGCTATCTGATGATCCAAAAAAACTGAACATCTCAAAACTGATTGATCTTCAGACATATGATTGTCAGGATGTTTCGGGTTTCTTCTCATCAGTTGTATTAATCAGTTACGTTTGTATATACAATTCTGAAAACCTTACATAAACTTGTAAAAAGTTGTCTTCACTCCAAAGCAACGTAAGACATTCAGATACTGTGTATTATAGAAACACAGAATCTTCTTCTTTTTTTTTTTAAAATTATGAACTCAAGACGGTTTCAAAATAATACAGGGTGTTCGACTGCAGTTGGCAGAAAAGTTAAGGGGTGATTTTAGGCACCAAAATGAGGCTCAAAAACTATAATAACGATATTGCGGTTGAGGCTTCGTTTGTTAGTTATAAGCGTTTAAGCATTTGCCTAAAAACAAGCAATCCGCGTGCACCGACAAGTTAGGCGAGGGGTCGAGTAATGGTAGTCACATCCACTGTCGCACGGGGCCTCTCACCGTAGAGAGGTTGCAACGAAATTTATGATACTCCACATGACCACACGATTCTGCGACACTTAATTCAAAATTAAAGGGTGTCGGGGAATTACATCGGACCTGGCTACTCACTAAAATCCATTGATTCCATTATATCCACAGTAGTCCATCGTGTTAGCGACAAGCACACACGCACGCAGAAATCACACAAAACACAGAATTACACCACCTTAAAGAAAATTTTTTTAAAAAAAATTAAATATGTACACGAATGTACCCACACTGAACACGCATAAAAAGCAGATTTACATGCACTCAAACAATTGAAACAGATAACTCTGAATGATTCTTTACTTCGTGATGTGTCGATGCTCGTTGAAATAAATTAATATCGGCGGAGCTAGGTTGAATATAAGGATCACCAAAATAAAAGCAGTCGAATGAGTTTATTCGTATAAACTGGCTTGGTTGATGTACTGCGTTCGAAGAATTTGGCGTGACTGACGTCTTGGTCAATCAACCCAAGGGAGATCCCCTAAATTAGTTCTGCATCAGTGCAGAGAAAATGTATGTTCAAATTGTAATAAACGGAAATCAAAGCAGCTCCGAACGTTCTGACACATTTAGGGTTATAAAGTAATTTGTGTCCACCTGCTCGCGGCACAGCACGTTCAGGTTAGCTGCGCTCACTTCATAAATACGCATTTCGTTTTGGTGTTTCTCATAGTCAACACAGCTCCGCCGATGTTAACTTATCTGAACGATCATCGACACATCGCGTTGTAGACAAACATTCATTCACCTGACGAATTTACGTCGTAAACTTACTTTAAGTTTATATATTAGGAATTATTAGTTTCAATTGTCTGAGTGCGTGTGAATCTGTTTTTTTTTCTCGAGACGAATTTTAGTGCGGGTAAATTTGATGTACTTTTTTTAATTCTTTATTACGCGTTTCAATGCAGTAAATTAGTGTTCTTTTTTAACTTTTTTTTACACGTTTTAGTGCAGGTGATCTGATATTTCTTTATTTTGGGTTTAGTGATGGTGTGATTCCGTGTCTTAGCAACACAATGGGCTACATTGAATATAATGGAAGCAATGGATTTTAGCGTGTAGGCAGGTTTGGATTAATTCAACAACAGCCTTTAATTTTGGATTAATTGTCAGAGAATCGTGTGGCCATGTAAGTAGAGTATCATAAATTTCGTTGCATCTTCTCCAAGATAAGTGATCCCATGCGCCAGTGGCTGTGATTACCACTCCTCGACCCCTCGGTTGACATGTCTCGCACGCACCGCTGCACGCGGGTTGCCTGCTTTTAGGCATATCTCTAAACGCTTATAACTAACAAACGAAGCCTCAACCACAATATTGTTATTCTAGATTTTCGTCTTATTTTAGCGTCTAGAATCACGCATTACATTTTCTGCCAGCTGTAGTTGAACTGTGTTCGATTCAAAATTCAGCCGATCACTTTTGAATAATGAGTTTTCAGGCTTTCAGGCGGCTATATGCAGCCAGTTACAATACTATTCCAACAGAAGAGTACAACTTACATTCGGAAATTTAGATTAGTTGGAATTCGGATCATAAAGACTTTAATTAATAATAAGGATAAAACTAAGTTCTTCGTGGGTAGGTGCTGTATACAGTTTTAAGATTCATACATCGAAATATAACAATCAACATGTACCCTAACTTAAGGACCATAGAGACAAGAACTTGAAGCAAATGCTCGATTAACAGGTACCATACAACATCACGGGTTGGCTGGAGAAGAACAAGGATCCGCTGAACGACACGGTAGTCGATCAGTTCAAGAAATCTTCGAATAAACTGTTGGTCGAGATCTTCGCTGACCATCCTGGACAGTCGGGTGATGCTGGTGGTGGCGGTGGCGGCAAAGGTGGACGCGGCAAGAAGGGTGGTGGTTTCTCCACGGTGTCATCGTCCTACAAGGAGCAGTTAAACAACTTGATGACCACTCTAAAAGCTACCCAGCCCCACTTCGTCCGTTGTATTATCCCCAACGAATTGAAGCAGCCTGGTGTCATTGATTCTCACCTGGTCATGCACCAACTGACTTGTAACGGTGTACTTGAAGGCATTCGTATTTGCCGTAAAGGCTTCCCCAACCGAATGGTGTATCCTGACTTCAAGCTACGGTAAGAATTCACAATCGATTCGTACTTCTTTTGAAAACATCTTATTTCAAACGAGATACCTTATCAAAGAAATATTTATGGCTGTGCACTATGGTGGGATGAGCATATTTTTGATCATATCGAACAATTATTAGACAAGATAAAAGTTCTTCTAAGTCTTGAAACATCTTGTACGACTTAATTGACTTGATGGCATTGGATACTTTATCAATTTTGGAAATCATGAATCAAACAATGCAAAATTAAGATACATATTGTATTATGGCATAGTCCTTACAATTACTTATAAAGATTTTATGCTGATTTTAATATTACTTTAGTTGTACATTACAACAAAAAGATCTAGCTACACCTTCCCTTGTAAGGTTCTCATGATTATTTTAGCATTATTTAGGGTTCGTTCTTTTTTACTTTGTTTGATGGTAGTAAATAATATAACTCATTCAGAACGAACACATATAGACAATTTCATTAGCTGATAATTACAAGATTGTGCCTCTCGAAACATTCAAAACTGAAAATAACTATAACACATTCGATTTTATAATATTTGTACATTCATTTAAGATTTTCGAGATTTGCAAAAGACTTTATTTAACATCAAACAATATAATACATCAACTTTACAAAACTGAAAGATTAATTCCAATCACGATCAGTGCAAGCCGGTTATAGTCTATAGTTATACAGGGTGTTTATAAAAGTGTGGGATATTTTTCTAAATTGGTATACGCATATGTCTAATAATGCTTGTTAGTTTAGTAGTTACAGGCATTATTATGTTCTATATAACACGGGTCCGGAGTGCCTATTAAGTGGCATTTAACGAAGCTCAGCTGTGTTTCCGCGGTTCGATATGTTGATTATCATTTCGCCTTTGATTTTTTAAATGCCAGACATAAAGGATATCAATGAAAATATATGTAGTATATTAGGCCAACTAACGAACACACCGGTCAGCCAGTTGCCCTTTAATAGGCAGTCTGGACTGGTATTTTACGGAATATAAAAATGCTTTGAACTGCAAAACTAAGCATTATCGGACATATCCATATACCAATTCTTTTTATTATTTTCATGTATTCTTAGCGCATTTTTAGAAATAAATACCCTGTATATTATTTTATAAATTACAAAAAATATGTTCATCTATCGCTGTGTTCATATTATTTGAACTATATTTTAATTTATTATCTGGTATATTTATTTTTCTTTTAATGTATTTCAATTTATTGTTCTATTTAATTTTGATATTTATTCATTCATTATCATTGAAAATTAATTTTATATCTCTCTCCTATAATTCTTCAATTTCGTCCCTCGTTACAAAGGATATTTTACTTATATTGCAAACTCCTAAATACTAAATAGAAGTCGAGCGAAAAACAAAGAAAAGTAGGTTGAGAATTAGGAAAGGAAGGATACATACGACACTTTATAAAATGACCCTTTCATATTATGATCGTACAGTTACATGATCTTAGCTCCGGCCGCGATGGCGGCCGAAGCGGAGCCAAAAAAGGCCGCTGCAAGATGTTTCGAAGAAATCGGACTTGATCCGGACAGCTACAGGATTGGTCACACAAAGGCTAGTTATATACCCCCGAAAGAACTTCATTTTGAAATTTTTCATGTATTTTGTCCCTCGTCTGTTATCCCCCGTAGAATGAATATTCTCATCTTTTCTGACGAAGAGAGAAATCCTTCTAATACACTCTCACAAGCAATTGGGATACCACCCTGAAATCTTTTTGGAGCTTCGATAATTCTATACGTTTTTAGTTTCTATCTTACTTCCTATTGAAATATTTGCACTCTTATGTCCTTGTGCACGTCACCATTATTTTCATACACTTGAATTATCGAATGTTCGTTGAGTGCTTTCAGGAGTATTTATCTCCCTTTAAATAGTTACGCGGAAACATTAGTGCCCCGTTTTATATTTCTATTCGTCGTCCTACCCCTGCCCCCGAATATAAATATTGTATATGCACGTGCACCTTGGAATTCTGAAATCTCGTTCATTAGTAAGTACACCCTCTGAAGTGACCCTTATAAATAGAAATCCATGAATTGGTAATAGACGCATAGACGTTTAGATACATGCACGCAGTAGACCTTGTGTGACCCTTTGAACGTATAGAAGGTGCGAGGAGAGGATAGAATTACCCGTGGAGAGAGGCAGTAATTGATGCAGAGCGGATACCCTTGTTTCGTTTATCGAATCAGATTTGAATACAATACGCAGAAATCCCCCCACCGTAAAACCGTTGCGGTGACCCTGTATACTAATAGCGTCCGATCACCTGTTTCTGCTCCGTCACCCCTCGCCCTTTAGGTACAAGATTCTGGCGCCTGCGGCAGTTGATAAGGTGGCTTCCGACCCGAAGAAAGCCGCAGAGGCGGTTTTGGAAGCAACCGGCCTCGATCCCGATCAGTATCGTCTTGGACACACCAAGGCACGTTTCCTCTCGCGATTTTGGCCCCTCTCCCCTTGTTGCACACGAGGGCCACATCGATTATGTTCACAGAAAGCTTTATGCGAATTTCATCGATTATTCAATTCCGACTCTTGCATTCAGCGCACTATTATTCAAATAATTCACTTTATTTGTGTCACAGACCCCTTTGGCAGTATAGGTACCTTACATACTGCAAATATTACTGCTGTGGTCTTCTGTCTACATTCATAAACGAAGAAAATGCGAAGTTTCAATTACAGATAATAATAAAAGTGAATGCATAGTTTTCTTCCTAAGATCAATGATCCGTTGAAAATCTTTTCTACTGGTTTCAGTTCTGACTTCAATTAGTTTTGACTTCAACGCCTTGTATGTATGTGTATATCAATGATGCTTGAAACACAACAGAGTCGTAATTTCGATAATCGGTATTGCTTCGCATTTAACTGTTTTACAGGTGTAAAAAACATGCCTAACTAAAGAGGACGTCAATACTCCCTGGGACTGAGTTATTGGATTCACGGCCGCCTGATTTTCATTAATCACCATAGACTTCTAAAACAGAATCTTTTACATCTATTCGGTCAACTTAACTCATGTAGCTAGACAGAAGTAAATGATATTCTAGTTTCGAAAAATTCTGTTTTAGAACTTCTAATTTACCAGAGATCGAACACCAGAAGGATCTCGCAAACCCTACACCCCATTCTTGCAATTAGTAAAGTAACAATTAGATTATGGACAAGTGTCTAACCTTGCGTGATCATTTTTCTCTGTTGTGCTATCCCATTCATAAAACCAACCACCGCAGATACAAAATTCTGTGCGCCAATGCCATCAAAGAACCCTGCGAACCGCAAAAGGCGACCCAGCTGATCCTGGACGGGATCAATTTAGAGCCCGATCAATACCGTATGGGTCTCACCAAGGTATTAGACACCTTTGGTCTATCTCTCGGAACGTATTAACGCACTACTGTGTTCTATTTAACCCTCACCTTTAACCTTTTATATATATCTACGAAATATTTAAAGATTTCCCTGCCGTCTGCTTGCTGGTCGTGTCGTGACAAAGACTTTTACCTCATCGATCAGTAATACGCATCGTGTTACTATGGCTGCAATACAAGAAGTTTACTTCCGTGTGGAATAGAAAACTTTTAATCTATATAATCCCATTATAAAGAATTCAAATGTACTCCTAGTGTCGAAAGAATGACACTCTACCATCAGGAATATTTTCCAACCACTGTCGTTCACATATTCATTCATGTATAGGATTGACTCTAAAATTATGTTAAACTTGTAAACTTATTCTGAATTTGGAAATAATTTCATTAAAAATTCGTAAACTACTGTTTCACCCCTTCTAATGTGAGGACGGAAAAAATTATACGGAAGAAAAAACTTATTGTAACAATGTTATGTTGTAATTGATTGTAACGATGGTACAGGACGAAATACTAATTTAGTTTGTATAAAGTGCAATATTAGGAGAAAGGAGATAATTTTCTGTGTAAAAAGTTGTCAGTCTCCATCTTGTGAATAACTCGAACATTTTATCAAATACGCAAACGTAGCTGAAACTCAAAATTGTTACTATAAATTACTCACAATTTGGTCTAATTTAGGATTTTATACTTCGTCAGTTTTTATCTTATTCTTTGAATAGTCGAAAAGTTCATATTTTCTTTCATCTGACTCTGAATTAATTCCCGAGGCAATTATTTAACGAAACCAGGAAACAGATTATATATTTCAAACAACAAGAATGGCTTATACAATACATCGTATGAAATTATTGGCCAAGTCGTTATTACTTGAAAATAAAGTCTTTCTCCATTTGTACTTTGTATAAATTAAAGGCTACATGTATCTTGTTATGTTCTTTAGAGCAAAGTGTTAAAGTGTCGGCCCCAAGAGCAATAACTAAAATCTTTAATGTCCATCCACGATAACACATTAACAAACAGAACTCTTTCATAACACTCTTTCTATTTCTTGTCGCATACAAGGTAACTTTTATTTGGCTTCTTAACGTTTCACGGTAAATAATTGTATCTCTGTCTTTGGCTTACTGTCTGTCACAAAACTGGCGAAACAACGTAAAACAGGAGTTTCGTCTGTATAAACCTGGCATGGCAATTCTGTATCAATGGAACGCTCTTACTTTGATTATTTTTTACTCTTAGTCCAGAATCGTTTAGAATTCCCTGGGCTACATAGATACACGGTTTTTATTGAATGTTACCACGTTAAGAATAGTGACAGAAATTTATAAGCGCAAAATAATGATATTATGTTTCTGAAATTTTAACAGTCTGCAGAGGAAAATAATTGTCTAATAAAATGTGATAGCAAATCCCGAATCATTGCATTTGTTCACTCTGTACCTGGCGAACAAATTTTGAAACAAAAATAATCAAAGTACCGGAGGGGGAATTGTCGAACAAGATGCTGATTGGAGCTTTCCTTTCTCCTACCAACTTGAAAAAAATAGGTGTTCTTCCGTGCCGGAGTTCTGGGTCAAATGGAAGAATTCCGAGACGAACGTTTGGGCAAGATCGTATCCTGGATGCAGGCCTACATCAGAGGTTACCTGGCCCGAACGGACTTCAAGAAACTCCAGGAACAACGTTTGGCTTTGGTAGTCGTTCAGAGGAACTTGAGGAAATACTTGAAACTCCGTACTTGGCCATGGTGGAAACTCTGGCAGAAAGTCAAGCCTCTCCTCAACGTCACTCGTATCGAGGACGAGCTTGCTGTAAGTGTTTTAACAAAACGTTTCTTATATATATATATATACTTCATACTGCTCATACATCCACGAAAAAAAATTCTTGTTTGAGATTTTTTTTTTTTGGTAATTTCACGAAACAATTATAGAAGCGTAGTCTGTGTATTTAAACGTTCGAAAGGTTTGCGTTACTAGGTGCATAGAATACGTTACTACAGACGTTTCTGGTCACTGTGAATCATTTAAGTTGGCGATCAATTGAGTACATTCAGGAGAACCACAGTAAAATAAAAATACGGAAATGTTAGTTTCGTGTATGTTTCCCTCAGTGATACGAGATCCAGATTTCATAAATTTTATGTCGTAAAATATTTCGTTTATAGTTAAACTGCGTTTCAAACTTTATGCCTTATAACTTCAGATTCTTCAAATAAATTACTTCGTAATTTGATATTTTTCCGCTTTAACTATTGCAAAGTGAATCAACATAGACTTTTCATTAGACATCTAATTTGTATTGTTCATAATAGTCATCTTTCGAATAAATCCTGGAGTCAATTTCAACCGGATCTGTTTTTTAAGCAGTCAATCTATAAGTATGTATGTATCTGCATAGAAGGCACTGCGTAAATTTTATAAAATTTTACTGCTCAATCATTCTGCGAAGGTTGCTCTGAAATAAATTGCAGCAGAATCAAAAATGTTTCAACAGATCGCCAACCTTCAAACTTCTAGTTTACAAGGAAGCGATACGTGGTGAGTGTTCTCGACCAACAGCAAATATGTAATTCGATCGCCAGCGAAATCTCGGGCATTGGGCTTAAATCACATTCAAAGTCGAATAATTCACCGGCAAAGATACATTTGCCTTTCTGTTTCGTGAAAGCAGTATTATGCCGCGATTTTTTTTTCTCGGCATCCCTCGGTAAAACGATACTTGGCTGCCGTTTGAGTGTAAACCATCGTTCCAAGAATCTTCGGACAATGTCGAAAACACCGATTGGTAAAATACACTACGAACGGGGAATCATCGATTTCGTGATAATTTACGAGAGCCGTAACCCTGTATTTCACACGTAGAATTTGTTTCTTTGGTTCGCGAAGACACGATCTCCAGACGCATTAGCTTTGGACAGCCACGTTTATTTTCCTAGCCCCGCTATTTTCTCCTTTTGCCTTCTTTCCGAATGATCGCCAAGCAGGATGTTCACTGATATCCAACAGGGTTGAGAAACATTTGAAATAGCTTTCATAGAAGAGGCATGCAAAAAAAGTCCAATTAAAGGAATATATTTCGCGAACGGCAACCGGTACCTACTTACAATTAGATTTAAGCGGAAATTAACTTTGCTGCGCGTTTAGTTAGAAAATATTTCTACTACAGGTTTCTATTCATTTATTATTTTGTGCGTTCTGTTTACTATTTCCAATTCTTTAAAAATGAAAAATAAAAATTATTCAGTGAAAAAGATTAATTTATAGTAGAACCATAACAGTAGAAGTAGAGTCATTACCACATTTTTTTGGCAAACCATCCGCAAATAAGTTCCGACAATTAAAGATGGTAGTATGCCATCATTCACTGTTAGATAAAGCTCCATGTTAATGATGAAAGTAAATTACGGAACACTACACCAAGTACAGAATGGTTATCATTGTAGTACTTATCTCCGACATGTGTAATGCATAGTTTCGGGTGAAACTTACTCGAAACAATGCATTAAAATTGCAGAGATCAAAATTGTCTCTGGAAAATCTCAGCTTATCAATTGTTGGATAGATTAGAACATTTTCGGATGTTTACAATTACTAAAATGTGCTCCCGAAGTTGGATCAAAGATTTCTGGAACACGTAGACTAAGTACATATGTAGCACAAACGCAGTTCTATTTGCAGCTCTGGGGTGAGAAATTTAAAGGAAATTCATGATTATAGAAATTTATTGATGGTCTTCTTACGTGCAATTTGGGGTGTGTCCGCCCCACAATAATTAATTTATACCGTCGATGTCACATGCTTGACAAATTTTGGCCCATCGAAATTCCGAAAATTCCAATTATACAAGAATCGAAGCTAGGCGGTCGCAGTTTCATCAATCCTCCGTAAATAAACCTGCAAGAGTATTTTACGTATGCCTTTTCACTACGGCGTGAATTTTCGACTCCCATATTTTCTTCTATTTTAATCGCTGTGCAGCCTCTGTAACGCAAACAAGACAGGAAGCTTATTTATTTCCGTCGCATTATGATTGCAAACGCGTTAAAAAAAATATATCAAACTCCTAATCTCGTCACGTAACATCGGGTGGTTACGCATTGGCGATTATTCATTGTGTCTAATTCAATCGTAGAGATGAGAAGATCGCCCTTTTGGTATATTTAGTACGACTTTATTTTAGAAAACTATTTTCGAAGCCGTGGTGCTGGAAATGTCGGGTCGCGTTGAGTTTGAACATTCCTTTCTTCATTATACGAAATAAATTTCTTTGGATTATTCGAATTTATTAAAAAACATATCTACCTATGACCATTAATAAACAGACTGATTCTAAAATGCGGTCGGAAAACTTGCAGATATATTCTGAGGCATATATGCGTCAGCAAATTTCATAGTTTTCAGGCATAGCCACGTTCAATTTTGGCACCAACACTTCATTAGTAATATCGTCGGACTAAGCAGTATTGTATTAGGTGCACCGAATTGACAGTATTATAAGCGGTTTGTTGTTCGAAATGACCACCAGTAATATTATCGCACTCACCTACCTGTATCCAACAATATACGTCTGTAGCGCTCATAGGCCGAATGCATTATCTTTGCTTTCGATCAGCCAATAGAAATATAATAGAAACGATGTAGATTCAAATAAGGTCGTCGTATAAGTGAATCACTAGAACTTACCCGTCTGTCATTGTTGATACTTACGATTAAGAGAAATGCTTTCATAGTAAATTAGGAATGATGTTTTTTTTTTAATGAATGTTTTCTAAAATACTTAAAGGTTCGCAGGTAATTTCTTATCCCCATAAAAAGCTTCAAAGAAATGAAAAAATTACGCCATGTACATGAAATAAAAAGAAAACACAAAAAGTAGAAGATAATAAAAATTACAAAGTAAAAATAGATGTGAAATCAAAATGAGCTGCAAGTACATAAAGGTGCATTCCCGCAGCTTGCAAAGGCGACACTGTGTAACACAATAAAAGACAAAAAAGAAAAATGTCCGCGGCCTGGAAGTCAAATACTTGGCGTGGCCAGACAAGTTATTCCCAGATCATCAATACCCATACCTTCCCCCTCGCAGGCTTGCAGATAATTTGTCCATTTAAAGCTCAGACAATATGAGTACATTTTCATTACATTGCGTTTTAAAATAACTGTAAGATCATTCATCGACACCGATACCTTTCCTCTCACAAGCTTTCATCAGATAATTTGTCAATTTAAAACTCTGACAATACGAAGACACTTTCATTATTTTGCGTTTTTAAATAATTCTTATTCATCGACACCTTGACCTTGCCTGGCCACGCCAAGTATTTGACTTCCAGGCCGCGGACATTTTTTTGTTGTCTTTTATTGTGTTACACAGTGTCGCCTTTGCACGCTGCGGGAAAGCACCTTTATATACTTGCAGCTCATTTTGATTTCACATCTTCTTTTACTTTGTAATTATTATTATCTTCTACTTTTTGTGTTTTTTTTTATTTCAAGTACTTGGCGTAATTTTTTTACTTCTTTGAAGTTTTTTTTATGGGATCTCACTTCTTTTTACAAAGATAATTTGCATAGGAATGACTTCAGATAATTTTTAATATTACACGATTATCTTCTATTTTTTGTGATTTATTTGATGATAGTCTTTTCCGTCCTCGACTTTTTCATGTACTTGGCGTATTTTTTTATCTTTTTGAAGCTTCTTATGGGGTGAATATTTAATTAAAAGGTAATACTGGTTTGTGGTTATATGCTGATTGCATATCGATTGAATTGATTTGATTTGTGGTTACAGGTTGATTTCAAGTCGTGTGAATTTGTGGTTATGGGTTATATTTATGATATACAAACAGGACGCAATTCAAATTTGGCGAACATACCTTGTGTTTGAGACTGCATTTTGGTTGCAATTCAATGGTAGAACGATATAAATTTGTAAAAACACCTGGCATCTCAAATTCTGACAACCTAGTACCTTATTTGACACTCGTCAGGTTATAACCTGACTGTAAGCTGTCAAAATTCGGAGTAGATTGCATAGTGAATATAGCGATTGACGAACGAAACATGTATTAGTTCGTTTCGGCTGAAGGTGTGCGTGTAACGCGTAGTATACTTATTATGTTGACGAAAATTTGGTTGGAGAATCTGAAGAAGAAAAATCTTACCGTTTCCGACTGATCCATGAGACGATATTACGTCATGCGTGGACCGATTTTATTGAATTTGGTCTTATTTGGAAGCTTATGTATATGCGGTTTACATAAGAGAAATGCCTTTAAATTTAGGAAATATTGCAGGCATGATGAGATATTAATGAAATAAGTTTCATGTAAGGTTGGTTTAGCCGGGCGACGAGTAAATGATAGCGGTAGCGACAGTCGACATATACAGGGTGTCTCGAAACTTGTACTTGGCGTCGAGACGCTGCCGCGTCTCTAGATAAGTCAAGACTTTGAAGTTATTGCTTTTACTAATGCAAATAGAAAGTCAGGTTGGGGATGAAATTTTCTTATAATCCCTTCAAATTTATAAGTGTATTATTACAATAATTCGTAGGAATTGGTATAGGTTATGGTTTGTGCTAGAATTGAGAGTGGCTGTATGAACCTGAGAAACATACCACCAGTTCTGAACTATCATATTCTATGTGGGTGTTGCAGAATACATGATGCAAATAGAAAGTGAGTGATGTCCCATAATGAAAAATGTGCTGGAAATGTAGAATAGTATTTCTTTCAAGTAATTTCTCATTTCGATAAATGTGTTTCCAAAAAGAGATAACTAATTTTATTAATTTAATTTTATATTATCGATAATAAAGGTCAATTTATTACAGATACAGGTGCATTGGCTGATATAGATTCGGCTTATAACTTTTTGATCATTTCCAGTTTCCACCTGTATTTTTGTTAGTTCCAAAAATATTTTTGATTACAAATTGTTTCTCTTGTAAATTGTATAGGTACGGATACGATAGACATTCGTAGTGGATGGTATTAAACTTCTTTTTTCGAAATCAATTCCAGTCGGAACGAAAGCTGGTAGGAAAATCTTTTATTCTTCTTTCTCGGTATATATTTTTAGGTAGAATCACCTTATGTCTGTCTATATCACATATTTTGGGATATCCTGTTTATATTTCCGTTTGTAATCACTTAAACGACTTCACGTGTGAGATCGTTCATACTAAATTTTTATTGTTTTCTGTTAAAAAAATGTGACTTGCCGAAAAAGTTAGAACGGTTCTATTCATTAGAATTTCAGTAAAAAAAAGTAGGGAGAACAAGTGGTACGCATATCATTGAGAAGCATGGACAAATTGGTATTCTGAAAAGTCTAGTTGCAACAAAATCATAGTTGTAATCGCGAGTGAGTAATAGATACATACTTACGTTTACTAATTCGTGGCAACAGGAATCGACAAACTAAAAACATTCGATTATTCAATTGCTTTGTTTTATATTTTATATTTCAACATTCCATTTATAGGCAATGTTATTAAATATCAAACATAGTGTGTTCCCATAGAAGCTACATCTACATGAGCGTGTAAAGCGAAAAAATATATAAGTGTGTAGAGGAACTCCATCTTAACATATAAGGATTTCCAATACAGTTTCAGAAGAATTTTTTCACGCGAATACATTCGTCATAAGTGCTGCATATTGCAGATTTACACGATCATTACATTAGTCTTAAGCCCCTCAAAAATGAACAAGCAACTAGATGATGAGAATAAAATCAGAACCCTCAAACCGTTCGAATAATTATGAAGTCTGCAGTCCTTCCACACCACCTTGGAAACAGTGTGCAACAGTGGCGGTCTTAATTAAACCAGGCTCTAAGCTCGGTTAGGGGGTTAATCGTGCGATTATCTGAATTCTCTAGCGAGGGCCAACGAAAATACAGTAGTTCGAATCACGTCCAATCGAAAATAGTATCGTTCGCTATAAATGATATTACATGAGTCTGTCCGCGCCGACGCAGTAAAATGATCCCACCTCACCGGCCATCGTTCCCAACTACGGGAGAAAGCCGATTCCACAGGAATAACGAGGCCGATCGACATTACACTCTCTGGAGCGTAAAAGGAGACTAAAGTTTCGCCCATCGTAACCTCCTGGAACCACTTCTAATTTAGTCGACTCCCCTCCCCACCCCCCTACCAACCTGATCCCTCCTACTTGCACCCGAGAACAGTTCCCTCCCCCATCATTGAGATCGGTTATAAATATTTTTCTACGATGAGTATATTGCTGGAGTGGGGATGGGTGGCTGATTTTACACGGTGGACGGCCAAGAGGGATTTTGGGTAGAAAAGTTGAGCCTTTGGTAAATGGGAGATCAGTTGGACCCGCGACCTCGCGCCGACCCCTTCGAAAACACTTTTTTTTTACCGAACCGCGTCCTTATTCTTTTCTTTTTTTATACGACACGCGATAAAAGCGTCTCTGTGTACACTCTATTTTCTTTTATTATTGGTATTGTACACGAGATACGAGATTACCACCGCAATTGTTCGGATAGACAAAGAATCTCTTCGTGGAGAGGCGCTCTATATATTCTTCGGTTGATCATCCGATACGACTACTGCCGACGATTTTAACGTTCGAGGAGTGGTCAGTCCGGGAATCTGTGAATTCGATTCGGGGAAGATGGGTGACACGTTGGTCGAGGACACGAAGCCCGTGACGAACGGGCAGAAATTCAACGGTGATGTGGAATCGCAATTGCAGGCGCTCGAGGAGAAAGCGAGAGTGGCACAGGAGAACTTCGAAAGGGAGGAAAAGCTGCGCAAGGAACTCGAGGAGCAGAACACGAAGCTTCTCGCGGAACGGAATGCCATGCAACGGCAGCTGGACGGGGACAAAGGCTCCCTCTCGGAATACATGGAGAAGTCCCTGAAACTGGCAGCCCAGAAGGCTGATCTCGAATCACAACTTCAGGTGAGTGTTAATTACTTTCGTTTCTTTTCAAGTAGGATACAGTAAAATTTCAAAATATTATTCGACTGTATGCGACTTCAGATTGTCGATAGATGTTACACTGAAATCCAGCAAATTACTTGTCTAAAAAATGGAAAATTTGCAGAGAAAAGTAATAACAGTATTAGTATAGTTCGCGATGTCTGCTATTGAGTCTTCGAGTTAGGAAACTGGTCTATTAAGTGGACAGTTTCGTTCGACGGAGAAGTACATCCACTTAGTGGTTTCTCAAAGTTACTAAACAAAATTTGTGTAACAAGGTAAGCTAAAAGTCGAATCGGACTCGTAAATGCTTCTTCAATTTAGTAAAAAGAATCATCAAAATAAAGAACCTTCAGAAAAACGTGGTAACGGAATTAAAATGATCGAATGTCTATGCTTTTGGTTTTTAAATAAAGGGACTGGTGTACTAACAAGGAGAGGATTAGAACTGAAAAGGTACTTTTTTAATGAGTCATATATCAAATTGTAGGGCTCGACAAGCTGTTCAAGACCCCCTCCCCCTTTGGTTGCACGTGGTCATTTGTCGACACTCGAAATAATATTTTCCACGTAATATGGTGGCAGTACGCGTAGAGTGTTAACTTCTAAATCCGAAGATCGCTAGATCGATTCCCATTAAGTACAATTTGGATAAATGTTAATTCGGGGTGTCTATGATAGTCGATTTCTTAAATGCAAATATCTCGGAAACAAATAACCAGTTGCATCCAAAACGGGGGTGTTCCTTGTCGACCCGAAAATTTCATATACGACTCATTACAAAAACGCGTTTCCAGTTTGTGGCCCTCCCCTTGGAAGTAGACAGCTTCGATCAAGGAAAAGACAATTCAGTTTGCGAGTAACTTTTTCGAGTTAGCAAAAAGATTTGTGAACTGTGTGTTTCACGATAAGGGGCAAGCCATCAGCTTTCTTGAGCAAAGTTCATAGATTAGAAAGTATGTAGTTCAATTGGCACGGTTCGCCGATAACGAAACCCATGTCGCGATGAGGAATGCGCGTCCTCCAAGAATCGAATCGTGATTCAGACAACCGATAATTATACCTCACAGACGAATGACTCGGTGTTGAAACAAAAAGGAATGGGGTTACTAATGTCTCCTCAACGATCCGAAATTCAACCGAGGCCATTCATGTGTCACAAGTTGCGATTATAAGAACGGATTGGCCATCCGAAGTTATCGTGCTCGAGCGGAACCACAACGCTTTAAATATCAGCGAAAAGAATAACAGAATGAAAAAATGCTCCAGAATTTATTTATAATACGGAATCATAAGTAACTTTCAGCATAATGCCTCATATACCTCTCTAGAAATGTCTTAAAAAATTTTGGAATACTATCGCGTTCGGTCAAGCGATAAAGCTTGCTCTTCGTACAGGGGCGGAGCCAGAATACTGCACCTTCCACCCAAGGGTTATAAAATATAAAAATATATAACTTGTTACGTATATACTTAATAACTGCGTTGTCAATGTATATTTGCCGAGCTGTTCATGATTTGCATGCTCAGGGGGCGTGCCCGCTAGTGCATAGAAATTTTTAGACCGTTTCTAAAATATCGCTTGTAAATGTCTAGAAACAATGCTACTACGAATCCTTCAAAGAAATGATAAGTGCACATCGCGGTCGAGTTCAGAATCGAATCCCAGGTTCTCTCTTGAAACAAATGTATGTCGATCAGATCTACAGTCCTTCTTTTGTTTATAAAACAGATTATTTAATCGGAGGCACTATAATTATTCTCATCTTTTATAATGTATAAATAATTCGTGTGAATTTAATTATTTGTAGTAAATTATTTGTAATAAAAATGTACTTACGTCTTTTTGCGCATCCGCCTTCTCCGAGAAAGGCTTCTGGATCCGCCGCTGTCTTCGTAGTTAGAATACACACTAACTAAGTTGGAATAAATACTTTCCTATCATGTATTTAATAAAAATAACTCGCAGCATTTGAAGCACGTTAAAATCAAACAGCACACATTGGACGCAAATCCAAGTAAATAAATGCTCGGTAACGATAACAATTTGCATATTATCACGATTCTACAGTGTAATGTCTTTTTTAATCAATTTCTTTCAAAATTACGTCACATAAAGAAATGTTGCAATGTTTTCTTTGAAAATCGTACGTTATAAATTGGTCACGGAAAAAATATCACTCTGCACATGATTAAACATAATTTTTATAATACGCACACAATTCTTCAATAAAGTCCAAATTACAAAATTCTAAATTGCAAAAATGTATCGCATGATTAAGGAAGAACGAAAATGTAGCATTCGAAGAGGAATAAACTTTTGAAACACGAGCTTCCCACGAAAATTCTTCTGGAAAATCTTGTGAAATCTGAGCCGTGCCGGAATGTGGGGGTCATAATTTAAACGAATCTGGCTCGGATTACCGAAAATGATGCACCCGGCAGGAGTTTCACAAGAAATACGGGCATAAAGTAGCGGAGGCGCGCCATTAGTCAGGCACAGTTGACTTCGCTACTCATCGCGCGCTATTTTTTTTCCGCGACGAATCATCCGGCTTCATCTCCACACTTATTTGGCCGTTTCTGCGTTCGTTCTAAAATTATGTCTGACTTTTTCATTCACGTCCACTATTTTGCTTCTGCTTTCTCCAGTTTATCCGGACGGCTCGCGTAGTATTTCTTTATAGATACGTAACAACTTCATCGTTCACGTCAGTCATCTTAATTTTACTTTCCATTAGCTTGCAAATTCATGCAAATGATTATAAAATATTTCCGTGCATTTCCAAATATTCCAAAATAAAACTTTTCTGGCATCAGTGGAGTAATTGTTCGACGAATAATTACCCACGTTAGTAGAAATAGAATTCATACAAAAATATCGACATTTCGAGAAGAGTATCGCCAACGTAACGCTTACGCCTTTCATTCTTTTGTCTCTTGCTTCGTTGCTTTTTGGTTAGTTTCTTTTTTATTATTTGTGAAAATTCCTGTGGTCTCCGAAAAAGAACTGATCCGTGAGAGATGGGATTCTATTTCTTGAAGAACATCAGCGACGTAACATGACGTAATAATGTCAGAACATTACAGTGACGTAATATGACGTGTAAACGTCACGCGTATAATATCGCGTAATACGAAAAAAATGCTGAAGAGTTCTGTGGGGAATCAGATTCATTCCAGAATTCCAGTCTATTTTTAACGAGTGCTTTTCGAACTATCGCCAGCTCGTATTTTCTGTCGTCATCAGTCGTACTGTCGCGAGCTCCTTTCTGGATTGAATTTAGAATAACCTCGTATGCCTTAGGGAACCTTCTCAAGCTAACAAGAAGTAATTTAGGTCACACTGAAGTCGCAGAAAATGAGAGAAAAAGGGAATCAAGTATCTACCGATCTGAAAATGTAGGGGCGAACTGTTTTATTTTATTCTTCGAAACGACAAATTTTCAATGTCTCATACGTTACTGGAGTTATAATAATTCTTTAGCAAGAGAGTAATAACTGTTATAATTATGAGTGCACCTCGAAACGAGCGTCTTCATTTTGCTGTTACTTAACCTTCGAATGATGGATCGCTGTACAGGTGATGTAGTGTAATTCTGTTTATACGCATCCCATAATAAGCTTTCATATTAGATTTCGATGGTGTCACCATTGGAAACTCTTGTTTTCTTGAAAGAGTAATATTAATAAATTATTATTGCTCCAATGAACCGTGCATCCTTCAAGTACCAAACTCCGTCATGTCAACGGACTACACGGCGAACGATAAGGTGTCCTATTAAAAGCTGGGATCTCGATCTTACCGCGATCCAATCGAGCCTAGCCAAGATAGTCGCGACTACGATGAGCAAGTGCAAAATTAAGCGGTACCATGTACGGGCAGGACGGAAGGAAGGAAGCAGGGAAATGGAAAAAAGTGTTTAAATCCGGTTAACGTACCTTGCCGTGGAGAGGGAACGTTGAATAGTTCACCACCACTACCTTCATCGTAGCCAGATTTAGCCGCCGTCGATCCCAGATTCCAGGTTATTAAAAGTGGGCGTGGTCACGCGCTGGAACAGCCGAGAAAACGAAGGAGGTAACAGGTGTATGGTGTATTTATACGTTGGTACACTTATACACGTCATCGTACGATTCCTTCACCGTTTGTCTTCATAAAAGGGATCCTTCTCTTTTCTTTAATTTCACATTCTCCTTTGTTCATTTCTTGGCGTTGATATGGGTATCGACCACTGTTAATCGATCATTAGCCTGGACTCTGAACCAGCAAATTTGGCAAGAGGTCATGGTGATTAATCCATCCAAACAGAGGCCGTGTCCAATCGAACCTTCCTTCTATAAACAACGTTTTATTCACAGTGATATACATATTTGCAATAATTAGTTTGTACAAGTTTATTTGTGTTAATCATACACATCTAGCCAATGTCTTGGGTTTGGTCGCGGTAAGGATTCAGATGTCAGCGTTTATAGTCCGTGCGTTATACGGGCTCGTTTTATTTCTATAACGTTCGATATCACGATAGTCTCATAGTTGTCACTCGATGGCATATATGGAACAAGAACGTGTGAAAACGTGTTTTCAATCATGAACATTAGAAAGAGTTTTGTTTGAAGCCTAATGGGCAGTATCTGTATATTCTCCGCGCTAAACATAATTAGCTGTGCTATTTTTGTGCGGTATCGATTAAAATTATACTGCACGAACTGAAGAATTGGAGAATCAGAATAAATAAAAGATACCTATTGAAATGGATAGAAAAAATAGCTAACAATAAGTACGGGAAAACTAATAATTATATTGGACAAATTTAGAACTAACGTGGAACCAATTTAAAACTAACTTGAAGATTAGAGAGTGTCCTTATGAGAGTAGAACACATATTCTTTATCACGCGACTCATATCTCTTTTTATAGTCGTGTTTCGTTCAGCAGGACCAGCCACATGAAAACATCATTTTAAAATACAAACAAATGAGATCAAAAATCATATATTTCTATGTCTATGCTTTTAGGTTTCTTTTCATGGGGGCAATTTAAAAGAGGCGTTGATCATTATTCAATTACATCTGAGTTGGGACTCATCACGAGACATAAAACAAAAAAATCTAAGTAATCTTGGGAACATGTGGTTCAGTAGATGGTTTACATTATGGTTCAATTTACCTTCAATTATCGCGTCTTTGCAAGAGATTAATTTGATTACTATTTGAAGATCTTCATTCAGTCTAGGTAACATTAACTTGATGCTGGAACAAAAATGCATATTTTGCAAAAAAAACGAGTACATTAGGTACCTAAAATCAAATATTAAAGTTTCATATGTGCGTCACCTGAACCAATTGCTTGTTGAAATCCATAATATAGTTACGATAAATCTTCGATTAAAACATTTATAACCTTCATATTATTGCGTACCTTGCGTAATATTTTGTCAATTTGGAAACTCTAGCAAATGTGAAAAATCTTATCATAACGCAATGAAGCAATATTTTGTGGCATTCACGACATGTACATCAAACACGTTCTACGGTCAGAGTAACTTTTCAGCCAGATCAAGTAAATATAATATAATTCGATAAATTGAACATGACTATAAAGTCACTACTGAAAATGTGTGACTATCAAAAACACTTTCACTTTACAATTTCATAAGGTTTTTTTGGCAATATGATATTCATGGAGGAAATTATAGGTCTTTCTATATGCACCAATCTTTAAAGGTTGTGAGACACTTGCTATATACATATGCTACTATAAAGTTCAAACTAATTTTTCACTGTACCTAGAAATTATCAGACATTATGATGGAGTAATCCATGATTCCTTGCACACGCATCGTATATACAATTGTTCCTATCATGATGTAATCTGTGAAAATAAAGAAGGATACTCAAGATGAAAACACTTGACGCTAATAAACCAATATAATCGATATAGAGAATTTAGTAGACGTAATTGCAACGAGTAAAGAAGTGGAAGTAAAGAGTTTCGCGATTTAAAAGCAAAAGTAAAGAAAATATGGGAAACTGAAAGGTCTTCGGCTGACTATTTGTTTCTTGTGTATCGCAGGATCTCAACGACAGATTCAAAGAAGAGGAAGACTCGAGGAACAATCTCTTCCAAAACAAGAAGAAACTCGAGCAAGAGGTAGCGGGTTTGAAGAAAGATATCGAAGATCTCGAGCTTAACCTTCAGAAGTCAGAACAGGACAAGGCAACAAAGGATCATCAGATACGCAACTTGAACGATGAGATCGCCCATCAGGATGAGTTGATCAACAAATTGAATAAGGAGAAGAAGAACCAGGGCGAGGTTAATCAGAAGACTGCCGAGGAGCTCCAGGCTGCCGAAGACAAGGTCAATCACCTGAACAAAGTCAAGATCAAACTCGAACAAACCCTCGACGAACTTGAAGATTCCCTCGAACGTGAGAAGAAATCACGGTAAGTTTTCTTTTCAATATACCAATTTCAATCACATTCGATTATGGCACAAAGTGAACCACGAAATTATACTCTTCAATGAGGCAATAAAAATAATTACTTACACAGAATTGTAAAGATAGATAGAAATTGTTTTTCGAGACTAATATGAATTCTGAAAATGGTATGAATGAATAGTAAATTAAATAACCGTGCAACTTGTTTCCACAGAGCTGACGTAGAAAAGGCCAAGAGGAAAGTTGAGGGTGACCTGAAGCTCACACAGGAAGCCGTTGCCGACCTCGAAAGGAATAAAAAGGAACTCGAACAGACCATCCAACGCAAGGATAAGGAACTCTCTTCCTTAACCGCTAAACTGGAGGACGAACAGTCCTTGGTGGGCAAATTACAGAAACAGATCAAGGAACTGCAGGCTCGCATTGAGGAACTCGAGGAAGAAGTGAGTTTCCAAAACGGTCGTCTTCCTAGTTTTCTTCCTAGTAGTCTTCCTAATGTTTCTCTAACTTTTCGAATAGTTATCAAAGGAACTTCGAATTAATTTCCCTCTCTCCATTCTTCAAAGATTGAAGCCGAGCGCGGTTCTCGCGTCAAGGCTGAGAAACAGCGCAGTGACCTTGCACGAGAACTCGAGGAACTTGGCGAACGTCTCGAAGAAGCTGGTGGCGCCACCTCCGCTCAGATCGAGCTCAACAAGAAGAGAGAGGCCGAGCTTAGTAAACTCCGCAGGGATCTCGAAGAAGCTAATATTCAGCACGAGGCCACCCTCGCCAGCTTGCGCAAGAAGCACAACGATGCGGTTGCTGAAATGGGAGAACAGATTGACACACTCAACAAGCTTAAGGCTAGGTAAGTCTTATCTGACACTTATCAAACCTTCGCGAGAAGTTTCTGAGATTTAAAATGAAACCATTTCTATATCCATTTTTTAAAGCCTTGTCATCATTTTGCATCTATAAACAAATATTCTTCTATTACTATTGGACACGACACGAGAAATAGTGTTATTAGACTCGAAGAAGGAAACCTTGCGGTTGCACAGTTTATAGAAACTTCAAAATGCAAACGATTTCAGACAGAACTAGTGACAAATAAATTTTTCCGACCTTACCCGAAATGATCACACTTTAAAACAATTTCCAAAGAGTTGAAAGTGTAATACGACATTTTCAATAGAGCTGAAAAGGGCCGTCACGACATTCACTCCGAGCTGAACAATTCTCGTGCCGCGACGGATCAGGTTTCCAGGGAAAAGGTACACTACCACGAGAATGTCGAGTCTCCGATCATTCGAGTCTTGTTTGCAGAACTGTCTGTCGTTCGTGTTGTTTTTTAATATGTCCGATGTCTAATCCAGTCCAGAATTAGCACGAGACCAGAAGTTTTCATTAAGCGGTCACTAAAACTGGATTTTCTCATTAAATAGTGTTTTGGTATATCCTACAGATTGTTTCTTTGTCCAACGTTCAATGTATAGGAATGAGCACGAAAATTCTCCCCCCGATACTGTAATTAATATGTATTTAGGTTTCTATCAATCATATTGAAATAACTTCACACGTCTCATTGTATCCAAAATATTTTTCTTCTGATTATGTATTCCCCAATTACTAATTATCCTCTTCGAATGTTTTCGTGGAAACTAGGGTTGAAAAGGATAAGGTTCAGTACTTCAGCGAACTGAATGACATGCGCGCAAGCGTAGATCACTTAAGTAATGAGAAGGTAAGATTTCTGTTCGACAATCCTCAAAAATCCAAAAAATTAACGCAACTAACAGCTTCGCCAGGGTGACATCGTAGCTCAGGCGCAAAATGGAATCGGAAGGGTCCTTTTATAGGGTCTTGCAAACGTTTTCACGCGTAACCCGCTTCGTTGAAAAATGTCTCCAGCTTGCAAAGCTTGTTCCTTGTTTGTACTTTTTTATTCAAACCTTAGATTCACTTTTGGTCGAGTTTTAGGTCTTTCAAAGTATATAAATTTGGCGCTCTAAAATTGCTTACTTCCGAACCTGTCAATATAAACAAGTTGCACATTGCTTAGCGTGTGTACGCAATACTGGTACGTCCAAAAGTGAATCCAAGAGGAAGCAGTCGAATCGAGCAAACCTTTTAACAATTACGAATTCGTAAAAAAAGGCCGCCCAAGAGAAGATCGTCAAACAATTGCAACACCAATTGAACGAGACCCAGGGCAAACTCGAGGAAGTAAATCGCACTCTGAACGACTTTGATGCCGCCAAGAAGAAGCTGTCGATCGAGAACAGCGATCTCCTGCGTCAACTCGAGGAGGCCGAGTCTCAAGTCAGCCAACTGTCCAAGATCAAGATCTCACTCACGACACAGCTCGAGGACACAAAACGTTTGGCCGACGAGGAATCAAGAGAACGCGCCACTCTCCTTGGCAAATTCCGCAACCTGGAGCACGACCTGGACAACATTAGGGAACAAGTCGAAGAGGAAGCAGAGGGCAAGGCGGACCTTCAGAGACAACTGAGCAAAGCAAACGCGGAAGCGCAATTGTGGCGGACGAAATACGAGTCCGAGGGTGTTGCACGAGCAGAAGAACTGGAGGAAGCCAAGAGAAAGTTACAGGCACGGTTGGCGGAGGCCGAGGAAACCATCGAATCTCTCAACCAGAAGGTCATCGCTCTCGAAAAGACGAAACAGAGATTGTCGACGGAGGTCGAGGATCTTCAGATCGAGGTCGACCGCGCAACTGCGGTTGCCAATGCTGCCGAGAAGAAACAGAAAGCTTTCGACAAGATCATTGGCGAATGGAAGCTCAAGGTCGACGATCTTGCCGCCGAACTCGACGCCAGCCAAAAGGAATGCCGCAATTACAGCACAGAACTATTCAGACTCAGAGGTAAACTAGTTCTTCTATGTTACCAACACTCGCTTCGACTATAAATTCAATACTGTACTAGCATTTGCAATCGTATTGGTTAAACACCCTTTCTGTAAAACAATGTTTTATATCAATACCTTGTCCAATGTTCGATTCAGGTGCATACGAGGAAGGCCAGGAACAACTGGAAGCAGTACGTCGCGAAAACAAGAACCTTGCGGACGAGGTGAAAGACCTTTTGGATCAGATTGGCGAAGGCGGACGCAACATCCACGAGATCGAGAAGGCCAGAAAGCGCCTGGAGGCTGAAAAGGACGAACTCCAAGCCGCACTGGAGGAAGCCGAAGCTGCTCTCGAACAAGAAGAAAACAAGGTGCTGCGTAGCCAGCTTGAACTTAGCCAAGTGAGACAAGAAATAGACCGCCGTATCCAGGAGAAGGAAGAGGAATTCGAAAACACCAGAAAGAACCATCAGCGTGCTCTCGATTCCATGCAAGCGTCACTCGAAGCGGAAGCCAAGGTTTGTTGGGAATAGTGATATAATCTTTCCTACTTTCATTCTAAAGCTGTAATTGCGATGTTTCCTTGATATAAGGCATAGAAAGGAATGAATTTGATGAAATTTTCAGGGCAAAGCTGAGGCGCTGCGCATGAAAAAGAAACTCGAGGCAGATATCAACGAACTAGAGATTGCTCTGGATCACGCAAACAAGGCCAACGCTGAGGCCCAGAAGAACATCAAGAGATACCAGCAACAGTTGAAGGACGTGCAAACTGCTCTTGAAGAAGAACAACGAGCACGTGACGAGGCACGAGAACTCCTTGGAATTTCGGAACGCCGGGCCAACGCTCTGCAAAACGAACTCGAGGAAAGCCGCACTCTCCTTGAACAAGCGGATCGCGGTCGTCGCCAGGCAGAACAAGAATTGGCCGACTGCCATGAACAGCTGAACGAACTCGGTGCACAAAACGCCTCCATCTCCGCTGCCAAGAGGAAACTCGAGGCTGAACTTCAAACGCTTCACGTGAGTATCTTCTTTAGGCTATTGTAGCAACGGTTTCATGACAGGTAGATCTCTCGCATGAAACAAGAACATAGAAATGAAAATATACGCTAGTATAGACGATAGATAGTACGAGTTTGGTTTCTCATAATAGCTTTGATGTTACCAGGCTTGGGAATTAAGTGAACTTCGTGGCCGCTTTTCAGGGGCACCGCCTCCTTTCTCCCGCCGCACGTCTTGGCCCTGGCGGCGGCCTGGCAGCTTGGAGCACCTCAGGCCCGTACCACGTGAACCGTGCGTGGCGTATTAACGCGACATTGTATCAATAGGTTTCCACATCGTCCCAGAGAGCACGATTGTCGATGCGTTTTCGTTTTGTCAACGTGCCATACGCGGTTCATATGGTACGGGCCTGAGGCGCTCCAAGCTGCTTGGCTGCCGCGGGGGCCATGACGCGCGGCGAGAGATAGGAGGCGTTGCCTCTGAAAATCGGCTGCGAAGTTCACCTAATTCCACAGCCTGATATTACGACTCTAGCAACTCAAGACTAGAATTCTTTATAGCCTTGTACATCTGTGCAGGACTCACATCATAAAATTACATGCATTCTTGGAATGCACACGCAGCCTTAAAATTTATTCGTCCATTACCTAAACAATTACTGGTGCTCTTTCATAAAGACTTGTCATTCACAGTTGACTCCTTATTTCATTCTTCCACTTATCACACATTTATCAACAGGCTACTTAAGTTGTTCGTTCATTGGAAAAAAGGTGTACATACGTAGAAAGGTTGCGTTGAACGTGGTTGTATGAAGTTAAATGAAACATTTCGTAGGGAGAAAATGTTATCGCAACTCATGTCGAATTCAATTTTTCAGTCTGATCTGGACGAACTGTTAAACGAGGCAAAGAATTCCGAAGAGAAGGCAAAGAAGGCGATGGTCGATGCCGCTAGATTGGCTGACGAGCTCCGAGCCGAACAAGACCACGCTCAAACCCAAGAGAAACTGCGCAAGGCTCTTGAAACTCAAATCAAGGAACTCCAAGTTCGGCTGGATGAAGCTGAAGCAAATGCCCTGAAAGGCGGCAAGAAGGCTATCCAGAAACTGGAACAACGCGTCCGTGAGCTGGAGAATGAACTCGATGGAGAACAGAGGAGACACGCTGACGCCCAGAAGAACCTACGCAAGTCCGAACGCCGTATCAAGGAACTGAGCTTCCAGGTACCAATTAATCCCTAGCTAGTTGGACCAACTTTACAAATATCGAACTACTTAAAACAAGATAAAGTCCTCATTATATGTTAATGGCATCTATTCTTGTTATTTTCAGGCGGATGAAGACCGCAAGAACCACGAACGCATGCAAGACCTCGTTGACAAGCTCCAACAGAAGATCAAGACGTACAAGAGGCAAATCGAAGAGGCTGAGGAAATAGCTGCTCTGAACCTTGCCAAGTTCCGCAAGGCGCAGCAGGAACTCGAGGAAGCGGAGGAAAGAGCGGACCTTGCTGAACAGGCGATCACCAAATTCCGCACTAAGGGACGCGGAGGCAGTGCTGCGCGTGGACTGAGCCCAGCGGTAAGCAAACAATAAATTCCTAGACCATTTCATGTGGATCCGACGCCACTTCTTCGCTAATTCTTCATCTTAAACCATCATAAAGCAATTAGTACTTTCAAAGTATATGAACATCAATAAACAAAGATCCTTTTAAAAATTGTACGAGCGATCAGGTTACAACAGAAGAAAATTTGTTCTACTTGAATAATTAGAAGCGGATAGAATTTTTACAAAGAGTTTGGTTTTACTCACCAAAATAATAAAAAAAGGTGATAAACTTACGCATATGTCTGATGATGCTCAGTTTTGCAGTATTTAAGCATTTCTATATTCGCCTATTAAAGTGGCATGTAACGAAGCCTAGCTGTGTTTCCACGGATTGATATATTGATTATCATTTCGGCTTTGTTTTTTTAAAGGCGTGAAGGGAAGGATATGAATGGAAATATTGTATATTAAGTCAACTGACGAACACGCCCGTCAGCCAGTTGTCCTTTAATAGGCATTCCGGCCTGGTGTTTTACGAAATATAATAATGCTTATAATTGCACAACTAAGTATTATCGGACACATATATAGCCACTTTTTGGGGGAAATATTTTCCACATTTTTATAAACATCCCGTATATCGCGAAGTGTCCAATAATTCCTAAAATTTCAGAAATAGAACATTTAAAGAACCTATACTGTTTATATGAAATAAAAAATTAATAAATTTACAGATATCTTAACAGACAGTTTAATATACTTTAATGATTTAACAGAGCATAAAAAGTAATTGCAAGATATCGATGTTTGTAAAATATTAACCTCCCGATGAATTTTGCCAGACATTTCAAAATTACAGCGTTCAATGTTTTGAAAATTCTATAACTCGAATGCCCCGTGTTTGACATAAATCAGTTCTTTGTTATTAATGTCAGATTTTCAAATTAAAAAGTCACGGAACTTAGCAAAATGCTAAGAAGAAAGTAAAAGGGAAAGCAAGACTTAACGGGGGCGTATGGTGGAGAAAACAACCTATCTATTGTTTCCCAATTGCAAGGATCTTTTCGAACGCAGCTGTCTTCTATGCTCTGCACTAATAAACAAAACGGTATAGCAAGCTTGGAATTGGTGACAAAGTGATATTTTGAATTAGAAGCGGGAAGCACCATTTCGGGTACCGCGCGTGCGAAAGCCATTGCAATGAAAGATCTCTAATCGTGCAATCTCTATGTCCCTGTATAGCCGCAACAGAAGGCCCGCAAGGCGGCGCCCTCCGCATTGGAGTAAAGAACACCGTGCCGGTCCATGTAAGTTCGTACACGTGTCACAAGCGCGTGTGTGTGTCAAAAAAGAAATCAATCGGAGCACAACGGTCGCAAGAGAGCAATCTTATACGGACAGAACTGTTGCGAACTGTTCCAATCAATGTTTCACTTTTTTTTTTGAACCTGTGTGACAAGCCGATAACACTTCTAGAGGCACACCTGACGAATAAAAAGCTTGGTCCTCGTTATTAATTAACGTTGTGTATTCACCTACCCCTAAATCACAATAGTTTCAGATCACCGTAGATCAGCGCTGTCCAAGTCAGGGCACGCATGCCCTTTGGGGTTCTCCCATTCTCCTCCGCGTTGTCCGGGATACCGGGTGATGCTAAACGGGCGACCATGAAAGGTATCCGTCATCAACGGAGCTCAGTCGCGACACATGACGTGTGAATTAGTAACACACGTTGCCACGACGAGCCAATGTTCCTATTTCCCGCGAATATTCTGTGGGGAAGGAAACGATTGGAAGGGAAAGCAGGCGCGTCAGGAGCCCCATCACGGCACAGTGGTCTGGAGGGTGGCCAAAATTCAATTCATCAACTTCAATTTTACAATGTAATTTTTTTGTATGAATTGACAACCCTCCAGAGCTTCTAAGTCTGCATACCTTTCCTTTACAGATCACTTTTTGATTACATATAATATTACGAAGACAAAATCATGAAATTTTATGTGAATCTAATTGTTTTCATTACTCATTATAAAACATCAAAATACGTGTTTGCATTATACAGTTATATAGGTAAAGAAATATATTTAAATTATTTATATGTGCTATAAGTATTTTTAGTCGATGTACAAAGAGTGATATACTATATACATATAGTAGAAAACGAATTTGCGTTGGAAAAAATCGATATAAAGGTGTTTTTAATTTTGGCTATAAATTTCGATTCGCCATCTTAAATTTTGCAATTTTGGTGTCAGATTCGTTATCAGCGACCTCCAAAACCCTTGATCACCAAGCTTAAGATATATCAGAATTTTAGCCACTAAAAGTAGGTATCCAGACCACTGTGCCCTGGACAGCGCTGCCGTAGATCCTTCTGTATAGAATACTAGATCGATGGTTGCTTGAGTAGTGACTATGGTGGATGTCAGATATATTAGCCGGTCAGATCCAGTGAGGGGTATTTCCCACTCTGCCGCTTGCTTGCCTCTGTGCTCCTTTTCTTAACATTATCACTCTCTCTTGGGCTGCGCCATAGGACAGAGGTGTACACAGAGCCGCTCGAAGCCGGAGACCTCTTTGCGATTCTGGGCATCAGGGCAGAGCCGAGTGCGGCGCTGTTACGTTGCTAATTACAGCATTGGTGGGGGGAACTGCAGTAGTGTGCGTGGTACAAGCTTGCACAAACATACAGTCTTGTAGTTACCCCCGCCATTTGCTGCGGTTAGCAAACGTAACAGCTCCATGCTCGGTTAGGACTAGAGCTCTTACTTTTCTACCCGTCGGGTACCCGTCTACCCGAAACAACTTCAAGCCATTGAAAGTGGTATTGTTCGATCATATTTGGCTAACATCAGACTACACCACAGACAATCACAAACAATACTACATTCAATTGCTTGAAGTTATTCCGGGTAATGTCCGGGTACCCGGGTACCCGTCGGGTCAAAAAGTAAGAGCTCTAGTTAGGACCCGCTGCCCAGAATCGCAAAGAGGTCTCTAGCTCCGAGCAGCCCGTTGTGTACCTCTGCCAAGGAAAGAACAGCGTTCACGTGAACTCACCAGACCTTTCTGGAGTCACGTAACTCGAAGTAAAAAATCCACGAACACGCGTAAGGCTCAGATGGAGGCGGTCGGCTTCCTCTCGGTCGCTGTTCGTGATACCGGCCAGACTGGCCAATATCCGGAACCTCCAGCATAGTCATGTGCACGCGTACGGATTTGTTTACGTATACTTTCGTTTGAATACCGCGAACGACGTGGACATTCGTGTTACAAGATGATAGAGATAACGTTCTTTGTCGACTTTGTTTGTTCGTTCCGACTTGTCATACTCGACAGATGTATTGTTCAATCTATTTTCATTTCTCGCGAAACTGAACAGATAAGGTTATTTCATCGAAAACGTAAAAGAGGTATCAAGACCCTCAGTTAACTTGGCACCTATTATTTATTTTTTGAGTGCAAGGCAAAACATCTGCGTTAAGTGCGTAAATGAAGCAAGAAGGGCACATACAACATGTTACTTATTCGTCACGAATGTTTTTTTACCTGTCAAGAGACATCACTGGATTTTTCTTAGAGATGGGATTAAGAGTACTGCAAATAGTACCAAAATCTGGTAGAATACATTCCAGTGTCCTATGTATCTTCTGTATACCCTGTAGAATTTTAACGAAGTATTATATATTGAATCTTTGAGTAGTTCATAAGATACTAAATACGTGTTGTCCTTCATAATGTTATCTTATCTGTTATTGTGAATATAATAAATAGTTGGAGTAGAAGCAATAAGCTTCTATAATCTTTAAATAGGGTACCTGCCAAATTTGAAAAATTTAAATTCTGTATGGAGCTAATCTAGGTTTCGATAATAATGTTATGCCAACTTTTACTATGCCCAGCACACTACCCATTTACTTCACAGGAAAACAACAAAATAGGCATCGAACCGATTCAAATTCGCGAGTACGTATCGAACTTGATCCCATCGCTAAAACAAACAATGTATTCCTCAAACTCTGCATTGTTTGGAAGCATTCCCATCTTCAAATAAACATTCTTATTGGATTCAAAAGGAGAATATTCGAGATGCTTTTTAGAGCCTTTTCACACGAGACACAACTGTGTCACAAACTAGACAAGTATTTCATGTGTGTAAAGGCTCTAACACTGTCCACGATACACCGCCGACGGACATTATTGTGAAGCTTTCGAATAAATTGTAATACTCATCGTGAAATTCACAATAGAACGCGAATGTCATGAATAATACAAAATATTTGTTTGCATTTCAGCCACACCGACCAGCGTTCAAACCCCAATTGGATGGTTCCGCATTCCCGCCACGCTTCGACCTGCAGCCCGATGGTGATCTGTAAAGATCGGCGCGACCAACTTACCCTTTAGAGAGACTTAAATCACGACAACAGCCTGACAAACGAAAGAATTAATCGCAACGAGCGAACTTTCATCGTGTCATCTCGCCGAACAATCTCAGCCCATCATCTTCACACTCTACACACGCCTATATACACATCCCACACACATGCACACATACACACACACGCTGACGTACAGAAGATAAAAACGGTACACTCGCGATCTTGGAATTCATCGACATGAGAATGTCCATGCTTGGTTATTTTGCCAGTTTCAAAAAAGAAAAAGAAAATAACGAACAAATAAAAGATTTCCTCGTTTAACCATTGGGATATATTCAATTGTTAGAGCACACGGATGAGAGGAAGATGGGGAGGGAAATATAATCGTAAATAAATCTTCACTAATCGCGCTGACGGTCGAGGAAAGAAAGAGTGAAAGAGTGAGAGTGGGAGAGTAACAGAGAAAACGAGAGAAAGGACAGATGCGAGCGGTCGAGACGAGAAGCAATAAAGGGCCAGCAAGAAATTAAAATGTTATTATGAATACGTGGCAGAAATGAAGAAATGTGTGTACTGGCATACGTGCGAATCAAACGGACGAATTAATTACTCGCAAATAAAAAAAATATACATATATATCCATTGAAAAACGGAGAAGAAAATGAAAGAACGAGATTATACGATATTATTGAGAAGACGAGCAACGAACACGAATTTAACGCTAGTCGTGGATTTGCACGGCAGCTCGCATATTATACGTGTCATTCAAATGATAATCCTATCCTATAAACTTAATTGTAATTTATAAAGAGAGCCGAAATATGTATTTATTAAAGTAAATAAGCAATAAATAAAATTAAGAACTAAATGTGACGTGTAATGTATCTGACCCCTTTACACGTGACGTCTCATTTAAACAAATATTTATCCCAACTATAAGATTTTCCACATCCGCGAACACTTTATTATCTGTACCCCACGAACTCTGTGCCTTCCTAACGGAATTGGGCATTAGTCGAATAAATTTTTATTCGACTACATCTTTATTCGAATAAACTCGAATAAAAATTTCGAATACAGCGAAGTTATTCGGGAATAACGAATAAATTTTTGGTCGACTAAATTTTTATTCGACTAAATTTTTAGTCGTTATTCATCCCTCGTTATTCGTTAGTAGAAGCTCCGCTGTGGCGACTAAGCGACACGAATAAGTGGGGTCAGAACCCGAGCCGCCTCCGTACCATATATCGTCAATTTTAACAAATTTCACAGGGTTGTAAATTCCGTTCTGTATATTTCACAACAATAGAGGTCGAAGATCTTGTAATAACGTATAATATCACAAAACTGATGCACCATACACCATTAAAAATATAAACAAACAGATGACAAGTTCAAATAACAAATTGAATATGAAACTGCGTTGTATACAGAGTGAGTGGGTTTGATAAGTGAATAATTCCAAAATTTTACAAATCCAACTGAGGGCTACATCTCTTTGATTTGCGGTTTTATGGAATGCTAATTAAACTGTTACCTCATTTTCGTATTTACGTTATTTCGGAAAAGTGGAAGGGATGAATAGTGGGTGGAATAAAGTTTTGTTAAAGTTAATTTACTCCTCCTTTATAAAAGGTTGGAGGAGAAGGTGAAGAACCCACAAAGGTTGTAAGCCCCGTTTCACTCAGCGATACATGTATGCGACACGCGCATGATGGATACCGATTGTCCCATATTGATCAATGTAACATCGGTATCTATCATACACGTATCGCGATACATGTATCACCGTATTAAAGGGTATACCCGTTTGAAGCCTCGGAAAATCTGTACATTTTGTGGATTTTTTTTACAAGTGAACGGCTTGATACATATTTCCCGATTTTTACTATCTTTACATAGTATTATGAACTACTTAAAAAAAATTTCAGTTAAAAAACTATTGTTTTTCTGGCCTGAAATAAGTTGTATGTCGTGTCTGAAATCAAAAACAATAAAATCTTCTTATAAAGTATGTTAATAGCTATCGTCCAACGGGGCCGATTTTGAAAATTTTGAAAAATAAAGAAATGGTGAGAGATCAAAGGTAAAGTTACATTTTTCTAAGAGAAACGTCCACCTTTTTTCTTTATGAATAATAAACGGGGAATCGAAATAAAAAAGCCCTCGTAGGACGATGTGGAATCTTATTACGATTCTGCATGCAAAATTGGAAGTGAAGGTAATATCCACCCCCCCCCCAACAAAAATCATAAAAAATTCAGGCTGACAGCCTCAAATGAACAGTTCTCATGATAGCCCTAGTAGCATTTATTTGCTGGGACTTTGTTGGGCCAATGACGTGATATCCGTTGGCCAACTGTTGAAGTGTCGCGCTATTTTTAAATGGGCCAACGATTGTAACCAACGCAGGCCCAATTGAAGGTTTCTTTCCATAGGCCCAACTGAAGGTTTCTTTCCATAAGCCTAACAGTTTCTTTCAAAAAGACGTCGTAAGGTGCGTTTAAACCAAACGATCGAATGTTCGTTCGCCCCCCCCCCCCCCACATCGACAATGAAAAGTTACAAGTGAAGATTGCCGTTTACACTAAATGAGCATGTATTTTGTCGAAATGAGGGGCGAACGAGCATTCGTTCGTTTGGTTTAAACGCACCTATACAGACGTCCAGAAGGCATCTTGAAGAACGTTAAAAGACGTTGTAAACACATCTTTTTCAGGTTGTAAACACGTCTTAGGAAAACAAAATTCGGGGTGAGAAGCATCGAACACAAACTTTCCGCTTACCAAGCAACCGCTGTTCCCACTTACCTAACACATTTCCTTGTAGACAATTCTAATTTCTAGTTACATAAGTAATATTAATTGTTTATAAAAACTGCTCAGTGACGTGAAATATTCTACAAAATAGCATCATTCGACCTTTAGACTCATTCCTTAAAATTTCACATTCGTCTCAAGACAGACGTCCTCATTATGTATTTATAAATAAGAAACGAAAAATCACGACTTGGAATATAATAACAGGTTTTTGGATGTAGCAAATTTTTTGTCGTTTGTAAGACGACATTTAATCATCGTTGTAAATTTTTTGTTAATTAACCAACCATAGTAATTGTAAACTTTCGTAAATTTTTGTTAATTAATCAACCATAGTAATTGTAGGCTCAACATTGAATATCCGTAGGCAAACTGTCGTAAATTTTTGTTAATTAAGCAACCATTATAATTGTAGGCCCAACATTGAATGTTCGTTGGCAAACTGTTGTAAGTTTTTTGCCGTAGGCCGTATGTTGGGAATTTGTAGGCAAAACACAAACTATATCCCAACTAATTCCCAACTGCTGGCTACCGTTGGCCAACCAAAAATGCTACCAGGGAGGTATTGAAATAGATTCAGGTAACTATAACCCGTAGTGTTAAAGAGATATTTGTTCAGTATTTCATTTTGTTACAAATATTTTTCTTAATAAGGATTGAGCGGAATAGATTACACGCGGTCTAAAAATATTTTTCTTTTCAAAATATCCATGCATTCCTAGATTTTGTTACGTATGTGGAATCTTCCCATACACCACTCTCAACCACTTTCGAGCTCGCTTCTGAGAAGGGAAAACGCCCTAAAATCCTTTTGCTTATCATACACCACTAAGGGGGGTCATGATCTCGACCATCTGGATCACGACCATGGGAACGGGAGTGACACGACGACGACCCCGAAGGATTTCCTTATATGGAAACTCCTAATGAATCCCCACTCATTTTTGGGACTATATAAACCCTTTGGTTTCTACCCTCGTTGGTTCAAAGCAGTACAGTCACGCGTAGAGTAACGTCGTGTCACGCTCGTACAGAGTTGATTAAATTTAGTAAGATCGAGCTAAAGTCTCCGTCAGAATCAAAGTTAACCTCATAGAATCCGCGAGTTCGGTTTATATTCTATTTGGCACTTTTGAAATAGCCACTCGTACATCCCCGCATCGCCAGTGCGTCAACACCGTGCAACTAGTGGTAATTAATTACACTATTTATTATTTCATCGCGACACTTACATTTGTATCATAATTGATTATTCAATATATGAATGGTGTTCACGTATAAATCGAGTAGATTCGTTAAACCCATCTTTTACCCAGCGATCCTTATAATATTAGTAGCACTCACCCACTGATACAGCTTTACCGCTCGAGTTGTATCAAACATAAATTAAGAGTTACGAGGCATTACTAACATTTCCCGCGACTCCCTGATCTAGCATCAGGTTCGTTCGCAACCCTTCATCCAAAACAAAGCATTTTCTCCAACCCAGTGGCTCCCCGATTTCGCATCGGGTTCGTCCACGAAACCTTACCCTCCTACGGCTCCCTGATTTCGCATCAGGTTCGTCCGTATCCTACAGCTCCCTGATTTCGCATCAGGTTCGTCTGTAAATCTACCAACTTCCGAACAGCTCCCTGGTTTCGCACCAGGTTCGTCTGTAAATAATCCAACCTCCTAACAGCTCCCTGCTTTCGCACCAGGTTCGTCTGTGAACTCTATCCTAGTGACTCCCCGATTTCGCATCGGGTTCGTTCACGACGTTTCACCCTCCTGCGGCTCCCTGATTTCGCATCAGGTTCGTCCGCATGTGACTCCATTCCTAGAGGCTCCCAGATTTCGCATCAGGTTCGTCGTCGCCGTCAACAATCCTAGCGGCTCCCTGATTTCGCATCAGGTTCGTCCGCGCACCTAACTAACAAACTCATAAACCTTATTCCTTGGGAAATACCCTTCTCGCCGGCCTCTCGCGTTGCCGCAGCCCCGGCTCGTAACAGAACTGGTGACAGCGGTGGGATGCTACTGCATTAGAATCGCTGTAAAAATTTGGGTTTTTAATACGTTAAAATCACTCGTAATTTATTATTGACAATATACTAGTTTTCGCTAGTCAAGTCACCTAAGTAATTTTCAAAATGACAAGCGCACCGGCTAACGTCTCTTCTAACGACATTATGAACCTGACAGTTTCAATTGCAAACTCAATGTCACTCTTGACACAACGGACATGTATACAGAACATTACAATGTCAATTCCGACCTTCGACGGTGAGAGTCCATCTTTGACGCGCTTTGCACAAAATGTGGAAGACGGGTTAACTTTGATTCCTGAGGGTACGGAAGCTGAGTATCTTGTTATAATATTGATGAAACTGATCGGTCCCGCACGCAGGTGCACGTTAGAGCACAAATTCAACTCTGTTAAGGCCTTAGTACAATATCTAAAAAAGAGATTCGCGCCGGGAAGAAGTTTGTCATACTTCCAAGTAGAAATCGCGAAACTACATATTCGCGAAGAAGAAAGTCTGCGACAATACGTCGACAGAACAAGTCATCTAGTTTATTGTGCGCGCGGAGCTATTCGGGAAAGGTATCTGGATTATGCTGAAGATTTCGTCAAAGAAATGGAAAAGGACGTTAAGGAAAACTTCATCGATGGTTTACCGGATCGAATTTCCTGGAAAGTGTCGGCTCAGTATCAAGACATTCGAACGCTTGAACAAGCTTACGACGCCGTGCTACAGATAGATAGAAAATTAAGGAATCTGCGACAGTCACCGCGTAATGAATCACCCTCCAGGTGGTCTCGTCGAGACCATTGCACTGAAGATTCTCGCCACCACGACCGCGAAGTGTCATACCCGCACTCTCCGAGTAGATACGACCAGAATAGGGATCGGTCTACCAAAACATCTGGCTTTGAAGAGGAACGAGAAGGACGGACACGCACGACGGCCTGGACCTTGCGTCACCGGAGCCGCTCGAAGTCCCCTTCTTATCGCTCCGACTCATCGTACGCAGATGATGGAGAAAAATATTATTCCATTTTAAAAAATCCCGACAAAAATCGTAAGCCGAGTTTATATTGCTGGCATTGCGGTACGACCGGGCAAGATGGAAAATCCTGTAGGAAACATCCGCGTAGCCCGAAATATCAACGAGACTCGCGAGATTCATCTGTCGAATCAAACAAGTCTTTAAACTTCGATCGCGCTCACCGTATAGGCGACACGATGAGCGGAAACAAAGAAGCTCGCCAAAGGACAGTTCGCTTCGAAGAGGAAACCTCGTCAAAGAAGCACCTGCCCCACGCATCAAATCCAAGGTTCCAGAACTGGAGTCAGGAACGGGAGAATTCTTGATTGATGGTGGAGCATCCGTAAATTTAGTACTTATCACTGCCCTGGGAAAAAAGGCTACGATAAGCTCTCGGGAAGAAATCGAGCTAACCGGAATCACAACTAATCCAATTCATACTTTAGGAACAACAATTCTTCATATCCACGAAGCTCCCGCACTTTTCTATGTGGTAAAAGAACTTGCAATAGAAGCAGATGGACTAATAGGAAGCCCATTTTTAAAACAGGAGGAGGCCGAAATTTCCTATTACCATGGGACTTTGGTATTAAAAAATAAACCAACCCGACCTCTGCGTTTTTCAAATTGTTGTGCCCGAGCCGACATCTGAGCGTGTCGACACCGCGCACATACCGATTGCCACAATCGAGTGGCCGAAATCCGGCACAACTGCGTAAGGGATTTCGGAAGCGCATAGAGATCATCAGCTTATGGCGAAACACCAAAAACCAGGCCAAAGGCGGAGTCCCCGCTTCGTCCCGACGATAGTATAATAACGATGTACGAGCAACGCGAGGGGAGACTTGATAAAGCTTTGTTACGGGAACATCACCCGACTTTTCGAGACTCATGCCAAACTAGGCACAATGTCATTGTCACCCAGATCGGGATCAAATAAACTTGTTAAAACCTTACGGTGAGTTCCAACTCTTCGACCTGCAACGATCTCCTACCTCCGGGTTCTAACCTGAATCCTCCCGTCCCGGCACAATCACCCGAACCTTCGGAGCTCGTGGACGACGATAGTGAAGGACGCCCTGGAGCACCCCGAGATTCATACCCAGAATCTCGACCCCAGGCGTCACGGCACAACAAAATTATCAGGACATATTTCAAACTAACAAACTACCGACGTCGACCAAACATCGTATTGAACCTAGGACGTCGCAACAGATTGCTATAACAATAGCAAACCCGAGGATTAGGGAAGGGTATTTACCGCGTATCAAGACTCTCGAGCATCTCTACATAGGGGAAGCAGTTGTGAAAAACAATGAAGGGAAGTGCTACGTTATGGCAACAAACACCAGCGATGAACCCCTGGACGTGGAGATAGAACCACAAACTTTGGAGCCGTTTGATATCTTCAGTCAGATATCTTCCTCAGATGAAGATTCTTACTCAGCTGCAGAACACCCGTCAAATTTTAAAACAAACGAAGATAGAAAACAAAAAATCTTGGAAGCTCTGAACACCAAACATTTGAACAAGGAAGAACTAGATTTCGTTACAAATTTAGTTAAAGAATTTCCCGACCGATTTTATCTTCCTGGAGATAAACTCGGTAAGGCTTCCGACTTTAAACATTCAATCTATACATCCAGCGATATTCCAATCAACACGAGACAATATCGCTACCCTCTCATTCATCAAAAGGAAATTCAAAAACAAATCAGCGCTTTATTATCAAATGGTATAATTACACCTTCCAAATCTCCATATAACTCACCTTTATGGATTGTACCGAAGAAAGAAGATGAAAACGGAGTAAAACGTTGGCGACTGGTAATAGATTTCCGCGGTCTCAATGAAATAACAATTTCCGATAAGTACCCGTTACCTCAAATCACCGAGATTTTAGATCGATTAGGAGGAGCAAAATATTTCTCAGTCTTTGATCTCGCTAGTGGATTTCATCAAATAGAAATGGATCTGAAAGATAAAGCAAAAACAGCATTCACCACTCCAAATGGACATTACGAATTCTCTCGAATGCCTTTCGGATTAAAGAATGCACCACCCACCTTTCAACGTCTGATGGATCAAGCACTCACTGGACTTCAAGGAACAGACCTCTTTGTTTACTTGGATGACATAGTGATCTACGCATCATCATTACAGGAACATAATATTAAAGTCAAAAAGTTATTAAATCGCCTTCGAGAACATGGATTAACCCTTCAGACCAACAAGTGTCAATTCCTGCGAAAAGAAGTTGCATACCTTGGACACATTATTTCAAAGGAAGGAGTAAGACCTGATCCTAGGGAACTAAAGGCTGTTCAAAATTTTCCCACACCCACAATGCAGAAGAACATTCAACAATTCTTGGGCCTTGTAGGATATTACCGAAGATTCGTACCTAATTTCACCACAAAAGCAAAACCTTTGATTAACCTATTAGGAAAAGGCATCAAATTCAAATGGGCAGAAAAACAAGACCAGAGTTTTAAGCAATTACGTAATGAACTTTGTCAACAACCCATATTTCAATACCCAGATTTCAGTAAACCGTTTATTGTAACAACAGATGCATCTGATTACGCTATTGGAGCTGTTCTTAGCCAAGGAGACGTAGGAAACGACCTGCCGATTGCCTACGCATCCCGCAGCTTAAATAAACCAGAGAAGAACTATTCAGCTACTGAAAAGGAATGTTTGGCCATGGTTTACGCCGTAAGATACTTCAGACCTTACATCTACGGAACCCCATTCACCCTCGTTACAGATCACAGACCACTGGTCTGGCTACACTCTGTCAAGGACCCCACTTCAAGACTAATGAAATGGAAACTCAGACTCTTAGAGTACGAGTATCAGGTTGTCCATAAATCCGGAAAAACGAATAAGAACGCAGACGCACTATCGCGCAACCCAGTTTCTGCCTGCTTACCACTTATTCCACGAGGACCCCAGGATCCTGACTTCAAAGTCCAGATACCGAAAACACCGCATACGACAGTTACGACGAGACAGGGAAAATCGACCTAAGTACCGGGAGACAAGTAGCAGCTCAGATGAAATAGAAGAGACCGCACGTGGGAACGTTCAACATTCTCCGGTAATACACAAGAACCGATCTTTTCCCAGCTTATCTCAAGAGGTAACGATGCCAGATGAACGCCAGGAGACCATAAACACTTTTTCGCCCGCAGCAAATTCCACTCAAATCATGCCTTTAGATAAGGACCACACCATCTTTGACAATTTGATATCCTTTGAGGAGCCGCTCGAAAATACTGTAATAGAAAATGCAAGAAACGTTCAACAAAATTTACTCAGTACATCACAGGTATCATCAGAAGTTATGGATGAACCTCTGCAACCCTCAATAATCCAGCTACCTGCAGGAACCACGACCGAAGCAAGTGTAGAACAACCACCGGACAGGAGGTCAAACGTCTTTGACCGCACGCTTGACCCTTACCCATTCTTCACTACCGACATCGAAAATTCAAACGACCTTGACGATCTGGAAGAGATCCCATTAGAGCAACCACATAAAATTATTGTTTCTTCAAATAACTTTACCGCTGAAGAAGAACATTACGTACACTAGAATTCAGCCGACTGCAATTTAGTAAACCCCGTTGGAAAGTTATTACTAGACACTGAGGTGATTAATAAACCAAATCTTCTAGCAACGCAACCAAAAAAGGGACAGGTGATAACTACAGACAACGGACTATTTAAAACCTTCAGTATAATAATCTCAGATAACTTCTTTGATAATATTAAGATGTAGATGTAGATGTGCTCGACGGATTGAAAACTCATCGACACACCTTGGATCAAAATCAGATTAAATCATTTCGAATTTCTGCCACGGGAGACCTTCACAAAATACCGTTTAACGAATTCGTCAAGATATTAGAAGAGGTTTTCATAGGAACAAGCATACAGATTATTCTATGTAACTGTACCATCACAACACCATCCGAAGAAGACAGACAGCATATCATTTGCGAGGCTCACGACAGTTTAATCGGAGGACATAAAGGAGTAACGAAGACATATAAACGCATTCGATCAAAATTCCATTGGTCACAAATGCGCAACGACATTCAAGACTACATCCGAAGATGCCAAAGTTGTCAGGAACAGAAATTAGTCCGAGCGAAAACTCGTCAGCCGATGTTGATCACTGACACACCTATAGGAGCCTTCGACAAAATTTCCTTAGACACAGTGGGACCCCTGCCAAGTACACCCAGTGGGAATAGACACGTTCTTACTATCCAGGATAATCTAACGAAATATTGCGTAGCCATAGCAATACCCAACATTCGAGCTGCTACAATTGCAGATGCTTTCGCTAGACATGTCATCGCGATTTACGGTACACCTCGCACAATACTAACGGACAAAGGAACTAGTTTCATCGGAACACTTATGACCAACCTATCTGAAATATTTAAAATCAAACAAATCACTACCTCGGGATATAGACCACAAACCAATGGATCTCTAGAACGAAGTCACATCGTCCTCACCGAATACCTGAAGCATTACATGGATAATTATGAAGACTGGGATTTATTAATACCGTTCGCAATGTTCTCTTACAACACATCCGTACATGAAGCAACAAATTTCACCCCGTACGAATTAATCTTTGGAAAGCCAGCTCGAGAACCAAGCTCTTTTCCAACCGGTGAAGAACTAAAGTCGTATGGGGACTACTTAATAGAATTGATAACGCATATGACTAATATTCGCAATATAGCTTCTGATAATCTAAATAAAGCAAAAATCCGCTCGAAAGGCTATTATGACGCTCGCGCAAAACCAGCAACATTTAACGTAGGCGACTCTGTCTACGTACTCAAGGAACCGCGCACTAGTAAATTTGATCCACATTACATTGGACCGTACCAGATAATAGACGTGATGGACCTGAACAACGTAGTACTACAAACACGTCATAAGTTAATTACAAAGCATCAGGACAAATTAAAACACGCTTATTCTTCATCCACGGCAAAACGATAAGCCGACCGTCTGCCCAAATATGGTCCTTACCACCTTGCTCCCGAGACATACCCTGGCAAGCAGTGAGGGTCTACCTGAGGGGTACTCAACACCTTCCAATCGCCGCCCCTGCAAACAACAACCAGCACGGAGATGCTGATGGGGAACAGAAGGATGGCATCACTGCAACGCTGACGCTGGACCGACCACCCGGACAACCATCACCGGACGTCATCGAACACTGGCTGGAGATCGGCTACGTGGTGCCCAGCGACAGCTAAAAAACTCTTACACCCCGCAACACCTAGCGATAAGTACACTAATCACACCACACTACACCCGACAATTCTCATTTACACTTTTGTTTATAAAAGGATTTGTAGGGCGTTTTTCTTTCTTTTGAAAAGTATCACGAAAATCGCGATGTTTTGTCTAAGGGGGGAGATGTTACGTATGTGGAATCTTCCCATACACCACTCTCAACCACTTTCGAGCTCGCTTCTAAGAAGGGAAAACGCCCTAAAATCCTTTTGCTTATCATACACCACTAAGGGGGGTCATGATCTCGACCATCTGGATCACGACCATGGGAACGGGAGTGACACGACGACGACCCCGAAGGATTTCCTTATATGGAAACTCCTAATGAATCCCCACTCATTTTTGGGACTATATAAACCCTTTGGTTTCTACCCTCGTTGGTTCAAAGCAGTACAGTCACGCGTAGAGTAACGTCGTGTCACGCTCGTACAGAGTTGGTTAAATTTAGTAAGATCGAGCTAAAGTCTCCGTCAGAATCAAAGTTAACCTCATAGAATCCGCGAGTTCGGTTTATATTCTATTTGGCACTTTTGAAATAGCCACTCGTACGTCCCCGCATCGCCAGTGCGTCAACACCGTGCAACTAGTGGTAATTAACTACACTATTTATTATTTCATCGCGACACTTACATTTGTAACATAATTGATTATTCAATATATGAATGGTGTTCACGTATAAATCGAGTAGATTCGTTAAACCCATCTTTTACCCAGCGATCCTTATAATACTTTGTACACTTTGTATATATGTATATATCTGTAAGCGTAATCAACGTTAAGTGCAACGACTTGTAACCTAGTAGTAAGTTTTTCTTATTTCTTCTTATGTTTGTAATAATTGTATTTAAAGGGTTATACCCGTTAATAATAATAATATAATATAATATAATGTAATATAATATAATATTAGTAGCACTCACCCACTGATACAGCTTTACCGCTCGAGTTGTATCAAACATAAATTAAGAGTTACGAGGCATTCCTAACATTTCCCGCGACTCCCTGATCTAGCATCAGGTTCGTTCGCAACCCTTCATCCAAAACAAAGCATCTTCTCCAACCCAGTGGCTCTCCGATTTCGCATCGGGTTCGTCCACGAAACCTTACCCTCCTACGGCTCCCTGGTTTCGCACCAGGTTCGTCTGTAAATAAGCCAACCTCCTAACAGCTCCCTGCTTTCGCACCAGGTTCGTCTGTGAACTCTATCCTAGTGACTCCCCGATTTCGCATCGGGTTCGTTCACGACGTTTCACCCTCCTGCGGTTCCCTGATTTCGCATCAGGTTCGTCCGCATGTGACTCCATTCCTAGAGGCACCCTGATTTCGCATCAGGTTCGTCCGCGCACCTAATTAACAAACTCATAAACCATATTCCTTGGGAAATACCCTTCTCGCCGGCCTCTCGCGTTGCCGCAGCCCCGGCTCGTAACAATTTGAAGATATGGACTTGTGAGGCCGAACATGTGCAATGGTGTAATTTTTATTAACGTGTGCACTGTATGATTAATTATGGTCCGAATTACGTGGGTGCTTTGTGTTATTTTGACCGGAAAAACATAAGGAATCGTTTGGCGTCGCCTTTGCGACGATCTGATGAGAAATGCGGAGCCTGAAATTTCTCACTTCTTAAAATATTAGTTTATAACGCTGTTTGTAAAAAAGTCATATTAAATTATTTCTTTAATATTATATTTAGGTTGGTGTTTAAGAAGTAATATAAAAATAAAATAATTAAAAAATATTGAGAATTGCTGAAGTTATGAGTTTTTTCCACTTCTCTATGCGTCCGACCACTGTGCGGCGCCTTTTCCTCCACTCACTGGTTCTCGAAACTTCCGTAGCGCTTACAGCGTCAATCCCTACAAGGCAAAATCGCGTGTCTCCCATGTAACGCACAATACTTTTTTCAACACCTGTATGGAAGGTGTGTTTTTGAAAGCCTGCTGCGCGATTCGCAAAAAATATGCATGTTCGATTGTTTTTTTAATGAAATAAAAAGAAAGAAACTAAAAGCACTGCTTGCGATAAAGACTCCACTTTTTGTGTATCCCGCTACTCCATAAATTTGTTTTACATTATCTACTTTTCTTTTGATTTCGACAGCTGCAAATTTTCCTCAATCGCTTTTGCATCTGCTGCTACATCTGGGGGGTGCGTGTGGTATCCCGTATCACTATGGGCGGTATTCATAAACGTGTCTTAAGGGGGTAGACTCGTCACGTGACCTGGCCGATTCGGCAGGTCGGTATTACAGCAGGTTTTTTCTGCACAGAAATGGTAATACCGATAGATCGGCGATTGCCTGGTAAACGCGAGGGGGAGCTTTTTGCTATTTCCGTATTCTAATTTGAATAAGGAAAGAAATTCTCAGCTGTTGCGTTGTACTTATAAAAATTTAAACGGAAAGTCGGCTGGTACTGCAAACGTAGAAAATTCATTGTACATTTTAATTACTTGAAATGTGCTTATGCTACAATATTCTACGTTAGCAGTGAGGAATTATAAGTGAAAAGGGAAAATATATGAGGGGTGTCCCCAGAAAATGAAGTTTGTTAGGTTAGACATTTTTTTACTAGCAAAGCACCGAAACAGAACATGAAATACACTTATTACACGTCCTATGCAGAAAGCAGTTATGAACAATCATTATATATAAAATTGTAAAGAATCGATTGACGTCACTTTTGCAAAGATCTGATTAGAAATTGCAGAACTTCAGATTCGTCACTGCTTAGCGTGCAACATTGTATAGTCCCGCTGGTTTCGAATGTCGAAGCCCACGAAACTCAGCGAGACACATGATTGTTGGCGAGCATCGCGTTTGACGACTCTAGTTAGAGAATCACCCCGTATAAATGCTAAGAAACGATAGTGTGAAGCGGCGTGCGTTTCAACTGCACATTGACAATATCGTAGATCAGGCCTGCACAGCGAGCCTTTTTCAGCGCCTAGCGGCAAGCAACCAGCCGTACGCCGTTACTACGCGTAGAATCGGTGAGGCGAACTGCAGTAGTGTAGGTGCGGGCTCGTAGCCGCGTAGTGTAAGTATATATGGTTGGGTTCCTTGTGGGGCCCCAGTGCAGAGCAGGTCCCGTAATATAATTCAGTGGGGTCATGAAATTTCCAAAACATTTGCTACTGCCGGCATTTCGTATGACTTGATGGTTCGATTCTACTGTTAATAAAACATTTATTACTAATAATACTTATCTTTTCAGCGACACATAAAATAAGTATAAGGTTAATAATATAGAAATAAATAACTCCGACACAAAGAAAACAAAATTTTAAGTAACGATATATATCATTTATAAAAGCTAGAACATGATATATGAATAAATATATACATATGTATGTACAGTACGCATCTGGTGCTTATCATTGCACATAGTGATATTAGAATCGAACCGTCAAGTCATACGAAATGCCGGCAGTAGCAAATGTTTTGGAAATTTCATGACCCCACCGAATTATATTACGGGACCTGCTCTGCACTGGGGCTCCACAAGGAACCCAACCATATATACTTACGCTACGCGGCTACGAGCCCTCACCTACACTACTGCAGTTCGCCTCACCGATTCTACGCGTAGTAACGGCGTACAGCTGGTTGCTTGCCGTTAGGCGCTGAAAAAGGCTTGCTGTGCAGGCCTGTCGTAGATTCTAGGGCCTAGAATATTAGCTCCGTATTACGATGTTCTTCACCAGAGTACTGCATTACTGATGAAAATGATGGCAAACATGGAGTAATTCGGTCTATTTTTAGTGAACGTAGTGTGTGTGTGTCCTAATCATGTATTCATAAGAAAAAATAGACCGAATTGCTTCGTGTCTCGAATCATTTTCGTGGACATAAACTCACCAATCCATCGGTGGTAACACTCTTATCAAGATGTAATGAGAAATATGAACAATTTCATGTTCAGTACTGGATGACTCAAGTCGCCGTCGACCGAGGGCCCTAATAAATGTGCATTTATTTGAGAAACCAAAGCCGCGTCACTCGTGACACCTACTCGCGAACAGATACATATATGTATGTACGAGAAGAAGCAATGCAATTTCCCGATGACTTGAAGCAACATTACAATAGGTAAATGCATGAAACCCTGGGATCAGGAATTCCCAACCAAGTGATGCATATGTAAGCACTGGCGAAATTCAACAATAGTTTGTCGTCTAAATTTTACAATTAAAGTATTTATTTGACGCAAATATACATATGTAAAATTTGTCAGCAAAGTCTTTCTCGATTTGAGTTCTATAGAAGGCTGACTTTCCTTCGCCATGCAAAGTCCTCTCTTGTCCTTCACGCAGGCAATCATGCAACTCGCTGAGTTTCGTGGGTTTCGACGCTCGAATCCAGCGGGGCCATACAATGTTACGCACTAAGCAGTGACAAATCTTCAGTTCTGCATTTCTAATCAGATCTTTGCGAAAGTGACGTGAATCGATTGGTCATGTTTTCTCGATCAAATTGGCCCCAAAAATGATATTAATCGGATCATAATTAAGGAAATTACGTGAAAATTTGTTTGCATAATTGGAAGCCCGTTTCGTTAAAAATAGTCTGATTTAAATTATTTTCTGTCAATTTAATCGGGAGAATGCCAGGAATCCATTTGTGTCACTTTCATATTGATACGATGAAAAAAAAACAAACTCTGTTTCTATATAATCGATGACACATCGCCGAGCAACCGCGATCTCGTGCAGCTCGGGCCACAAAGGTTCTCGTCGATTATTCGAGCATCTAAGGGCCTTTGCACACGAGCGACTTTTAGCAGCGATACGTTCGCGAAACGCGCGACTGTATCGCTGCAGAGGGGCAGCTGAAACAAGTGCCAGCGACTGTACCGATGCAAACACGCGATTCAGCGTTCACTCGCTACTGCATCGCGACTGTACTACGCACGTGTGCAAAGGTACTATTAGCCGGCAGAAAGAAGGTCCCTAGCAGGCGGTCTCGGGCGATGCAGTCCGTCGCTGTGACGATTGGTCGAGTCACCTATTTGCGCACACTTCTAATGACTGGGCACACGTATTTTGGTTATTGGCTGAAGTAGGCACATACATTGTCGCACCGCGCGACGAAGAGAGCGAACAAAACACATCGAGATCGAGTGGGATAGAGCGATCTGACCGACGAACGCCACAGCAATAGCGTAGGCATCTCAGATGGTTAACCATTAATATATAATAACATAACAAATTTCCTTATTTTTTACAATATGTTCAGGAAAGTATACGCTGGCCCTTTTCGAGCACTTGAAAATGTCTATTGTTGTATGAGGTCTCGAGGACCGTCTTCGACACCGAATTCTATGGCTTTCGACCCTCGAAGGGGTTTGAATACCATCAAGAAGAAGTGAGAAATGTCCAGGATTTTCGCATTTCTCATCAGATCTTTGCGAAAACGACGCCAATCGATTCCGTATGTTTCACCGATGAAACTAACACCAAGAACGACATAATTCGGAGCATAATGAAGGAAATTAGATGAAAACTTAATTTATATAATTTCTCGCTAGCTTCGTTAAAAATAGTCCGATTTACATGAAATTTGGTTCGATTTTCATCGGAGAAATATAAGGAATTCATCGGTGTCATTTCTATATCTACAGGGTGTCCCACCTAAGACTGGACAGCCGGTTTTCTCCAAAACTATTGGAGATAAAAATATAAAAAAAATAGGCAATTACATGGTTCGAGGGGGCCAATTAATTAGCGCGAACGAATTTTTTTATCGATTATTATTTTAAAGGATACGATGGTCAAGTTCGGTTTTTCAAACGGAACTATTTTTTTTGAACACCTGACTTGATAGTGCGTTCCAAGACAAATTCAATAAGCTTTAATGTATACACTGTATTTTCACTGGTTTTTAAGATATTGCGCTTGCAAATTTACTGATTTTCACTGGAAGAAAACTGTCTGGTATAACACGGACCCGGGACGGTCTTACTGGCGTCACGGGTGGCACTGCCTGTTGAAATAGATACATACCTGCCAAAGGTCTACGCCAGGTCTAAAGGCTAGACAATTCTTTTCCGTCAGAAATGCTACTTAGGTAGGTACATCTGCGGTATCGAGAAGCGCACCGTTACTTTTATTTCGCACTTGCTTCTACACTCGGACGGCCGGTTCTTTTGGGAGGGATGCAAGTTCGATTGGTTAGGTTAGGAGGAGTGAAAGTTGCTAGACTAAATTTCAATCATAGGGAGCAGATTGTGTCAGAACCATTCGGAATTGCATTCCTCACAAACGGCTGCTCTCTTGAAGAGGCCCTCTTCACAGCAATGCCCACCTTCTCTCGCACGGAATACGTTAACGTTTGTTTTTGTTCTGATATTGAAGCTCGTGTTTATACTCGAGAGGACCACGCGTCGACAGCGGGCTACCCCTTTTCTTCCTGTGTCTCTTCACGAGCCGTATTGACGGTGGATTGTAGGAGCGTAGATATCTGGATGCCAGTTATTGAATTCAGGAGACGATAGAAACATTTGATTACAAAACACACATATACTATAATTAAAGTAAATCATATTCCTCTCGGGCAGGAGTGCTGATAATGATCGAACTTGCGCCCCACTTCGCGCAGACCAATTACACGGAGGGTAGTCGGGTCACACACTGCCCAAATGATACAGGGTAATTCTGGAGCAACGCCCGTCAAGGAGATGCGCTGGCACCCCGTGGCGAGGACAGACCTTCGCATTGCCTCACCCGATTTTTATGGCTTTTTCCGGGAAAAGGTACGAATCCTGGGCCGAACGTAGCGAACTGAAGTCAACCCTCCGCAGTCGAGGGTGAAATATCCATTTGAGCGTATTAAGAAATTCTTTTCTTTGTCGTATCGAAAGGGAAGTGACGCCAATCGATTCCGGACGTTCTCCCGATTAAAATCATGCCAAGCATCATGAAAATCGGACTATTTATACATAAGGAATACAAATAGCTCGTGTCAAAGTAGTCCGATTTGCATGAAGTTTGGTATGATTCTAATCGACGGAACGCCAGGAATCCATTCACGTCGCTTTCGCACAGATCTGATGAGAAATGCGGAATTCGAAGATTTCTCACTTCTTAAGGGGGGACTCTACCTTGTTGGGCCGAAAAATTGCATTTTTTTTTTGCTTTTTCGGAAAGATATGAGTCTTGTGTATATACTCTGCAAAGCTTATAGCCAAATTCGAAAAATTGGTGAGGTTATAGCGTTTTGAATCGAGCGGTACGCAGGTAGATGTCGGAGCGCGTGGCGCCTCCTGGCAACGACGGTCGGTTCTCGAACTTCCATGCAAACAAATCATTTGTTTTTCTAATTGAGAAGATGTCTAAACACACTAAATGTAAAAAATCAGGCTCGCTTCGCCCAGGAAGTAAATTCGCAAAAAGAAAATTCAGAGGGAATGCGCACACGAAGAAAAACGGGACAGAGTTCACGAGTACTTCCGCAAAAAAAGTGAGAAATAGTGGTGATTGTAAAGTAACTGTGGATCCGATGCTCGATTATTCAATAATTCATTTTAATTTAATTTTTTTGGCACTCCGCGAATTTTTGAATTGTAAGAAATGTAATGGTGAAGTGGAGTTTGGTCGAAAAGGTGAGCAAGGCTTAGGATTCCAACTTGCTAGCAATTGCAAATGTGGTACAAAATTTGTGAACTCTTCTCCGAAAGTAAACGATAAATCGTTCGAAATTAATCGCAGGATAGTGTTTGCTATGCGTCTTTTAGGCGTCGGCGCTGTTGGACTGAACATGTTTTGTGCAGTTATGGACATTTGTAAGGGACTGTCAATTAATGCCTATTATGTAGCTGTTGAAAATGTCTACAATGCTACCCAATCCGTTTTCGACGTAGTCATAGGAAAGGCGGGAAAAGAGGAGAAAGAGAAAAATGCAAAGGCTGGAAATACAGCAGAGGAATTAATCGTGTCAGGAGATGGTTCGTGGAGTAAGAGGGGATTTACCTCATTACTCGGAGTGGTTACCCTAATCGGGAAATATACTAATAAAGTATTAGACTTAGTGGTCAAGTCACGTTACTGCCATGCGTGTACACTACGTAGGAATGAAGTTGAAACGGAGGATCATGATCAATGGTTCGAACTACACCAAGAATCATGCAGTGTAAACCACGTAGGAAGCGCAGGCAAAATGGAGGTAGATGGTGTCATCGAAATGTTCAACAGATTCGAACAGCTTCATTGCGCCAAATATATATATTATATTGGTGATGGAGATTCTAAAACCTTCAAAGGAGTTTCAGATGCACAACCGTACAGAGATGTCACAATAAAGAAAAGTGAATGCGTAGGGCACGTGCAAAAGAGAATGGGGTCGAGGCTTAGAAGTGCCAAAAGAAGTAATAAAGGTATCGGCGGTAAAGGTTCCGGAAAACTAACGGACAAACTGATATGCGATTTATCGCAGTATTACGGTTTGGCGATACGGAGACATCCAGAGTCGGTTGACGAGATGCGAAAAGAAATTTGGGCAACATATTACCATAAATGCTCCACAAATGAGAAACCAATGCACATGAATTGTCCTCCTGGATCGGATTCATGGTGCAAGTGGCGTCGCGCAGAAGCCGAAGGAAAAGAAGACGAATTCGACCACCCCCCTCCTTTAGCCGATACAGTGCAAACTGTAATTCAGCCTATTTATGAGAGCCTGTCATCGAGGGATTTATTGGAACGATGCCTCGGAGGCCACACCCAAAATGCAAATGAAAGGTTCAATAGTACAATTTGGATAATGGCCCCAAAGCATACATTTAACTCCCTAAAAACGACGCAAATTGCAGCATTCATTGCTGCTGCTGTTTTTAATGAGGGCTTCTCATCCATTTTGAAGATAATGGAAGTTATGGGAGTGAAAATTGGTCGTATAGCACACGCATACTCAGTAAAACGCGACGCCAACCGTGTACAAAAGGCTGAGGAGCGACACTCTTCCGCAAGTAAAGAGGGGAGAACTGCCCGCAGAATGGAAGCAGTGAACGAAGAAGCACTGTACGAGGAAGTAGAAGGAGTCCTTTATGGCCCTGGAATAGCTTAAATAATGGTAAGTAGGCAATTTCTATCCTTATACATAATATGAACTTTTAAACTCGATTTTCTCGAAACTACATTTTTCGACCTGGCGTTGAAGAAATCTCGACAACCAATGAAGCAAACAACTTGAAATTTTACATGCATGTTGAGCAAGCGTCTGTCTATCTATGGTAGTAGATTTATTGCCGTATTGTAACCGTTCCTAATTTTACTTAATGAAGTTTTGCCGATTTTTGAGAAAAATTCGATTCATCATATTCAGAAGCCTGCCATTTTAACATTTTTTTGTTTATCTTAATGAATCTACTACCATCGATAGCCACATTCATACAGATTAAGAATCTCTTTCGTTTTTGTGTTTCAGATAATCCTTCGAGTATATTTCGTTAACGCCAGGACCACCCGATTTTTTTCAACGCCTCAAGTCAGCGCTCTGTATCAGCCACATTTTTTTTTTACCGTCACATAAAAATTTATAACAAGAGCTGAATATACAATAAAACAGCCTGTCAAACCGCAAATTAATTTGTCAAACCGTTTTTGTACAAAAAATTCACCAAATTCATCGATTTTTCGGCCCAACAAGGTAGAGTCCTCCCTTAATAGGTACTCCAACCCCTTCGAGGGTCGAAAGTCATAACTTCGGTGAGACACCACGGGGGGTTGACCTCGTCACGGGGTATCAGGCTGCATCTCCTTGACGGGCATTGCTCCAGAATTACCCTGTATCTGTTTAGGAAATAAAATAATACTTTATTCTTTATCGTATGGATATGGAAGTGTCGTCGATGGATTCCTTGGGGTTTTCCGATGAAAATCATGCCAAATATCGTGTAAATCGGACAAATTTTACATAAGGAATACAAATTGCTTGTGTCAAAGTAGTGCGATTTGTATGACATTTGGTATGATTTTCATCAGAAAAACATAAGGAATCCATTGGCGTCACTTCCCTTTCGATACGACGAAAAAAAGAATTTCTTAATACGCTCAAATGGATATTTCACCCTCGACTGCGGAGGGTCGACTTCAATTCGCTACGTTCGGCCCAGGATTCGTACCTTTTCCCGGAAAAAGCCATAAAAATCGGGTGAGGCAATGCGAAGGTCTGTCCTCGCCACGGGGTGCCAGCGCATCTCCTTGACGGGCGTTGCTCCAGAATTACCCTGTATCATTTGGGCAGTGTGTGATCCGACTACCCTCCGTGTAATTGGTCTGCGCGAAGTGGGGCGCAAGTTCGATCATTATCAGTACTCCTACCCGAGAGGAATATGATTTACTTTAATTATAGTACATGTGTGTTTTGTAATCAAATGTTTCTATCGTCTCCTGAATTCAATAATTGGCATCCAGATATCTACGCTCCTACAATCCACCGTCAATACGGCTCGTGAAGAGACACAGGAAGAAAAGGGGTAGCCCGCTGTCGACGCGTGGTCCTCTCGAGTATAAACACGAGCTTCAATATCAGAACAAAAGCAAGCGTTAACGTATTCCGTGCGAGAGAAGGTGGGCATTGCTGTGAAGAGGGCCTCTTCAAGAGAGCAGCCGTTTGTGAGGAATGCAATTCCGAATGGTTCTGATACAATCTGCTCCCTATGATTGATATTTAGTCTAGCAACTTTCACTCCTCCTAACCTAACCAATCGAACTTGCATCCCTCCCAAAAGAACCGGCCGTCCGAGTGTAGAAGCAAGTGCGAAATAAAAGTAACGGTGCGCTTCTCGATACCGCAGATGTACCTACCTAAGTAGCATTTCTGGCGGAAAAGAATTGTCTAGCCTTTGGGCCTGGCGTAGACCTTTGGCAGGTAGGTATCTATTTCAACAGGCAGTGCCACCCGTGACGCCAGTAAGACCGTCCCCGGTCCGTGCTATACCAGACAGTTTTCTTCCAGTGAAAATCAGTAAATTTGCAAGCGCAATATCTTAAAAACCAGTGAAAATAAAGTGTATACATTAAAGCTTATTGAATTGGTTTTGGAACGCACTATCAACTCAGGTGTTCAAAAAAAATAGTTCCATTTGAAAAACCGAACTTGACCATCGTATCTTTTAAAATAATAATCGATAAAAAAAAAATCGTTCGCGCTAATTAATTGGCCCCCTCGAACCATGCAATTCTCTATTTTGTTTATATTTTTATCGGCAATACTTTAGGAGAAAACCGGCTGTCCAGTCTTAGGTGGGACACCCTGTATACGATAAAGAATAAAGAAATATTTTATTTCTGAAACAGGTATGAATCCTCGGCCGACCCCAGCGAATCGAGGTCGGCGACCCATAGTCCAGGGTGAAATATTCATTTCAGCGTATTAAGAAATTCTTTATTGTTTATCGTATCGATAAGGGAGTGACAGCAATAGATTCCTTATTTTTTTCTGATGAAAATCATACCAAATGTCATGTAATTCGGACTACTTTTACAGAAGCAATACAAATCATAAAAGCATTTTAGTAGGCAATTTTTTTACCTTATTGCTTGTATAAAAGTAGTCCGATTTACAACGGCACGGATTGAAGAAGTCACCGCCAATCTTGTTTGTGGTGGAATACACCACCTAAAGGTTGTATTTGTTTTACTTATTTGTGGCCGTATAAAATTTAACAAATTTCCAAAATCTGTGCCACTTAAATAATATGAATAACATGAATACATGTTTACAAATATTTCTGCACTTTCGTACATAGTACGTATACCGTACTACGTACTACGTTTATCAAATTATTTTAGTTTTATTGGAATTATGCTGTTATTTTTTTATATAACGTCAAACCTTTGTATGAGTTGTATATTAACACTGTTTTTATGAACTTCCTTAATAATATTCGGCATTTTCAGTGCGACAAATGGGATGTTGCATATTTCCCCTATTTCTTGGGATTCAGCCCCACTGCACGATGTAGAATACAGGTAATTACTTCATTATTGGCAAATATTTCCAAATACAAGGACAAATTATACAACAGAAAAGAAATTTGCTTAGAAGTTCCCGGAAAGTAACTAAACAGCCAATACTGATATGCCGCGGCGAGCCGCGCATTGGAGATGGCACCTTAAGGCAGTCGGGAAAGTAAAACCCCCGACGGCCACCTCGGGCGGGCGGCTAGCAATAACTCGCCTACAGGGCGGCCCGTTATCAGCCGCCCGTTTACGCCCCGGAGCTCGATCGCACTATCGGTAGCGGCGTGACGTCGCCGCTCGTCGGGGAGGGGGGGGGGGCTCTAGGTTTTGGACCCCCCCCCGCTCTCCCTCCCTGATATACAGCGGCCCGCCCTAAAACTTGGCGGGCCGCTTTTCCCCTTCCCCCACAAAACCCACCCTACTGCACGCGCTCCCCCCCTCTCTCACAGGGGGGGGGGCATACGAGGGGTCTGTCGCCGCACCCGTTATGGGGTGCGGCCCCCTTCCCACTCCCCTTACGGGGGAGTGACGGCGCGACCCGGGGCCTTTTAACCGGGGGAGCCGGGCGACTTGAGAACTAAGTCGCCGCACGACCTCCCCCGGCTCCGTGTCATCTCGCGCGCCGCCTCCGAGGGACCGCGCGGGGCCGAAGACCCGCCCTGATGCGGTCCCTCTCAGCCTTCTCCTTCTCCAGCATGACTACTTCGGAGAAGGAGGAGACGGCCGCCCAACAGTCCCGATCCTCCGCCATCCGACTCACGACAGTCGGTAGCGAGAGGTCGGGACCCAGCTGCCGCTCCAAGGACAAGGTTGGGAGCGGTGTTCCCAACAGAGCGTCCCTGCGGGTCGGGGATGCCTGCATCAGGGTCGGCCGATCGATGAAATATCTCGGCCTGACCCTGGATACCTACTGGCGGTTTACGCAACACTTTCGGGTCCTGGGCACCCCGTTGGAGCGACAGGTGTGTGCATTCGCACGCATCATGCCCAACCTGGGAGGCCCTCACGAAGCAGTTCGGCGGCTCTATGTGACGGTTGTCCGGTCCATGGCGCTCTACGGAGCCCCAGTGTGGGCCGGAGACCTGGAGGACTGTCGCGTGGGGCGAGAACTCCTTGCTACGGTTCATCGCCGCGCGGTCCTCCGTGCCGTGCGGGCATACCGCACGGTGTCACACGCCGATCTGTCGGCGCTGGGTGGGTCTCCTCCTTTTCATCTGCTCGCGGAGAAGGAGGCGGAGGTTTACTTCGCCTCCCACGGTCTCCGTGGAGCGAGGAACCCCCTTGCGCCGGATGGACCTGAGGTACGGGGCCAGGCCCGGCGACGCATGGGAGCCAGGTGGATAGACTGGCTCTCTCTCTCCCCGTACATCGGGAGAGACGCGTCGTCGGGGCGCTCCTGCCCATTTTCGCCGAATGGGTGGGGCGTAGGTACGGCAGGCTTACCTTCCGCCTGACGTAGGATGCTTCGGGGATTATCTGTGTCGCATAGGGCGGGAGGAGTCGTCGCAGTGCCACAGCTGCGGCCGGGGCGTCGAGGAGTCGGCGGGTCATACTCTGGCTAGTTGCCCGGAGGAGCAAGATGACCGCCGGGTCCTGGAGCGGCAGCTGGGTCCCGAACATCTCGCTACCGACTGTCGTGAGTCGGATGGCGTAGGATCGGGGCTGCTGGGAGGCCGTCTCCTCCTTCTCCAAAGTAGTCATGCTGGAGAAGGAGGAGGCTGAGAGGGACCGCATCAGGGCAGGTCTCAGGCCCCGCGCGGTCCCTCGGACGCGGCGCGTGAGATGACCCGGGGCCGGGGGAGGTCGTGCGGCGACTTAGTTCTGAAAGTCGCCCGGCTCCCCCGGTTAAATAGTCCCGGGTACCGCGCCATCACTCAGTGGGAAAGGAGCCGCACCCCATAACGAGTGCGGCGACAGACCCCTCGTATGCCCCCCTCCCTGTGAGAGAGGGGGGGGGGCGTGTAGGCGGGATTTATGTGGGGGAAGGGGAAAAGCGGCCCGCCAAGTTTTAGGGCGGCCCGCTGTATGTCAGGGAGGGAGATCCGGGGGGGGGGGGGTCCATGAACTAGGCCCCCCCCCCCCCCCGGGGAGCGGCGACGTCACGCCGCTCCCGATATTGCGATCGAGCTCCGGGGCGTAAACGGGCGGCTGATAACGGGCTGCCCTGTAGGCGAGTTTCTGCCAGCCGCCCGCCCGAGGTGGCCGTCGGGAGGGTTTTACTTTCCCGACCGTCTTAAAGGCCCCCTCGGGATGCCGCGGCTTGGGCGGCCCTTAAGGCCGTCAACGCCCCGGCCCGGTCGCGACCGTAGCATGGTCGCGGCCGGGTAGCAGCTCGATCGCGGGGTCGGGGGGCGGGGGTGCCGGGGGGCACCACCCGCCCTAGTAGCAGCGACCCCGGAAGAGGCGGCGCGAACGCGTGGTCCGTCGCGCCGCTGCGAAAGGAGATAGCTGGGGGAGGTGTTGATACTCCCCCAGGGAAGGCCCCCCTTGAAGGGGGTGCTGTGTGCGGAGTTGCTTTCAAAGCGCAGGGGGGGGGAGGGCAGTGAACGAATCGCTAGTTTGTCCTCGCGTCAAGTCCCTCCCCTCAGGCGCGCAACTCCGCACACGAGGTAGACCACCTTGGAGGTTTTAGTGGGTTCGAGTCCCACACAATCCCCTGCCCGCCCCCGCGGGCGGGGGGTATCTGTGGGGATTACCTCCAAGTAAAAAAAAAAAATAAAAAAAGACGATGTCTATTACCGACTCGCCCTGCGGCCCGCGGAACGTCGTGACTGCGTAGGGGTTCTTTAGAACAAACCCCATTGCCTCCGCCCACACGAGCAGCACCTCGCCCCGGGAGTCCGTCCTGGGGGCCCACAATGGGACAAACTGCTCCTTTTTGTGTCAAAATCGCAGAACTTTTGATAGGAATATGATAGAGGGATGAATCTTTTTCGAGGTTAAAGCTAAGATGTTGCAGAATAAGGAAAAAATATTGAGAATATATGACAGACAAGTTCTGACCTTGAAAATGTACGTGAAACTTGACATTTTCGAAGAAAATTTCGTTTTTTCCGTTATAACGTGTGGTTGAAGTTTTCCCTTGACATGTTATACATCATTTCCTATAGATTTCGATGCCCTGGATTCAAATCTGTTTGCATAATTTGTCTAGCCCTTCAGGATTCGAAGAAAAATGCGATTTAAAGGTTTACGCTCACAAGGGATGTTCGGCAAACCGGAAATTCGGAAAATTATGAAACTCTGTGTGCCAGAACAGTAGTTCATCTGTAACGCAACTCTATTCTTTGTTGATGCCATAATGCAATTTTGGGGGGTGAAATCACCCCTTGAAAAAAATGCAGAGTTTTCTTTTCCATGGAATATCTCGAGAACGGTCAGAGATGTCGAAAAGAAGTTTAAACAGAAGCATCGTTTTCGTATATCTACAAAACCGCGTAAAAATAATTTTCGAAAAGTCCATATTTTTCAACTTAAGCCCACCACGAACCCGTAAAATTAAGTTTTTGTATTTTGTAAATATGTGCTGAAATACCTCTGGATAATCTCTTGTCATACATATAAATAGTTTATGTGTTATATTTTTATTTGCAAACAAATAAAACCTTCATTACCGAATTTGAAGTCCATTTGAGCAGTTTCCATTAATAAAATGATTTCTTAAATCCGTATTTAAATTATTATTTATATAAATTTTAGACAGCTTTCAATTATTTAAGGAAGACTCATCCCTTTTGATACACCCTGTATTGTTTGATTATATATTCGAAAAGTTATACTAATAGAAAACGATAGATACTTTGAAAATAACGGTTTGTAATTGGTACAATAATGATATTCTTCATAGAAATGATTAAAACAAAAATACTTGCCACGCTATGCACATCGCATAGAAGCCGGCTCTCCACAAATACTGCATTTGGGTATAAGCTTTTCATTCCTGAAGTAACAGAAATTTACATGAGTTTGAAATTCGCTGGGATGCGTCTCTTGCATAAATAATGGAAAGGGGTCTAAACTTTATATAAATAATAATTTAAATATGGCTTTTAGAAACCATTTTATTAATGGAAACTGCTAAAATGGACTTATAATTCGATAATAGAGATTTTATTTGTTTGCAAATAAAAATATAACACATAAACTATTTATATGTATGAAGAGAGATTATCCAGAGGTATTTCAGCATTTATTTACAAAATACAAAAACTTAATTATAAGGGTTAGTGGTGGGGGTAACTTGAAAAATATGGATTTTTGGAAAATTGTTTTTACGCGGTTTTGTAAATATTATAAGAAAAGGGTGTACCTTCTGTTTAAACTTCTTTTCGACATCTCTCACCGTTCTCGAGATATCCCACGGAATAGAAAATTCTGAATTTTTTTGAAGGGGTGATTTCACCCCCAAAAAGAGCATTATGGCACCAATAAGAAATAGGATAGCGTTACGGATGCATACCGAGTTTCATAATTTTCTGGCTTGCCGAACGTCCCTTGTGAGCGTAACCCATTAAATCGCACTTTTCTTCGAATCCTGAGGGGCTAGACAAATTCTGCGGACAGATTTGAATTCAGCGCGTCAAAATCTATAGGAAATGATGTATAACAGGTCAAGAAAAAACTTCAACCACATGTTATAACGAAAAAACCGAAATTTTCTTCGAAAATGTCAACTTTCATGTAGATTTTCAAGGTCAAAACTTGTTTGTCATACATTCTCAATATTTTTCCCTTATTCTGCAACATCTTAGCTTTAACCTCGAAAAAGATTCATCGCCCTATCTTATTCCTATCAAAAGTTCTACGATTTTGACACAAAAAGGAGCAGTTTGTCCCACTGTGGGGCGCCCCACTCAAGAGCGTGGGCGTTGAAATCCCGCAATAGGACCACCGGCTGCGCTAATTGGGGGGCGAGAATAGCCCCCATCTCGCTCAGCCGGTCCTCGATCTCCGGGACGCTGAACCTAGAGGCCAGGTAGCAACCGACTACGAGGATGTTCCCCCACTTCGCCGCCATCCAGCCACGACCGTGTTGGGCGACTGAACACGGCGGGGCGCCTCTTCCCATCGCGCACGTCATCGCCACTTGCCGATCCGGGTTGGCGGACCGATAGCACCGGTCTCCCAGCGGATACGGCTCGGCGATGACGGCCAGCCCGACCCCCAACTTCACGCGAGCCTGCTCTAGCAGGTCGTGAGCTCGCATGGAGAGGTTGAGGTTCGCGAGCAGTATCGGAGGGCCTCGTGACATTACTTAGCGTTAATGTCGGCCTCCTCCGATACTCCCGCAGGTCGGGCTGCGCCCCCTATATGCTACTACCACCAAGATCTGCACCGACGGTGGCTCCAGGCAGGCTCAAGCCCAGACCCTTCTGCACACACCGCCGCGACCCTCCTACTCGTCAGGGCTTCATGGAGGACGGTGACCCGCGAGCGGGAGGCACGTCCCTCCCCACTTGCCGCTGACGGCGGAGTATAGGCGCGACGCTTCAGCGCCATCCATTTTCAGGGCTAATTGCTTCGGCAGGTGAGTTGTTACACACTCCTTAGCGGATTCTGACTTCCATGGCCACCGTCCTGCAGGTACACACACCCTACCCCAAACCTCGTGTCGATCGGCCACTGGGGCCATTCGGAAGTTTATTCTTTTCTTTAAATAATGTCCATCTCTGCATAGGACCGTAAAGAATTACAAAAAAATCAGGGAGTCCACTGTTGACTGATTTGGAGACTTTTCCTTCTTGTATGTTATATACAATAGTCGGAAGAATAATAATAAGAGCAATAATTGCAAATAATTGCTGTAACTTCCACATTCTGAAAATATGGTATCAGTAAATCAATATTTCCTGCATTAGTAAAAAAGTTCCAACCCCTTTTTTTATTTTAAATAATGTGGCCATATAATTATAACATAAATTCGACAGCGATTTCAAGTGATGTATGTGTTACAATAAGAGCGTTAATTTAGTAAATGTACACAGTTCCCAGCAATTATATGCCTAAAATGCATATAACCTAACCTACAATCGTCCGAAAATTCATACATTGACTGCAGCACGCTTTTACTGTGGCACATGTATCCAGCTAACGCTTCAGTTTTGCTATGATTCCACGTTGGCAGTCTGTGGGCTTCACTGAACCCAATAACGAAAAGTGAAGGGATGGATGAACACGATATAATATAAATATTCTGATTGTATTTCAGGTACAACAGTTTTAAGTCTTGTAATTGCTTGTAATAATGGCAAGTTCGCGTTGTTAGGAAGTAAGAGGTACTAGAGAAGAACCGCTGGAGCTGTGGTAGTTCGTTTCGTCTGTGGCGCTGCAGAGGTTTTGGGAAGTTGTATCTTTGGTCTGTAGAGGCGTAGTGATGGTCGAACCACCACAAGTCCTCCCGATTAGGCGACATCTCGTATCCACTAGCTGAACTAAATTTGTCAGGTGATTTGCTCTGTATTATCGCCAATATGGCGTAACTCGTATTTGGGAATGCAGTCACGAGAATACGCTTTTCGTCCTTATATGAACAGATTTTGAGCTGGGTGAGGTCTCATTCGAAAGAGGAAGGTTCGGTGCAGCGCGCTCTGGTCATCGTTTGAGTCATAAAACTCTTTTAGTGACCTAAAACTACTTGGATTCATGCGGGTGTATTTTGTCGACTTTGGCTCTACTTTGAACACTCATATTATTAGATATCAACACAATCTCGTCGAACCATAACCAGAGCGCGCTGCACTGAACCTTCCACTTTCGAATAAGACCTCGCCCAGCCCAAAATTCGCTCATATAAGGACGAAAAGCGTATTCTACTAAACCCATGTTTCGGGCCAGATTGTGTCGGTATACAGCGCGCTGCATTATCCGTGTCTACCCCCTTAAGATTAAGCAAATGCTTAAACAATCGGCATCCTTTACTAGCTACTAGGGTTAGTAAAGAATGCCGAATGCTTAACCCTCCGACTACGGGACTTTGGAGGCCGGTTCCAGAGTCAATTTGGACCCACACCGATATTTCACTAATGCATAGGTAGTCGCGACCGCTCGAGCTCGAGATTCGAGACCCTCACCGATATTACTACTAACACAGTGACGGTCACTCAAGCTCGAAACCCTCACCGATATGTATTACTCCTAACGCAGTGACGGTCGCTCGACTCAAGGAATCGGTTTCTGATTAGGTTTCGGATTTGTGTTATACGTATACGAAAGAATAATTGTGACGTAGCGTCCCTGTGCGAGAAGTCGAGCGCGCAACGGTGCGACCGGGAGTGAGCGAGAGGCCGAGCGCGCAGGCGACCGCAACCGAGAATCGCCGAACCGGCTCGAGGCGTGCCGGTCTCGTGACGCGTCAGAGTTATGACGCTCACTCCCCACCGCGCCGCTAGATCGCTTCGATTTCTCGCAGCTGGAAATTTCCAAGAATCAGGACATAAGCCCCGACGCGACGGAGGACCGGCAGTTCCAGTGGGGATACGGATCTCCCACTACCAGACCTGCCTGGATGTTGCCCGGTGCCAGTACTGGTGAAGTCATCCGCCGATCTGGGAGGCCGTCTCCTTCTTCGCCGAGCAAATTATGCTCGAGAAGGAGGAGGCGGAGCGGGACCGGGTGCGGCAGGGGCATCCCGGTCGCATCGGGCCTCCGCGGAGGCGGGCCCGAAGAAGATGACCCGGGGCCGGGGGAGGTCGTGCGGCGACTTAGTTGCGAAAGTCGCCCCGCTCCCCCGGTTGTCGTTACGAGGCCCCGGGTCGCGTCGAGTCGCTCCCCCCGATATCGGGGAGTGGCAAGGGGCCGCGCCGCGCAACGGGCGCGGCCGTTATGCCCGGTACGCCCCCCTCTGTGGGAGAGGGGGGCGCGTGCCAGCGGGCGTTGGGGTGGAGGTGCGGCGGCCCTCGTTGACAGGGGCCGCCGCGGCCGGTGCGTTGTGGCACCGGAGAAGCCAAGGCCGCGGCGGCGTCGCAGGGAGGGGTAGACGGGGGGTGGGTCCATGATAAGGGCCCCCCCCCCTGGGGAGCGGTTACTGAAACCGCTCCCCTGCAGAGCGATCGAGCTCACTGGGGCAGGACGGGCGGCCGATAGTGGGCCGCCCTCTCGCTTGGGCGGCCCTGAAGGCCGTCATCGCCCCGACCCGGCCGCGATCGTAAGTTACGAAGCGGCCGGGTAGGAGCTCGATCGCGGGGTCGTGGGGCGGGGGTGTCGGGGGACACCACCCGCCCTAGCAGCAGCGACCCCGGAAAAGGCGACGCGGGCGTGTGATCCGCCGCGCGTCGCCGGTCCCGGAGACCATAGCTGGGGGAGGTAGTGATACTCCCCCAGGGACGACCCCGTTGAGGGGACCTCGCGCGGTGCTGCACGAAGCGCAGGGGGGGGGGAGGGTAGCGAAAGTATCGCTAGTTTGATCTCGCATACAAATCCCTCCCCCCAGGCGCGCAGTACCGCGCGCGAGGTAGATCACCTTGGTGGTTTTAGTGGGTTCGAGTCCCACATAACCCCCCACCCGCCCCCGCGGGCGGGGGGTATCCGCGGGGATTTCCACCAAGTAAATAAAAAAAATAAAAAATCATCCGCCGATCGTATGATCGCCTACTACCCATCTCTCCCCTACCGTTCCGAACAGAGACGCCTGGAAGTTGCCCGGTCTCTTTCCTCTACCGTTCCGAGACAGACGCCTGGAAGTTGCCCGGTCTCGTTTCCCTCTACCGTGCCGAACAGAGACGCCTGGACGTTGCCCGGTCTCTTTCCTCTATGGTCCCGAGACAGAGACGCCTGGACGCTGCCCGGTCTCCATATTTTCGCTAAGCGACGCTCGTAGTACCGCGAGCCAGACCCCGACGACCAATTAAAATAACTCAATCAACGTGTAAATAGTGTACATATGTAATTAAGGAAATAAAGGAAATAAAAGAATTCTTTATTAACAAGAGGTGTTGCAGCCGAAATTCACCGATCAGCTGTCGAGCGGATTTAAATGTGCGTGCGAGAGCGTGTAAACACGATGACACACCGTCCGGTAAGACGGTTAACTACTTCACATGTTTTTGCCCGGATTCGAACGCTGCGCGCTTCCAAGAATCCGGCAGTTAGTTCGAAGAACACCTCTGACGACAACAACACGCTCTCGCACGCACGACTTTAACGAACTTCTTTGTCGCCCAGCGACCCACGGTTTTTGAATCTCCGGAAAACGGCCCTTCGAGCCATTCGCGCCCTGCGCTCATTGTACATAGCCTTGTACATTGTTTCCGTTGAGTGTTTCCGTCGTGTTTGTCGAGTCGTGTTTGTGCGTGTTCCACATCTGTGTGGAGTGTTCGTCCGTCATTGTAACGACGCCCACGTTCGGCTAAATAAACCTGCCGTCCCCTCAACCTGTGGCATTTTCATACTCGTTGAAGTGCATCCCTTCCCTGGCCATACCAGTGGCGATCCACAACGCCTTCCCAAGGCATCCGTTTAAACAAGAGGATTTCGACGGACCCTGGCGTACCGACTGAGTTCATCCTCCTCAATCCTTACCACCGGAGCACGACTGTCACATAATCTTGTGAATTATGAAAGTAATATTTATTATTTATTTATTTATCTTGCATGGGTAAGATTCATTTAGTAACAAAGATATGAGTAAATGATACATAGTAGAGACAAGTATTACAACTAACAATAAGAAGGAAACAGAGTACAGAAACATGCTTATATATTATATATTTACAATACAAAACATTATACACTTACATTACAAAACATTAGATATTTACATTATAAAACATTACACATTTACATTACAAAACATTATACATATACATTACAAAACAATAGATATTTACATTATAAAACATTATACATCAACAGACGCGTCGCGTCTGGAAGCTAATTCCCCTTCCCCCTCTACCCATGGGCACACTGAGCGACCATATCTCTATACACGAATGATAGCGAAATTGACAGGTCCCCGTAGCTATTTTGGCCTTTTATCTTATCTTTTGACATAGTAATGCTTTTAACATGATAATGCGAATAATTTTTATTTTTCGGACCCATTTGTCGTTTTACTTAATGTATCAAGCTGTTTTTCAAAAAGATAAAAGAATTATTCTCAGTTAATAGTTATCAAAATGATACTTTTTTTACGAGACAGTCAGACAGCATGTAGCGCTAGTACTTGACGCCAGTAGATGTCGCCATTCTCGATTTACTTCTCCAATTGACGCAGGTAGATGTCGCCTTTCGTAAGCTGAAGTTATCCGGAATGGTTTTGCTGAAAATGCGGTTGCGCAGTTGACGAAAAAGGCAAAAAGCCGCTGCTTTCGGCTCACTAGTAAATGTCACCTAGCTGTCAATCAATCATAACCTGCCTGTTATCAAAATTTTTGAAATGTCACGAGTTTTTCCACTATACATGGTGTCCCAAAAATGCTACGGTTCCTTGAAGGGGGTGATTCAGGGGGTGATTGCAAACAACTTTTTCCTTCGCGAAAATTGTCTCCGAGATTTCGTTAATAAGATATTAACAAAAAGCACCGACCAATCAGAGCGCGAGTCTTCCGCTGGAGCTCCCGCGCTAGCGTGGCCGCGCGCCGGGCCGCGCTGCGACTACGAACAATCAAGGCGGCATGCACCGAAGGAAATTGCGTAGAATGGCAAATGAGACAGACGTAACAAAAAAATCTTAACTTTTGCCATGGTTTGTTTGCTATTTAAAGCGAACAATGAAAAAAGGATAAATGGATGGAAATCACGTGTAACGTAAAAAGACGAATACACAGTTGTTTTTTTTTTTAGAAGAATCGAAAATAATAATTATTTGGAGTGAGAGGATAAGGAACACGTAAATTTCCTTTTTTAATAACGTACAAACGAAAAGGTTGTGACGAAGTCACCTCGAGAGCCGTGCGAACGCTAGGCATCAACACAATGGGCCTAGTTCGCGCCGTGGCCGCTAGGCGGCCGCCGCCCCGAGACGGCTCTCGCGAGCGAAGATTAACGGCCTCACAATATAAAGGCCGCGGCGAGCGGAATAAGGAGCTCTTGTGCATGTCGCTATACCTCTTCAAGCAATACAACAAGACGCTCGCTTTTTGATATCCCCGAGGTGTGTCAATGTAGGCCATCGCCACAACTGTGCCATTACCAGCCTCTTCCGAAATCAGCCGAGATTCGTCTTGCACTCCGGCTACGTCAGAGAGGTGACTCCGCACCCATTAGGCCGGAGAACTATTGTACTCTGAACCTCCCTTATACGACTCCCATACGGACGCGCCTATACGGCCAGCCAAGGTAGAACGTTCCACAAACTCTGAATCCCGAACTCCTACCGCTCGCCGCAAAAGTCGCCGCCGTCGCGAACCGACGCGCCCGTCGAACGAAATCGCATTCGTGGCCCAGCCGTGTCGGAAAGAATATCAAACACAATTTGTACATAGCTCGTCAATAAACACTGTTACTTGTTAACACGCCTACTACTCATTCGCCGAACCTGGACAAACTGACTGAGTCGGCACCATAATCCCTTCTCCGTCCCACCGGTAATCGTCTCGCCACCGGAGACTATTACAAGGTAATGCAACAGGGAACGAGTGAAAATTGATCGTAGTTCGTTATTGTGATAAATCCGTAGTTCAATAACGGCCAACACTGTTGTTGATAATGAATAAATCCGTTTAAAAATTGCGAAGAAAAGTTTACGTACGGAAATTTGGAGAATTATCGCCGGAAATAAGCCATAGCCTGCGTTAGGCTTAAATAATAATAGTCGCCAATAATGTAACTAAAACTCACCCCTTTCGGAAATTCACCTGCAGCTTGAAAACCTGTGTCACTAGGTCACTGAACCGAACCTGGTCATCGACAGACGCGCCGAGTGCACAGCTGATCTCAGGTACACGACACCATCCAAAGTTAAAGGTCGCAACGTCAAGTGCGTCCGGGTTAATGCACCGATTATTCACTTCACTGCACGCCTACTAACACTGACCACTTAATTTATTATTCATGGAACGTGTTGTTCCTACGTTATAAAAATTGGTGGAAATGAATTTTTACTTGGCGTGTACTTCGCTGACTGCGCATAGTCCCGCCTGCTTCGTCCTACCTTCAAATTAAAGACGGATCCCTTCAGTGAGGTCAAATAACAGGTCGACAGAAGAATTGCAGGAGAATTTTACTAACCCACTCTTGGCCAATGACACTGCTTTTATAATAATCAGATGTGTAAGTTCCAGCTTGTCCTTATCTTGATTATTTGTTGAAAAAGTGTCATTGCTCAATGGAAACTACGAGAAGGTGGTGGGCTTTTTCCATCAGGAGAGGTTAAGCATGGGTTAGAAGCACGGAAGTAAGAAGGCCCGGTCATAAATTTTAAACACCCGTGATCGGCCATGTACCTTAATTCTTTTGATTGCCAAACTTCCCACGTTTCGTATTACTTCTGATCAATCGTAAAAACTAACTGCGTTGATCGTCAACGTAGTCTAAAGAAGGTCGCGGTTTATGACTGTATTGTTCCTTGAGTCGACGGTCGAGAATTTCCATTGAGCAATGACACTTTTTCAACAAATAATCAAGATAAGGACAAGCTGGAACTTACCCATCTGATTATTATAAAAGCAGTGTCATTGGCCAAGAGTGGGTTAGTAAAATTCTCCTGCAATTCTTTTGTCGACCTGTTATTTGACCTCACTGAAGAAATATGGGGTTGTAGCGGTACGGTCAGGTGACTGTAATCGCGCGTGGTTGCTTTACCTGAGACGGGGCGCAGGACTTTTCGATGTCATTGACGTATTCCGTGCGAGAGAAGGTGGGCTTGAGGTCCGATTGGTCCCAAACTAGCCAATCGGGCCTGTTTATCTCTCGTGTCTAAACACGCGCTCGAATTTCAAAACAAAAGCACGCGTCGACGTATTCCGTGCGAGAGGAGGTCGTCTTCAAGTCCGATTGGTCCCAAACTAACCAATCGGGCCTGCTTATCTTTCGTGTCTAAACACGCGCTCGAATTTCAAAACAAAAGCATGCGTCGACGTATTCCGTGCGAGAGAAGGTGAGCCTTGGGGAGGAGATATTGCTGTGAAGAGGGTCTCTTCAGGACAGTGGCCGTTTGGGAGGGATGCAGGGCAGATTGGTTAGATTAGGGCCAATCGGACTTCAAGCCCGCCGTCTCTCGCACGGAGTGTTTATACTCGAGAGATAAGGGATCCGTCTTTAATTTGAAGGTAGGACGAAGCGGGCGGGACTACGCGCAGTCAGCGAACTACATGCTCTCTTTCTTCCTGTGTCTCTTCGCGAGCCGTATTGATGTTCAATAATACTTTTTAAATGCTAGTTCCCAAAAATTAATCAGGCTGATCGGCCAGAGCATTTCGCTAGGGTCGCGGTTTATGACCGTATTGTCTCGCTAGTCGACGGTAGACAACGGTTTCCTACAGTTTTGGGTAATTTATGGCTTAGTTGGTTCCGCCTCGTAGCAGACGTTAACTCAGGGTATCGGAAACAGGGAACAGAATTTTTTTCTTTATAGCAACTCAAGGACTTTCTGTTTCTCTTCTCTTCGGACCTTTTCGAACCGAAACACGTAGTGTCCGTTGCCTACCTCGAAGCAATGGGTGGTACATTGGCAGTAAAAGGACGGAACGCGGACTTTTGTAAAAGTGCACGATAGTCCGTTCGTTCCACATCTGCGAAACACGCGTGCTTCGAAAATGTGCTGGCTTCTTTTTACCTGAAGCATCTTGGCCTGGTGGGGATCAACTCATAATGGAACGAGAGAAACTTTTTGGGGGTAGAAGAAGTCGCTTGGTAAAAATCTTGTCAGTCAGCAAGCAATCGCAGAAATGTTCTCTTCTCAAGAGTATTACGCGATGTTCTGGGTGTACCCCCCGAACAACGGGGACGCAAGTGCTGCAGCGTGAGAATTTGTGCGAGAATACTCACGGCTCCGAACGCCAAGTAAAAATTCTTTTCCACCAATTTTTATAACGTAGGAACAATACGTTCCATGAATTATAAATTAAGTGGTCAATGTTATTAGGCGTGCAGTGAAGTGAATATTCGGTGCATTAACCCGGACGCACTTGACGTTACGACCCTTAACTTTGGATGGTGTCGTGTACCTGAGATCAGCTGTGCACCCGGCGCGTCTGTCGGTGACCAGGATCGGTTCACTGACCTAGTGACACAGGTTTTCAAGCTGCAGGTGAATTTCCGAAAGGCTGAGTTTTAGTTACATTATTGGCGACTATTATTTTTTAAGCCTAACGCAGGCTATGGCTTATTTCCGGCGATAATTCTCCAAATTTCCGTACGTAAATTTTTCTTCGCAGTTTTTAAACGGATTTATTCATTTTCAACAACAGTGTTGGCCGTTATTGAACTACGGATTTTTATCACAATAACGAACTACGATCACTTTTCACTCGTTCCCTGTTGCATTACCTTTTCGTTTGTACGTTATTAAAAAAGGAAATTTACGGGTTCCTCATCCTCTTACACCAAATAATTATTATTTTCGATTCTTCAAGAAAAAAAAAACAACTGTGTATTCATCTTTTTACGTTACACGTGATTTTCATCCATTTATCCTTTTTTCATTGTTCACTTTAAATGGCAAACAAACCATGGCAAAAGTTTCGATTTTTTTGTTACGTCTTTTTCATTTGCCATTCTACGCAATTTCCTTCGGTGCATGCCGCCTTGCTTGTTCGTAGTCGCAGCGCGGCCCGGCGCGCTGCCACGCTAGCGCGGGAGCTCCAGCGGAAGTCTCGCGCTCTGATTGGCCGGTGCTTTTTGTTAATATCTCGTTAACGAAACCACGGAGAGAATTTTCGCAAAGGAAAAAGTTGTTTGCAATCACCCCCTGAATCACCCCCTTCAAGCAACGGCAGCATTTTTGGGACACCCTGTATAGGACATTGAATTATTGTCTCAATTAACAAGGTAAGTCGCTAAAATTGATAGAAACGAAGGAGACGCACAGTGTTTGAGAATTCGATAATGGGAGAGCGAGCACGTGGTTAACGGTGAGGTTATGGACGACGGTGAAAAAGATGACGCAGCACGAAAATGAGAATTGTGTCAATTTATTTAAAAATCACAGTGAGCTTGAGCTAACGAGGCGAGTTTCGCGTGAGAGTTGAGTTAATGAAAGTGAGAACGTTTCAAAATTCTGCGTTGCACTGATATGAACACGTGGAACGCCGCCACCACCACGCACCTGAATGGCGAACCTCAATCGTTCCTTTAGCACGAGAATTTATGAATCAAGTGCTCAATGAGCATGAGAGTTGATGAACTGTGCAATAATAAAGCTATTCACTATTAATGAGAAAAACTTGAGCTTTGATCGTCCACGAGTTGAGATCGTTATTCGCGATGCGTCTAACTCTTCACGCTGCGTGAACAAGAGTGATTTTTTGATAGATGATCACTTCCGCCCGCCGTCGTCTCGAACAATCTCGAGAAACGATCGACGTGGGGTGCGCTGATAGGTTGATCGATTGAGGTATTGATTGAGGATCCGCCGTGAGTGTGCTGACCAGGAGGTGCTGCTGTGAGTATGAGTGTGGCAGAATTGGGAACTGGCGCATTCCCAAACATCCCCCCCCCCCATCAGCAGCTGGCAGAAGATGATGATGAGTGATCTGAAAGAGGCAAAATCGCCAATTTCGCAATTGGTCTGGTGAGTGTAGTGGTGGTCTTGAGATTCACGACTCTGGTGAGTCCATCCTTCCCTGGATGCAGAGTGAGTATCCGAGCAAGTGGCCACTTGCTCGGTGGAAGTCGCTCATCAGTGATGAGCATCAGGGAGCCGACCTTGTTGTCGTTGGATGGATGATGCCACTTTGAGATTGATAGTTGCCGTTGTAGATAGTGAGTTGACCATTGAGTCCAGAATCGTTGCATACTTTGTTGAATGAGGTGCCACCTTGCTGATGGTGAAATCGTTGTGTGCTCCACAGAAGGTTCAGGCAACGTTGAAAGTGGTTGCCCAATGAGGAAGTGAGCAGGTGTGAGCGTTAAGATGTCTTCAGGGTCATCACTGAGCGGCTCGGGCGGTCGTGAATTGAGCATGGCTTCGATTTGAGTGAGAAGTGTACTGAATTCTTCGTATGTAAGTGTGACCTCACTCATAGTTCTTCTCAGATGATATTTGACTGATTTTACAACCGCCTCCAATTTTCCACCTATATGAGGTGCTGCAGGGGGGTTAAAGAACCATGTGGTATTGTCGTTGACAAACAGCTGAGCGAGAGATTGATGCTCTTGTGTGCCCTGAGTGAACATCCTCTTGAGTGTGGTTTCTGCACCAATGAAATTGGTGCCACAGTCGGAGTAAAATGAGTGAGGGATTCCTCTTCTTGAGATGAATCTGCTGTAGCTTGCGATGAATCCTTCTGTAGAGTAGTCAGTCACCAGCTCCAAGTGAACAGCTGATGTAGTCAGACAAACGAACACACAGATCCCAGCGCTTGTGAGTTTTGGCTCCTTGCCCTTTCCATGCCTCGAGTGAGATTGGACCTGCATAGTCAAGTCCAGTGTTCGAGAACGGTTGTGAGGGTGTGACTCGTGAAAGAAGTAGTTGGCCTATCAGTTGACGGGCACGGATCCCCTTTTGCCAAGCACACACAACACAACGCAAGATGTGAGACTTCACTGGAGTTCGTCCTCCGATGATCCAATAGTTTTGTCTGATGTGAGCGAGCGTGAGCTGAGTCTCACCATGAAGTGTGGTTTTATGAGAGTAATCTATGATCAGATGAGACAGGAGTGAGTGACGGAGCAATATGGCAGGGTGCTTACTTTCATAAACCATGTGAGCGTTGTTGAGCCGGCCTCCAACCCGAATTACTCCTTGTTCATCGATGAAGGTCGTGAGTCGATTGAAGACATGAGAAGATGGTAGTGTAGTGCTAGTGCTGAGAATTTTGAGTTCATGGTTGAAGTAGAGTGATTGAGTCGCCTTGATCCAAAAGATCCTGGCCTTTTCCAGGTTCATGGGTGAGTGAGAGATGATTGGCAACGAAATCGGTGATTTCCTTAACCGTGATAGAACTCTGAGACAAACTGAGGTGACGCGAATGAGCTTGTTAAGGGTTGAATAACGATAAATGAGATCCCAGTGATATTCGATCTTTTGAATATTGAGCAGCTGAGAAATTCCTGGACGAGCCTCCTGCGCGCTGGAGTCATCCTTCAGTGAGGGTTATGATGGCCATGAGTCACTGGGTTGAGTTAGCCATGGTGGTCCCATCCACCATAGCCTGTGGTGTTCAAGCTAGGATGTTGTTAAGCCTCGAGAGGCGCAATCCGCTGGATTCGATGTCCCTGGAACGTGTCTCCATTGCGCATGTTGAGTGAGCTCTTGAATCTGAGAGACACGATTCCCAACATAGTCCTTCCAACGTGATGCATGAGATTTGATCCATGTTAGTGTCACTTCAGAATCCGTCCACAGATGAGTTGTAGCAATGTTGAGCTGAAGAGTTGCTTGAACATACTTCGTGAGCTTTGCAAGCATCAGTGAAGCAGTGAGTTCGAGTCTCGGGATGGTGAGCTTCTTGAGAGGTGCCACCTTAGTTTTGGAGCACACGAGTGTCGACACTTTGTGATTTGTGGACGGTGAGAAGACGATAATGTAAATTACCGCCGCCATGGCGAGTCTGGAAGCATCTGAGAAGCCGTGTAATTCCACTGTTGAGTTGCTGTAGGTGTTGAACCACCTAGTAACTGAGAGCCTGCGCAGGCTTGTGAGATCTTCCCTAAAGGTGAGCCAGTTAGATGTGACTTGGGAGGGCAGTGGATCATCCCAACTGAGTCTGTGCAGCCATAACTCTTGTAAAAGTGTCTTTGCCCGAATTATGACAGGTGAGAGAAAACCGAGTGGATCAAATATTTGTGCTACTTCTGAGAGAATGAGGCGTTTACTAAGTCGTGAGTTCGAGCTTGATTTTGATGAGAATGAAAAGTTGTCGTTGAGGAGGTTCCATTGTAAATCGAGAATTTTGGTATTGCAGTCGTCTAGTGATACTATCGAGCCGCAGGCTCGTGCAGTGGGAGAAATTGAGTCAAGCAACGGAGGGTAGGTTGAATGCCATTTGGCAAGTGGAAAACCTCCCGCGTTGCACAGGTTTTTAATTGTTGAGCAACTGAGATGAGTGTCTCACCTGTGTCTGCGCCGCCAAAGATGTCGTCGGCGTATCTCGCATGAATAATTGATGGCACTGCCAGAGGGAAGCGATGCCCTTCGTCTTCCACAAGTTGAAGCAGTGCTCCTTTTGCTGTTCGTCAATCCGAAGCACACGTTGGAGATCCTGATCGGCTTCGTGCACCATGACTTGCCGATACATTTTTGTCACGTCTCTGGCAAAGAGAAATTTGTGCTGACGAATCCACAACAGCACGTCCGTAATGTTGAGCAGGAGATTGGCCCCAGTGTGCATGAGATCGTTGATTGAGTGTCCAGTGGATGTTGGGCTTGATCCGTTGAACACGACCCTCAACTTGGTTGTCTGGCTGTCGAGCTTGAGCACTCCATGATGTGGGAGATAAAAAATAGAATGAGTGTTAGGTGAAATTGATGGTGCTCTTACCATATGATGGAGATCCTTGTACTCATTCATGAACCCTTGATAGAAGTCACGATACTCGTGATCTCTACTGAGTTTGGTGAGCGTGCGCTTCAATCATGCGTGAGCCGTTTGATATGAATTACCCAATAAGCTTGGAGTTGACTTGAGAGGGATGCGTACAATGTATCTGCCTGTAGAATTACTAGTGTGTGTCGCTCGAAAGTGATCCTCACACTCCTTTTCTTCATGCGTGAGTAGAGTAGGTGCCTCCTCCGGGAACTCTTCCTGAATCGAAAACTTGGACAACAGATCTTGAATTGCATTGTTGCTATGCTGCACAACGACTGAATGATGAGATGAAGCAACTTGAGCACTGTTCACAGTAATTGGTCCAAGAATAAGCCACCCAAAGATTGAGAGCTGGGCGATTGGCATTGAAGGGTCGATGTCGATGCAATGACGATGTCGATGGGCCGTGACTTGAGAAAGTCAGGGTCAGCCAGCTTGAGGCTGTTGAGATGTGGCCACTCCTGTCGTGGCCCTTCAACAGATGGCAAACTTGTTGTCAATGCCCTGAGTACATGAGCCTGAAGGTGTACCATTGAAGAGTTATAATTCGAGCCTAGTGTGAGCAATACAACTCGAGTTTGAGTGGATTTATGGCCTCCAATGCCAGTAATCGAAATTGATGATTGCATGCGTTGAATGTTGAGTTGAGTGATGAGCTCTTCCTTGACACAGGTGAGCTCGGAGCCTGAGTCGATGAGCATCCAGCCCGATGAAGTTGACACTGGTGAAATGAGCTGGGCATTAGCTGTTGCTAACAGTGTGATGGATGAGAAGGGGGTGAGCCTGGCTGTTGAGTGAAGAGATGAATTGTGACCTGTTGAGCGTGAGCAGATTTGCGTTTCAGATGAGCGTGAGCTTGAGTTGACGACTGCACCGACACTTCAATAGTCTTGAGGTGCCTCTACCGGCTTCACTTCAGAGTGAGTTGATGCTTGAGCTGCGGGGGATGAGTTCGCGTGAGCAGGAGTTTGAGCTGAAGATTTGATTTGAGTTAGGTGCAGCATGGTATGGTGCTTGGCTCCACACGTTTTGTACCGATGAGCAGATTTGCACGCATCGGTTTTGTGCCTTTCACAACAGTTCCTGCACAATGTGTAGGTGGTGACAAATCGGCGGCTCTCCTCCACCGACTTGTCCCTGAACCGAGGACACATCACAATGAAGTGATTCTCACTGCAGCAGTCACACGGATAGCTGCTCGATGAAGGCTGAGAGCGTGAGTGCGACGGTTGCTGCGTTGCAGCATGAGCGGTGGACTTGAGCTGAGCTGAGCGTTTTGGAGCGGCAGAGGATGCTTGAGGCTTCTTGTGAGAAGATGCTTGAGCTGATGCCTCCAATTGTTCCAAGGTCACGATCTTATTGCCCACAAAGGCTTCCAACTGTTCATACCGTGGGTATTCGTTAGCTGGGCCTACTGAGGTCTTCCAGGCCTCTCGCGTAATTTTGTCTAAACAATTGGTAGCCATGTGCACTAGCATGCAGTTGTGCATGTCCTCCGCCGCTCCCAAGGCCTTGAGGGATTTGTTTACCTCAGTGGTCGAATTCCACTTACGCCCAAATCGCCCGCGCCCACGACCGTAGGATTTTACCGGTTTTGTAATAAAATGAATACCATAAATTATATGTTCCTGTTTTCAAGTGGTAATTTATAGTTAAAAACCTGTATTTTCCGATAATGGCTCTTTCACAGACTTCTCTTCCATATTTAAAGAGATTTTCATAAATTTAGGAATGTTAACCACGGGTGTTGCGGGCGATTTGGGTGTAAGTGGAATTCGCCCAGTGATAGATGACATTAGATTGTCGAGGGAAGTCGCGCTGCGAGACGTCACAGGAGGCAGACTGAATAGCTTATCCAGCTGCTCCTGAATGAGCACTCTTTTATTTGAGAATTTTTTAGTCAAATATTCCCAGCAAGACTCGAACGATGAGCCGATGAGAGGGTATGAATTCACGTGTCTTTCTGGTTCTCCACTCAAACTGGAACGCAGATAATGAAGCCAGTCAATTTCCATGAGATTGGTATCCTTGATGATCAGTGAGTCGAACAGCTCACTGTAAGCAGGCCCGTCTACGTAGCTGCCTGAAAATTTGGGAAGCTCTATTTCAGGCAGTTTTGAGGCACGAGAGGCTGGAGCGGTTGAGACGACAGGCCTGGCTTGAGTGATAGCCTCCACGTCTTCCCTGAGGCGATTGAGCTTGAGCTTGAGCGATAAGGCTAACTGCCTTTCTTGAACTGCCAAGTCTGAGATGAAATATTCGTGGTCCAGACACTTCACTGGCCACGTGATTTCAAAATAAGTATGTTCTTTGCAGAATGCCTGGTGAACTTCCTCTACGTGAGCTGCTAATAGGCGAACCTCGTCGAGAGATGTGGTGTGAGTGTGAGATGGAATTTGAGTTTGCAGCGTTTTGAGATATTCTAACGACCCACCTGCGTTTTAGATTTGATGATGAGCTCAGAGGGGAGAGTCGATGGAGAGGACGATCTTGTTTCCCTCATATCGATTAAGAGGCTGCCCCCAGGAGTTTCCTTGGGGACGGTGAGCGTGGAAGTCGTGAGCCCTGAAGACGTTGGCCTTGACGACGTCTCCTTAGTGGTCATCGTTGACTCTTCTCCAGTCATCTTGAACGCCGTTCAATGAGCTGATGAGTGTGAGCGTGAGTACTGCACTTCACCTTTTACCGACCGATCCGGCTCGAAGGACCAAAAAATGTTTGAGAATCCGATAATGGGAGAGCGAGCACGTGGTTAACGGTGAGGTTATGGACGACGGTGAAAAAGATGACGCAGCACGAAAATGAGAATTGTGTCAATTTATTTAAAAATCACAGTGAGCTTGAGCTAACGAGGCGAGTTTCGCGTGAGAATTGAGTTAATGAAAGTGAGAACGTTTCAAAATTCTGCGTTGCACTGATATGAACACGTGGGAACGCCGCCACCACCACGCATCTGAACGGTGAACCTCAATCGTTCCTTTAGCACGAGAATTTATGAATCAAGTGCTCAATGAGCATGAGAGTTGATGAACTGTGCAATAATAAAGCTATTCACTATTAATGAGAAAAACTTGAGCTTTGATCGTCCACGAGTTGAGATCGTTATTCGCGATGCGTCTAACTCTTCACGCTGCGTGAACAAGAGTGATTTTTTGATAGATGATCACTTCCGCCCGCCGTCGTCTCGAACAATCTCGAGAAACGATCGACGTGGGGTGCGCTGATAGGTTGATCGATTGAGGTATTGATTGAGGATCCGCCGTGAGTGTGCTGACCAGGAGGTGCTGCTGTGAGTATGAGTGTGGCAGAATTGGGAACTGGCGCATTCCCAAACACACAGACTTGGAAGTTGTCCAGAGAAGGTTCGACAGAGAAGCATCTTCATACGCGCAAGATTCTGGAAATTTGCCAAATGAGGTAAATCGACAACATTTGTCAAAAGTCATAGCATTAAGAATTAAGAAAATTATGGTCCAATATGTTTTTGTTGTATTATTTGTTATACAGTTACGGTCTATGTCCACTGATACTTAACGTATGATTTTCTTCTATCTTACGCCACTTTTATGAACACTGGATGATTTTTTTGGTTAATTAATTGTTTATTAATTTTTGTAGAAAATGCGGGAAGCCGCCCTACTTGATGCTGAGTTTTAACGATAAGCTTACAGAAGAAATAAATAATAAAAAAATGTTATACACTCCTCACATTAATTAGAGGATCACCTCTAGGAGCCCGAAAAATAGGGGCAAGTTCCCATGGTCATAACTCCGGTAAAAATAGTCGTATCGATATTTTGAAAATATGGTTTGAAAGCGTGGAACCTCTACTTTCAGTTGCTTTTTCCAAATTTTAGATGCATTGCTTTTCGGTAAATTTATAGCAATATAAAGAGCACTTGGTCAATTTTAAAAAAATTTCTTAAACTTTGCGATGTTCCACGGCGTGCATTAAATTTTTTACACACATTCCATTCACACCAATCGAAAGCGGCTACTTTCCTGTGTAAAAAGCGAGTAATAAATTTCTTGTGCGATTTTTTTTGGCCGAGTTATTCAACTTTGAAACAAAAGCCGTTTTTTTTACTTTAGTTGCTTCTAGCAAGCGAAGATATCATCGTAGAACGTTCCTGAAAAAACAAATAGAAAGATCAGACTTTCCTCTTTAAGACGCATCTTCGACTTTTTCGATTCGGTTAAAATTTCGGTCTCTGATGTCCTTTCCAAAATATGCTTAAAAATTGCACAAATTCCATTTTCTCTTCAACTCGCTGTATCTTCGCGAGGGATGATCGGAACGTCATTGTCTTAAGCTCATTTTAAAGCGGAAAGTCTGCCGATTCTTTTGAGTGCCCCCGGAACCGGCTGCGATAATTTCTTACCGGTGGCCTTTCAGTTTGAAGTTACCTTTTCGGAAAACTTACGAGGTGGCTTCAGCGGCTGCGTGGCTGCCGTACCGCCGGCATCAGCATCACCGATGGCATATTGCGTGGAAGTATGTGTCGTATGTGTGTGCACACACAGGAACCTTCGGTAGCATCGGCGTAACTCGGCTCGCTTTCGGCTGCTATCGTCACTTATGTCGACGGGTGGGGATACGAACAAGAGCTTTCGCTTCCGCGGGGACGACCGACATCGCGACACATTTTGTAGCCGTGTTTTTCCGAAACGGTAACTTCAAACTGAAAGGCCACAGGTAAAAAATTATCGCAGCGGGTTCCGGTGGCACTCAAAAGAATCGGCAGACTCTCCGCTTTAAAATGAGCTTAAGACATTGATGTTCCGATCATCCCTCGCGAAGATACAGCGAGTTGAAGAGAAAATGGAATTTGTGCAATTTTTAAGCATATTTTGGAAAGGATATCAGAGACCGAAATTTTAACCGAATCGAAAAAGTCGAAGATGCGTCTTAAAGAGGAAAGTCTGATCTTTCTATTTGTTTTTTCAGGAACGTTCTACGATGATATCTTCGCTTGCTAGAAGCAACTAAAGTAAAAAAAACGGTTTTTGTTTCAAAGTTGAATAACTCGGCCAAAAAAAATCGCACAAGAAATTTATTACTCGCTTTTTACACAGGAAAGTAGCCACTTTCGATTGGTGTGAATGGAATGTGTGTAAAAAATTTAATGCACGCCGTGGAACATCGCAAAGTTTAAGAAATTTTTTTAAAATTGACCATGTGCTCTTTATATTGCTATAACTTTACCGAAAAGCAATGCATCTAAAATTTGGAAAAAGCATCTGAAAGTAGAGGTTCCACGCTTTCAAACCATATTTTCAAAATATCGATACGACTATTTTTACTGGAGTTATGACCATGGGAACTTGCCCCTATTTTTCGGGCTCCTAGAGGTGATCCTCTAATTAATGTGAGGAGTGTATATACATTTCGAATTCATTTTTGGAGACTCGAATGATGCCGAAATACTAATGGCAGCGAACAAGGTGCCGAGAACGGCGGCGTCGCCACCACCACCACAGCAGCCGGCGAAAAACGGTATGGCCGCGCCGCCGCCATCGCCATCGCCATTACATCCGCCACCGCCACCGCCACCGCCATCGCCAACCGCCACCGCCACCACCACCACTACAGGGCCCGGCCACGGCACATGGTATTATTTCTTAATACTTTAATTAAATACCTTTTTATGTTTTTACAATATAAAAATTCTTCGGTTTAGCCTATATCAGGGGAGGCGAACATTTTTATCTGCGCGTGCTAAAAATTTATAAATTATTATAATATAATTGCTGACGTTTATTACTAATTACAGGAGGATACACGTCGAAGCGCCATAAGAGGAGAGGCTGGAGGGTGCGGGCCCGTCAAGAGCATTGGTCCACCTTCCGGGCGGTACGGGCGCAAGCCGTCAGCCTCCGCTCGCAGGCGAGTACCCTGCGAGATTTAGTGAAGACCCAGAGCCGTGGCCGTGGCCGTGGCGGCAGTATTTTGTAAATAAACAATTGTAAATAAATATCTCCATTAAAATTATAATTAATATATACCTAATTTAAAATCGTTTAATTTATAATAATATAATACTATGTTCCAATTTTTTTTTCTCCTCGAAATTATACATTTTTTCATTGCAATCTTTAATGCTGCCAAAAGTCATCCTTTCTTGTTTGAGAACACCTTTAATGTTTTATTTCTTTTTCTGTTCGTTGGTAACGAATCATTTCTCGATATAAATTGTGTATTTACGGAACTCGTGATGCGACTAGCGAACCGAACGCAGCGGCTTTTTGACTTTTTCGTAAAACCGCGAGTGACTGATTTCAAGTCGTTTGGATTTGTGGTTATGGGTAATATTTTTATTGATTATTGCTGACTGAGAACAATTTTCACCTCCACGGGGTCCTTTCCGTTAACCTTTTCCAGAAATCTTATAATGTCACTCTTCTGCCCTACCCCCTCAAATACATGAAAAAGTCGAGGACAAAAAACAGTATTATTTGTATATCCGAATAAATAAGACTGGCGGCGTAACCAAAAGGCGATGGTGAAGAAGATCTCGCGTGATGGCAGCGGGACGTGACTAGCAGGGCTCGCTCTAACCGATGGGCATGTGAGCCTAGGGTCGCGCGAAACACAAAACGAAGCAGGCGACCGGTGCTCACTTCTTTTTCGTATTGGCAGAGATACACATGTCCTGGCATTCGAAAATTCCTCGTTATTTTCTTACATGTAAGTGTGCTTCATTATGATTTTAATTCAGCTGTATGCATAATGAAACGAACATATTTTCAATGAATAGTAGGGTGGAGCTTAGGGTGGAGCTTATTTTTCAACTATGAAAATATGATCTTCTCACCATCTCAATTTGATCCTTTGTATAAAAAAATAAAATCGGGCACAATATGAGCGCAATTGATCTATATTTAGGGGTAGCTCAATGATGGTGAAATTTCCAATGTACATGATAATTATATAGAAGGGCATGGAACACTGTACGTGTTTTCAAATGCATTCATTTGTTCATTAAGAAAAATAGAAATTGAGAAAAGTTATTATTGGGAAAGGATTTTGTTAGAAATGTTACACCCGGTGTATTCGGTCTTGCCATGCGGTGTGGTCAGCAACAAGAGTTGCGATGCGATTTTGGTTTTGGCTAAGGCGTTGTCGCCGCCGTTCTTTTCTTTCAAGGAACAGTCGCGCACGTACCATTTGAACATGGCTTCACGGCGTGCTACGCGTGAATTCTGAAGTTTTCATTTAGTCATCTATATATACGTTAATAAACATTTATTTCTGTTATTCCCAACAATTGTGCGTGGCAGGTTGTTTTATTGAATTAGCCAACAGATTTCCCCTGATTTCGTTTGAACTCTGGAGCTAAGCAAGCCGCGGACGATCCTCGCTTGTTTTCCAGCGTCTCGACACGAGACACTACGCTCTGCGCGAGAATACCTCGCTGCACCGATCACGTGACACACGTTCTCTTGTTCCAGTCGACATTTTGTATTGTTAATGATAGCGAATAAACGTACAGGTAAGTGTACCTCAGCCGTTATATATATCGCTCTTGCTCCTCCTCATATAAGGATCTAACAGATATCATTGTGCCCCATTTGACGTATAATTAAGTAAAACAATTAGTGGCGGACAGATAAATATTTGTCTGAGAATTGACTAGGTTGAGCGCGCTGGATGCTAGTGAGGTTAGGAACGACGGTGAAAAGGTGCACACAACACAGCACTTGAAATGAGTAGCGTCGAGTTTATTTAAAATACTTGTAGGATGAGTACGAACAGTTTGATGTGAGTTTCAGTGTACAAAATGAGCCCCTGAACCTCCTTAAAACAGCACGTGGTGAGCACGCGTGATAGCGACGCTATGCACAAAACTCACACACGACCGATCCACAATTAACACAATGATTGATACAAATGTGATATGAGCCGTTCCGAGAAAAATTGAATGCACTGAGCTTGAGACTCTCGTCGAGCGATTACACTGAGCAGAGATGGATTGAGAATTCACGAGTTGATTATGAAAACACTATATCGCACGCGACACGTCTTTTCTATCACGCTACATGAACAAGATTGATGACCGTTGGACAATCAGACTTCCGGTACGGGTCGTCTCGAACATTCTCGACGATCGACCGACGTGGGGAAATCTGATTGGTTGAGCCACAGTTTTGTTGAACTGTGATTTGCTACGGGTATTCTACAACCGGCCGAAACCGTTTCACGCGATGCGCTGATTGGATGATCGTCGGTTGAGGAGCGTAGATGATTGGTGATCGACTGTCGCTCAGCGTCTTCGATTGGCGGATCGACCGTCGATCTGTGATTCTGAGCTGAGTCCGTGAGGTGCTGCGCCGAGAGTGAGAGTGGCGGCTTTGGGAACTAATGCATTCCCAAACATTCTGCCCGCCATCATCAGCTGGACAGAAGATGGTGACGGTATCTGAAATAATTGAAACCGCCAACCTCGCGATTGTCATGATTAGTGACGTTACAACTGATACTGGCTGAGATGAGCCATTCCTCCGGTCTAGTTGTGTTGAGGAACGTCAGTGAACTGATCTCGTAGAGATGGCGTTGAATAATGAGACCAGCAAGTTGTTGTATCTCCTTGCTGAATGAGGTGCGCCCCGATCCAGGGTGCACTCGGAGCTAGCACGATAACTGATGTTGGAGTTGGTGATGTTGATTTCGCCTCTGCAACGTCTAGAGTGTGAGCCATGTGTAGATGCATTGCACATGGTGGTTGAATGGTGAGTCAGGGGTGAACAGTGAGCTGGTCACATTGTGACCATCGATGTCAATGAGGATGAGTGTTGTTGGAGTGAGGCTCTCGAAAGAGGTAGTTGGCCCATCAGAAGATGGACACGGATCCCCCTTTGTCGAGCCCACACCACACAACGATGAAGCTGACCTTCTCTTGAGCTTGTCATAGGATGATCCAGTGACTTGATTTGATAGAGATGTGACAGAGCTGAGTTCTTCTATGATGTAGATAGATGTAGACATGGCCCTGATTCAGACAGACGTGAGAAGCGAGGGACTTTCTCTTGAGTTACCTTCATGATTCATGGATGCGTTGTAAATGATCGGTGGCTCCTGAAGAAGGTGAGGTGGTACTCCCTCAGTCTTGACATGGAGAGCACCAGTTGAGTCCGCCTCCAATATGAATCATTCCTTGGTCGTTGATGACGGCCGTGATTCGGTTGATGCAGATTATGAAGGCTTAGAGCGAGAGCATTGCATTCGTGTCGGATGCAAATTGATGCGATTTTATCAGCAGAATTGCTGCCTTCCTCGATCCCAGATTGCAGAGGTGAGATGAATGAGGATGAGCCCTTCTAAATTCAGCTGATTCTGAAACACTGGACTGAGGTAAGTGGTTATGTTGAGAAATTCAGGTTGTTGAGTGGACTCCAAATGATACTTGAATGTTGAATGTAGAACAATTCAGTGTCTTGGTTTAGCCTTCTGCGAGCGTGAGTACACTGAGTACCAACTGTCCTCAGGATTGTTGATATAAGAGGCGTTTGTGCACCAGGTGGCTTCCACATGATGTAGATCCCTGCGGTTGTAAGTCGCAAGAACACGTCTGGCCACTAGTGAATGAATTTAATTGATTCTTTCGAAGTGCACTGCTGGCGAGAGTGATCGTGAGGTTGAAAACAGCCAGCGATGCATGGTCTGCTTACGAGTCCCTCGTTGATGGAGTGATCTTGAATTGATTGGGCGATTCTGATATTCTATATTCCTTGAGAGAGATGAAATGATAGCAAAAACCAGAGATGTAAATTCTGCCCATGCTGAGATGCTAAACATTATAGCAACATCACGAGTCTTGATGTGTTGATTTAGAGCCCTCGTGTGAACAAATCTTGATGATCGCTCGTCATTGCTTGTGGGAGTCAAGATATGACTTAGTTGAATCTCGTGATGTGCAATCAGTTGGTGTCGCTGTGCTTGGAAGTCTTCCTTGCACTTGTTTGGTTATTTTGATAGTGAGCCCTTCCAAAGTGATGTTCGAGTAGTGATCCATGTGTTTATGTAGCTTGAGAATCCGTCCACACTTGAGTAGTAGCAATGTTGAGGTGATGATTGATTTGATGAGGGTTGATTGAACATGACTGGCACGTTGTGCCAGCGTTACTGCAGTAAAAATTGAGGAGTGAGGTTGTGAAGAGAATGCCTTTGGGAAGGCATCGAGTGTCGACACTTTGTGAGTTGTGGACGGTGAGTCTACGGTAAAGTCAATTACCGCTGTCATGACATGGTGATGAGCATCAGAGAGGTTGTTTGATTTCACTGTCGAGCCTTTGCAGTCGTTGACCACTGAGAATGTGAGCACTTGCAAGCATGTGAGAGCCTTTCTGATGGTGCGTCAGTGATAAGTAGTTTGGGATGACAATCATCCTAGGGATGGCAGTGAATCATCCCTATGGAGCATGAGCAGCCACGACTCGTGCAATCGTTCTTGCTTGAATCGTGACCAGTGATAAGATACTGAGTGGATCACAGATTTGCTACTTCTGATAAGATTGAAATGATTGGGTTGAGAGTCATAATAGACTTGGAAGGTGATTTGGAGTGATGATCGTGATAGACCATTGAAAGAGAAGATAAGGTTGAACATTTGAATTGAAGTTGAGGATGAGGGCTTCCTGGGAAGCAGAGTGATCAGATTGTTTTGTAGGGCAGTCGTTCGGGTTGACTCTGGAAAAATGTGCATTGAGTCGCTACCCGCGTTACATAGATCTTTGCTATTGCATCACCCCGTCCTTCTTCTAGAGAGTTGAGAAGAGCGTTCAGCACATTTGCGCGAAACCAGCTAGAGCTATGGTTATCTATTGATGTTGAATTAGCGACAATTGATTCTGCGTGGTTCAATACTCACGCAGCATCCCAATCACTTATAGTGATTGGGGGGTTCGAAAACCCTTTAATTGATTTATGCGGATCAGAGTCATGTTGTGAGAGTGCAACCGTGATGGTCGTTGACTAAGGTTGCAGTTGAGAGGTATCTTGATGAGGTGGATAGAGCTCCAATCTCCAGTGAGCTGTTGAATATTACTTGCGAGTTGAGACACCATCGTTGTTGTGCAGATTGTGTAATTGGAAAGATGTTTAATGAGACGCTGCCCGCGTCACACAAGTCCGTTCACAGCATGAGTGGTTTCAATGAGTTCGTTGTCTACTTCAGCGTTGCCAGACACGAAATTAATGCATCCAGCATGCATTATTGATGGCTATAAACGAGCAGTTATTGATATTGGATGAGATTGATGGTGATCTTACCAAGATGATGATGTCTCTGGATTCCTTTCTGAATCCATAATAGCTGTGACGATACTTATTGATATTGTTGAATTTGATGAGCGTGCCCGGATGGAGTCACGGGCGCTGATATTGGACTTGCGTAGTACGTCTGAAGATGGTGTGAGGGCGTTGAGCACAGTGAATCGCCATGTTGATTCACAAGGGTGGGCTTGAGAATGTCCCTTGATTTGGGGCGCCAATGTTGAAACAGTGAATTTGAACTTTCAAATTCCAATTGCCACTTTGAGGTTATGAATTGTGGCAATTTTTACGGCACTCGTGGTTGAGAAGAGCTCTGAGCACCCAATGTCAATAATGATGGTGAATGCTGGCGTTCACTGAGCGTTGAGAATATTGGTGAAAACCTTCTTGACGTTGGTGAGTGGAGGTTGGATAATGTTTTGAGTGTCAACGACACCGATTTAGTGTACCAATGCTGTAAACAGACGTACCTCGTCGAGGAGCGAGCTGTGAGTACACGTGTAAATGTTGCCAACAATGGCTTGTAAAGTATTGAAACGACCCACCTGGGTTTGATGAAAGTTGATGGTGAGCATTGTGCTTTGAATTTGCCTGGATTGCCCAGATGTGGTTGGCGACATTGACATGAGCCGAGATGAGTGTGAGCTGAGCTTATGATGAACTGAGCCTTCGGTGAAGCAACATGTGAGAACTGGTTGAGCTACAGGAACTGATCTATCTGCTTGATGTTCCTGGCGATAGCTGATCTGAATTCTTGGACACCGACCTGAGAAGAGATTTGCACTTGGTGGTGGTGTGCCTGCCACAGCAGTTGCGACAGAGCAGTCTCTCTGTGATGATTTTTCGTCTGTCAGGAATAGTTATCTGACGGAACTGAGGGCACTTTACTATGAAGTGAGGTGCCTCGCAGCAATCGCATGGATATTCAGTTGCTGCAGCTAAGCGGTGAGCATGAGTAGAGCTGTTCGCAGACTCTCTTTTGTCCTTGCTGCTGCTTGGACCTGAGCTCTCTCTTAAACTGGTTTGAGTCAAAATACTCGTGATCAAGGAGAGTCGATGGCCAATTGGTTTCAAGGTAGTCGTGTTCTTTGATGAAGGACTGGTGGAGTTCCTCCACCTGAGCCGTGTAAAGCCTCACCTCGTCGAGAGTGAGGTTAGGTACACACGTTGATAGCTCCCCCTTGAGGGCCTTGAGCGATTCAAATCTGTTTACTTGTGTGCGATATTTAAGCGTGAGATGAGATCCACTGGTGCTGTGTTAACGATCAGCATTGCTGATTTCATGACTGCCTTGATCACTGACCTTGCAGCGACCGTTGCCTCGTGGTCGCTATTTTCAATAATCGTATTTGTACCGGTGAGGTTGAGCTTGAGCGTTAAACTAACTGCACTATATTGCACCATTACCGTCGATCCGGCTCGAAGGACCAAAATGTCTGAGAATTGACTAGGCTGAGCGCGCTGGATGCTAGTGAGGTTAGGAACGATGGTGAAAAGGTGCACACAACACAGCACTTGAAATGAGTAGCGTCGAGTTTATTTAAAATACTTGTAGGATGAGTACGAACAGTTTGATGTGAGTGTAAGTGTACAAAATGAGCCCCTGAGCCTCCTTAAAACAGCACGTGGTGAGCACGCGTGATAGCGACGCTATGCACAAAACTCACACACGACCGATCCACAATTAACACAATGATTGATACAAATGTGATATGAGCCGTTCCGAGAACAATTGAATGCACTGAGCTTGAGACTCTCGTCGAGCGATTACATTGAGCAGAGATGGATTGAGAATTCACGAGTTGATTATGAAAACACTATATCGCACGCGACACGTCTTTTCTATCACGCTACATGAACAAGATTGATGACCGTTGGACAATCAGACTTCCGGTACGGGTCGTCTCGAACATTCTCGACGATCGACCGACGTGGGGAAATCTGATTGGTTGAGCCACAGTTTTGTTGAACTGTGATTTGCTACGCGTATTCTACAACCAGCCGAAACCGTTTCACGCGATGCGCTGATTGGATGATCGTCGGTTGAGGAGCGCAGATGATTGGTGATCGACTGTCGCTCAGCGTCTTCGATTGGCGGATCGACCGTCGATCTGTGATTCTGAGCTGAGTCCGTGAGGTGCTGCGCCGAGAGTGTGAGTGGCGGCTTTGGGAACTAATGCATTCCCAAACAATATTAATAAATAAATGGCAATTTTATAATACAGTATTTTAAATTGTATTAAAGTTCGTGATTCTTTTAGATTAATTACGGATTGAAAATGGCAAAAGCAACAAAATCTAAAAATGGGTTGTATCTTCTTGGCGATCCTGTTAGTGAATTAACAGGTAGCAAGTTGCCATCATTGCGTATGGCTCTTGGATTTTTCCTACATATACATATTGAATTGAAGGAGACTATAAGGAAAGCATCAAGTGTTACCGTAAAAGAAATAGCAAACTTTTGGCAAAAAGCTACGATCTCAATGAGGGATCATCAACACTGCCAAAAGAAGCTGGAAAATTTGTTTGAAGAATGGCGACTTCTGAAGAAGAACAAAGCACGAACATCACCAACTCAGCGTGCAAGAGAGTTAGCTTTTGTTTCTAAACTCGAAGATCTCTTTGATGTTGCTCTTGCTGATTCATTGATCATGACATCAGTATTACAAGAAGACAAGGATTTTTTGATAGCCCAGAGAAAAAAGGGAAAATTGGATCAATGGCTGGAGTAGATACAAGGCTTGTTGCTAAAGAGAAAAAGGCATCTGAAAGAGAGGAAAAAATCCATGCCACACAACAGCGAATAGAGCAAATGAGACTTTTGGAAGCTTCTGTAACCGAACTCATTTCATCCACTGGTTCCGAAAACAGCTCAGCGGAAGATGGTGACGAAAACATGGAAAGCAAAGACAATACAAATGAAGAGGCTTCTGCAAAAATAAAATTAAAGGGACAAAGAAGAAAACGAGGTCGAAAAGCTGTAACCGTAGAACGCGGGGTTACCGGTGGGACGGTGGAGGTACCGTGTCGCCAGCTCAGGACGGTGGTCCAGGGCCGCCGATCGAATGATTATACGCTTAGGTAGAGTGGAGTACGACTGTTTATTCAACCTTAGAGCTATATACAGGATGTCCCGGCCAGGTCTATGCTGGCACACCGAGTATGTACGGCTTAGATTATCCCGGGTCGCGGCGCGCGGTTCGGTGTGTATCACGGCGCACGGTTCGGTGTGTATCGCGGCGCGAGAGTCGGTGTGTACCGCGGCGCACGGTTCGGTGTGTATCGCGGCGCGTATTAAATCGGCGACGAGGCGGCGAAGGGGGGAGGGGATAGACGATTGACCGTTCGGTGTCTTGGCGGGCAAGCCCTGCCGTTAGACCCTGGTCGGAGAGTCTTGAGTCCGGTCACCCGGTGGGCACAACCCGTGGGTGAATCGGAGACTGTAAGGACGCTCTTGAGAACGGAGATAAATCTGTTCGGAAGATCGATAAGTGGTGACGGCCTGCGTCCAGAGGATGGCTCACGCTGTCCTTCTGGGAACCGGGGAGGGGGCAAATTCAAAAATGCACAGAGACTCAGTCTGTCGACACACGAGAACTAATGTGAGTCACGGGCGCTTGGCTTTCGCAAGAACGAGTGTTTCTACACGAGAACGTGGAATCGCACAGGAGGTCTCCGGGAGAGGTGTACTTGCTCGTACGCTCGCTCTAGGCGGTCTCTGCCAAATAGGCCTATGCCCTCGGCCTATATGTCCTCGTCCGCGGATTTTGGCAGCGAGAAGGACATTCGTCGCATGCCCATCTCGCGCCGATTCTCGGTACCCGCGGACGAGTGGTGGGGGGCAAGACCGTTGGCAGAGCGCGGTGCGTGTCGTCGCGGTCGGGCTCGCGGTGGGGGGCAAGATCGTCGTCCTACCGACAATAACTCGTTACAAAGCTGTAGTTACTACGGAACTTGCTGCAGCTCTAGATCGAACAAAAGTGTCAGATCGCAAAGCGTTTTTTATTATAGCAGAAACTGCCAAAAGCTTAGGACAGAACATTAATGAACTTGTTCTAAACAGAGACTCAATTCGCCGACAGAGGTTAGAACACAGAGCCCAGAAATCAGCAAACATAAAGGCCAAGTTTGAAGGTAATGTTCCTCTTGTTGTTCACTGGGACGGCAAACTGATTCGTGATCTAATTGGAAAAGATAAAGTTGATCGCCTGCCAGTGTTAGTTTTTGGAAAAGGAGTCTCTAAGTTATTAACAGTTGCCAAACTTCCATCCGTAACAGGCGAGGCTCAGGCTGCAGCTGTTTTTGAAGCTATAAAAAACTGGGGTATAGTCAGCAGCATCTGCGGTATGTGCTTTGATACGACCAGCTCAAACACTGGTCATATTGCTGGTGCCTGTGTCCTCCTAGAGCAAAAGCTGGAGAAAGAGCTCTTGTCACTGGCATGCAGGGATCATATTATGGAACTTATAATTGGTGCAGTGTTTGAAGTGTGTTTGGGAGTCACATCGTCTCCCGAGGTTTCACTATTCAAACGCTTCAAGGAATACTGGAGGCTTATAGATGCTGACAAATATGAACCAGGGATTGCAACTGATGTTGTCGCTGATCTAGTAGAAGATATAAAGCAAGATACCATAGATTATGCAAATAAGCAATTAGAAGAGAGTCAACCTAGGGGTGATTATAAAGAACTCTTAGAACTTGTTATTATTTTTCTTGGTGCTGCTCCTGTCAGAGGAGTACAATTTATGTCACCCGGAGCAATGCACCATGCTCGCTGGATGTCCAAAGTGATATACAGCCTCAAGATCTGGATGTTTCAAGGCTCAATTCAAATTGACCTCTAAAGAAGAGAAAGGATTACGTGATGTATGTGTTTTCACAGTACGTGTCTACATGAAAGCCTGGATCTCTGCACCTCAAGCTATCAGTGCTCCTTACAATGATCTGTTGTTGTTGAAGTTGCTAATTGATTATTCGTTAATCCATTCATCCATCTCGAAGTCAGCATCACATAAGTTTTGTAATCACCTATGGTATTTGTCACAGGAACTTGTTGCATTAGCTTTCTTCGACAGTTGCGTTAGTTCGTCAACCAAGAGACTTATAGTGAGTGCCTTGCAGAATGAAGAAAATAAAAACCAAAAATATCAAAAGCATTCCAAGCGAATCACTGTAGCTCTTCATTCGTTCAAGAACAAACACTTGGAAGATTTTGTTACTGCTAAGTCAATGACACTCTTCAGAATGTTGGAACTTCCAGATGGATTTCTCACGGTTGATCCAGACTTGTGGGAGGTTAGAGATGATTACAAAAAGGCTATGGAAACAATCAGGTCTCTAAAAGTTATACAGGAATACAGTGGATTAATAACCCATGATGAAATGCAGCTACAATTCCTAATGCAAGTTGTTGAGGACCATCGTAGATTGTACCCTGACAGCAGGAAACAGACACTGTCTGATGTCTGAGCCTTTGTGAACAATAAATTTAACAAATTATCAAATACAAATGTCAATGTAATGTAACGTAAATGTATAAATTAAAATATGGCCATTATATGTTGAATTTTCATAATTACTATAATCTTTGACTCACTTGAGCTACTCCTAAACATAATAATGTATTGTCTAAAGTTTTTATATAGTGTTTGTGTATCTAAAGAAACAAATCAGTAGTAACTTACTAGTTCCACTTACTGTTCCAAGCCCTTCCATATAATTATCATGTACATTGGAAATTTTACCATCATTGAGCTACCCCTAAATATAGATCAATTGTGCTCATGTTCTGCTGGATTTCATTTTTTATAGAAAGGAACAAATTGAGATGGTGAGAAGATCATATTTTCATAGTTGAAAAATAAGCTCCACCCTAATATCTACCACGTGCGGGATCTCGAAGTGTTTTGTTATTGAATTCGTGGACTGGTCACTGTCCATCTACATTACGAAACGGTATACCAGCTAATCAACATGTGGAAATATACATAATACCAAAAAAAAATTACAGGAATGATACAACCGCTTGATGTATATGGTTTCCGGATATGGAAAAACTTGGTACGAAAATTTTCCGACCTTGTATTATTGTTTAATTACGATGTTCAACTAAATGCAAGGAATAATGTCATTAAATTACAATCTCTTATTCATAATCAACTTTCATCACCAAAGTATCACGGTGTGTTTGCTTACGCGTGGTATAAAAGTGGATATATTGTTGAGAAACCAAATCAGTTTGAAAATCCATTAGATTTCGCTTTTTCACAACAAGATTTCATACATCCACCTCGTTGTTCCATATGCGGTAATTATGCTATCATACGATGTGCGTGGTGTAATCTATCTCTATGTTTCCAACATTTTGTTGAAGAGTTTCATCACCATGAAGAATAATTCATAATAATCACACCACACAAGTGTTTTCAGAGTTATCTACCTATACTCAAACGGCGGCATTATCTCGCCTGTCTTGTGAGCAAATAAAAGAAAAGTTCGATAATTATGTTAAAAATAAAACGTTCTAATAAGGATAAGTTATATCTAACAATTCCCTTCTTCTCCTCTATTTCCACCTGATATATTTGCCCCATGTGTAATTAAAGACAAAAGTATATAAATTATCTTACTTTCTTATAACGCGTCGTGTATTATTTCCTAATAAACGTTAGAAGAACATTACTCGTTGTGCAGCTTAAGGCACGTTACAATGGGATCCAAAAGTTCTTCGATTGTCGAGGAGCACAGTTCCGCGATACAACAAAGGTTGAAATTGTATGAAAAAAAAATGGATTATGCTGTTTCACAATTATTTAAACCACCAATTCAGATTTCACGTGAAACAACGAATTTTAAAAAACATTATTAATATTTTTGTTTATAACTTTTTTCTAATTGTTTAAACAATTGATTTAACTTTTACTATTTGATAGATCTAATTAAAAGAAGTAACTTTCATCTTGAGATTTTTTTTCTATCTCTTACAGTTCGCGAGTTATAACACAAAATCGGAAAATACACGATTTTTCAGAGGTTAATTTCACCCCCTTAGAGTGATTTTGGGCGGCAAAAAAAATTGCGTTGTAATCAGGAGGAAATCCCCTACATATCCACAAAGTTTCAGAATTTGTTGAATTTCCGGGTTCGGGATCTTCCCTTGTGAGTTGCTTTGATATGAGCCTCGACATGCTTCGAATGCACGCGAAATGTTACCGTTGAGGGTCCTTGCAGTCCTGCACCAGTAGCAGATTCGCGTGTTTCTCCCGCTTGTCCTCGGTCAAACGCAGAGGCGCGCAGCTTCCGTCGGACCACGCGTACACGTTCACCGATACGTCGTTCAACCTCTCGAACATCACCAGCTGGTTCAACGTCACGGGAAGGGTCATATCGCCCGTGCGAAGCACCTCCGAGTAGTGGTGGTACGACGAATCCTTACTCACGTTCGTAGCAACAGGATACAAACTAGCGACGACGGACCACAAGAAGCACGCATTGTCCCCGCTCTTCACGTTCACCACTGCCCTTTTAAGAATTACCTCGCGCGGAAGTGGTACGTCGCAGCCGGCGTGAAGAGGGTTATGCTTATTAAGCGGGTACACCACTGCAGTGATGCCAGATTCGGGACGGGAGCGCTCGAGAATTTCCCCCACCTCGCATGCACACAACGCCGTAGCTGCGTGTCCGCGAGCTCGGCGCATGCACACACGCAGCTCCGGCCTAGTGTGCATGCGAGGTGGGGGAAATTCTCGAACGCTCCCGTCCCGAATCTCGCATCACTGCACCACTGTGAACGGTAGAAAAATCAAGCTATTTTTAAAGATTTTTTTCTCAGTAAATACAACATACAGGGTGTCCCACCTAAGACTGGACAGCCGGTTTTCTCCTAAACTATTGGAGATAAAAATGTAAAAAAAATAGGGAATTGCATGGTTCGAGGGGGCCAATTAATTAGCGCGAACGAATTTTTTTATCGATTATTATTTTAAAAGATACGATGGTCAAGTTCGGTTTTTCAAATGGAACTATTTTTTTTGAACACCTGAGTTGAATGTGCGTTCAAAGACAAATTCAATAAGCTTTAATGTATACACTTTATTTTCACTGGTTTTAAGATATTGCGCTTGCAAATTTACTGATTTTCACTGGATGAAAACTGTCTGGTATAGCACGGACCGGGGACGGTCTTACTGGCTCCACCGGTGGCACTGCCTTTTGAAATAGATACCTACCTGCCAAAGGTCTACGCCAGGCCCAAAGGCTGGACAATTTTTTTCCGTCAGAAATGCTACTTAGGTAGGTACATCTGCGGTATCGAGAAGCGCACCGTTACTTTTATTTCGCACTTGCTTCTACGCTCGGATGGCCGGTTCTTTTGGGAGGGATGCAAGTTCGATTGGTTAGGTTAGGAGGAGTGAAAGTTGCTAGACTAAATTTCAATCATAGGGAGCAGATTGTAGCAGAACCATTCGGATTTGCATTCCTCACAAACGGCTGCTCTCTTGAAGAGGCCCTCTTCACAGCAATGCCCACCTTCTCTCGCACGGAACACGTTAACGCTTGCTTTTGTTCTGATATTGAAGCTCGTGTTTATACTCGAGAGGACCACGCGTCGACAGCGGGCTACCCCTTTTCTTCCTGTGTCTCTCCACGAGCCGTGTTGACGGTGGATTGTAGGAGCGTAGATATCTGGATGCCAGTTATTGAATTCAGGAGACGATAGAAACATTTTATTACAAAACACACATGTACTATAATTAAAGTAAATCGTATTCCTCTCGGGCAGGAGTACTGATAATGATCGAACTTGCGCCCCAATTCGCGCAGACCAATTACACGGAGGGTAGTCGGGTCACACACTGCCCAAATGATACAGATTAATTCTGGAGCAACGCCCGTCAAGGAGATGCGCTGGTACCCCGTGGCGAGGACAGACCTTCGCATTGCCTCACCCGATTTTAATGGTTTTTTTTTTCGGAAAAAGGTACGAATCCTGGGCCGAACGTAGCGAATTGAAGTCGACCCTCCGCAGTCGAAGGTGAAATATCCATTACAGCGTATTAAGAGACCCTTTTCTTCATCGTATCGAAAGGGAAGTGACGCCAATGGATTCCTTATGTTTTTCTGTCGAAAATCATACCAAATGTCATGCAAATCGGACTACATTGACACAAGCTATTTGAATTCCCTATGTAAGAGTTGTCCGACTTACACGACATTTGTAATGATTTCCATCGGAAAACGCCAAGGAATCCATCGGCGACACTTCCATATCCATACGATAGGGAATAACGAATTGTTTTATTTCTTAAAAAGGTAGGTACAGGCTGATTCTGGTGCTGCGCCCATCACCCCGTCGCGAGGACAACACCCTGCAGTGCCCATAGAATTTTATGGCTTTTTTCGGAAAAAGGTACGAATCCTGGGCCGAACGTAGCGAAATGAAGTCGACCCTCCGCAGTCGAGGGTGAATTATCCATTACAGGGTATTAAGAAACCCTTTTCTTCATCGTATCGAAAGGGAAGTACCGCCAATGGATTCTTTATGTTTTTCTGATGAAAATCAAAGCAAATGTCATACAAATCGCACTACTTTGACACAAGCAATTTGTATTCCTTATGTAAGAGTTGTCCGATTTATACGACATTTGCAATGATTTTCATCGGAAAACCCCAAGGAATCTATCGGCGACACTTCCCTATCCATACGATAAAGAATAACGAATTGTTTTATTTCTTAAAAAGGTAGGTACAGGCTGATTCTGGTGCTGCGCCCGTCACCCTGTCGCGAGGACAACACCCCGCAGTGCCCATAGAATTTTATGGCTTTTTTCGGAAAAAGGTACGAATCCTGGGCCGGACGTAGCGAATTGAGGTCGAGCCCCCGCAGTCGAGGGTGAAATAGCCATTTGAGCGTATTAAGAAATTCTTTTCTTCGTCGTATCGAAAGGGAAGTAGTGCCAATGGATTCCTTATGTTTTTCTGATGAAAATCATACCAAATGTCATACAAATGGGACTACTTTGACACAAGCTATTTGTATTCCCTATGTAAAAGTTGTCCGATTTACACGACATTTAGCATGATTTTCATCGGAAATCCCCAAGGAATCCATCCGCGACACTTCCATATCCATACGATAAAGAATAAAGAATTATTTTATTTCCTAACCAGATACAGGGTAATTAAGGAGCAGCGCCCGTCAAGGAGATGCGGCGGCCTGGTACCCCGTGGCGAGGACAACCCCTCGCAGTGCCTGACCGAATTTTATGGCTTTCCACCCCCGAAGGGGTTCGAGTGCCTAATATGAAGTGAGAAATCTTCGACTTGCGCATTTCTCATCAGATCTTTGCAAAACCGACACCTATCGATTCCTTATGTTTCGCCGATGAAGCTGACACTATAAACGACGTAATTCGGACCATAATGAAGGAAATTCCATGGAATATCGATTTATATCATTTCAAGCTGACTTCACTTGGTTAAAAATAGTCCGATTTACATGAAATTTGGTATGATTTTATTCGACGGAACGCCAGGAATCCATTGGCGCCACTTCCCCTTCGATACGATGAAGAAAAGAAGCAAACATTTGAAATCCTGAGCATTTCTCACTTCTTAATGGTATTCCAAACCCTTCGAGGGTCGAAAGCCATAAAATTCGATGGACACTGCGGGGTGTTGTCCTCGCCACGGGGTGACGGGCGTACCTCCAGAATTACCCTGATGAAATAGAGGTGAAAGATGCCACATCTGGTTACCAAAAACTACCCGTACTGATCCGCCGCGGTGTCTCGCCAGAGTCGCGGTTTATGAGCGGATTTTCCGCGCGTCGGCGGTAGGCCACGGTACATAGTACGGGTCCGAAGTCATCGTACGCACTACCCACCGACAGAACAATATACGGATTAACTCAGGCTGGACAATGTCACCACGTTTTTTATTGGCCTTTACAAATTTGGCAAACAGATGTTGTGGAAACGTTCTTGGAGAAATAATAAATTATCGATCGTAAAGAGCGAATGAATTTTCGCCTGGCTCTGAGTCCGCTTTTGTCCCGACGCACGCGAGAAAGATGCCACAAATATAGGAATTGAAAAGTATTATCCACCGTCAATACGCCTCGTGGAGAGACACAGTAAGAAAAGGGGTACACCGTTGAGTGCGTGTGGTTCCGCCTGCATCGTCCTCCTTTCAAATTAAAGACGGATTCCTTATCTTTCGAGTATAAATCCTTATCTCTCGAGTATAAACACGCGTTGGAATTTCAGAACAAAAGCACGCGAGAAGAATTGGGTGCAAGAAAAGGTCAGCCATTGTACCCCGTGCTGAGGACAACCCCCCCGCAGTGCCTCACCCGATTGTACGGCTTTTGACCCTCGAAGCGGTTCGAGTGCCTATTAAGAAGTGAGAAATCTTCGACTCGCGCATTTCTCATCAGATCTTTGCGAAAACGACACCCATCGATTTCTTATGTTTCGCCGATGAAACTGACACCAAGAACGACGTATTCGGACCATAATGAAGAAAATTCCATGGAAAATCGATTTATATCATTTCAAGTTGACTTGACTTGGTTAAAAATAGTCCGATTTACATGAAATTTGGTATGATCGTCATCGGAAAAACATAAGGCACCCATCGGTGTCACTTCCATAGCGATACGATAAAAAATAAAGAATTATTTTATTTCTCAAACAGGTATGAATTCTCGGCCGACCGCGACAAATCGAGGTCGGTGCCCCACTGTCGAGGGTGAAAATGTCAAATATCCATTTCAGCGTATCAAGAAATTCTTTATTCTTAATCGCATCGATATGAAAGTGGCACCAATGGATTCCTTATGTTTTTCCGATGAAGATCATACTTAATTTTATGTAAATCGGACTATTTTTAACCAAGTCAAGTCAGCTTGAAATGATATAAATCGATATTCCATGGAATTTCCTTCATTATGGTCCGAATTACGTCGTTCTTAGTGTCAGCTTCATCGGCGAAACATAAGGAATCGATAGGTGTCGGTTTTGCAAAGATCTGATGAGAAATGCGCAAGTCGAAGATTTCTCACTTCTTATTAGGCACTCGAACCCCTTCGCGGGTGGAAAGCCATAAAATTCGGTCACGCACTGCGAGGGGTTGTCCTCGCCACGGGGTACCAGGCCGCCGCAACTCCTTGACGGGCGCTGCTCCTTAATTACCCTGTATCTGGTTAGGAAATAAAATAATTCTTTATTCTTTATCGTATGGATATGGAAGTGTCGCGGATGGATTCCTTGGGGATATCCGATGAAAATCATGCCAAATGTCGTGTAAATCGGACAACTTTTACATAGGGAATACAAATAGCTTGTGTCAAAGTAGTCCCATTTGCATGACATTTGGTATGATTTTCGTCAGAAAAACATAAGGAATCCATTGGCGTCACTTCCCTTTCGATACGATGAAGAAAAGGGTCTCTTAATACGCTGTAATGGATATTTCACCCTCGACTGCGGAGGGTCGACTTCAATTCGCTACGTTCGGCCCAGGATTCGTACCTTTTTCCGAAAAAAAAAACCATTAAAATCGGGTGAGGCAATGCGAAGGTCTGTCCTCGCCACGGTGTACCAGCGCATCTCCTTGACGGGCGTTGCTCCAGAATTAATCTGTATCATTTGGGTAGTGTGTGACCCGACTACCCTCCGTGTAATTGGTCTGCGCGAATTGGGGCGCAAGTTCGATCATTATCAGTACTCCTGCCCGAGAGGAATACGATTTACTTTAATTATAGTACATGTGTGTATTGTAATAAAATGTTTCTATCGTCTCCTGAATTCAATAACTGGCATCCAGATATCTACGCTCCTACAATCCACCGTCAACACGGCTCGTGGAGAGACACAGGAAGAAAAGGGGTAGCCCGCTGTCGACGCGTGGTCCTCTCGAGTATAAACACGAGCTTCAATGTCAGAAGAAAAGCAAGCGTTAACGTGTTCCGTGCGAGAGAAGGTGGGCATTGCTGTGAAGAGGGCCTCTTCAAGAGAGCAGCCGTTTGTGAGGAATGCAAATCCGAATGGTTCTGATACAATCTGCTCCCTATGATTGAAATTTAGTCTAGCAACTTTCACTCCTCCTAACCTAACCAATCGAACTTGCATCCCTCCCAAAAGAACCGGCCATCCGAGCGTAGAAGCAAGTGCGAAATAAAAGTAACGGTGCGCTTCTGGATACCGCAGATGTACCTACCTAAGTAGCATTTCTGACGGAAAAAAATTGTCCAGCCTTTGGGCCTGGCGTAGACCTTTGGCAGGTAGGTATCTATTTCAAAAGGCAGTGCCACCGGTGGAGCCAGTAAGACCGTCCCCGGTCCGTGCTATACCAGACAGTTTTCATCCAGTGAAAATCAGTAAATTTGTAAGCGCAATATCTTAAAACCAGTGAAAATAAAGTGTATACATTAAAGCTTATTGAATTTGTCTTTGAACGCACATTCAACTCAGGTGTTCAAAAAAAATAGTTCCATTTAAAAAACCAAACTTGACCATCGTATCTTTTAAAATAATAATCGATAAAAAAATTCGTTCGCGCTAATTAATTGGCCCCCTCGAACCATGCAATTCCCTATTTTTTTTACATTTTTATCTCCAATAGTTTAGGAGAAAACCGGCTGTCCAGTCTTAGGTGGGACACCCTGTATGTTGTATTTACTGAGAAAAAAATCTTTAAAAATAGCTTGATTTTTCTACCGTTCACAGTGGTGCAGTGATGCGAGATTCGGGACGGGAGCGTTCGAGAATTTCCCCCACCTCGCATGCACACTAGGCCGGAGCTGCGTGTGTGCATGCGCCGAGCTCGCGGACACGCAGCTACGGCGTTGTGTGCATGCGAGGTGGGGGAAATTCTCGAGCGCTCCCGTCCCGAATCTGGCATCACTGCAGTGGTGTACCCGCTTAATAAGCATAACCCTCTTCACGCCGGCTGCGACGTACCACTTCCGCGCGAGGTAATTCTTAAAAGGGCAGTGGTGAACGTGAAGAGCGGGGACAATGCGTGCTTCTTGTGGTCCGTCGTCGCTAGTTTGTATCCTGTTGCTACGAACGTGAGTAAGGATTCGTCGTACCACCACTACTCGGAGGTGCTTCGCACGGGCGATATGACCCTTCCCGTGACGTTGAACCAGCTGGTGATGTTCGAGAGGTTGAACGACGTATCGGTGAACGTGTACGCGTGGTCCGACGGAAGCTGCGCGCCTCTGCGTTTGACCGAGGACAAGCGGGAGAAACACGCGAATCTGCTACTGGTGCAGGACTGCAAGGACCCTCAACGGTAACATTTCGCGTGCATTCGAAGCATGTCGAGGCTCATATCAAAGCAACTCACAAGGGAAGATCCCGAACCCGGAAATTCAACAAATTCTGAAACTTTGTGGATATGTAGGGGATTTCCTCCTGATTACAACGCAATTTTTTTTGCCGCCCAAAATCACTCTAAGGGGGTGAAATTAACCTCTGAAAAATCGTGTATTTTCCGATTTTGTGTTATAACTCGCGAACTGTAAGAGATAGAAAAAAAATCTCAAGATGAAAGTTACTTCTTTTAATTAGATCTATCAAATAGTAAAAGTTAAATCAATTGTTTAAACAATTAGAAAAAAGTTATAAACAAAAATATTAATAATGTTTTTTAAAATTCGTTGTTTCACGTGAAATCTGAATTGGTGGTTTAAATAATTGTGAAACAGCATAATCCATTTTTTTTTCATACAATTTCAACCTTTGTTGTATCGCGGAACTGTGCTCCTCGACAATCGAAGAACTTTTGGATCCCATTGTAACGTGCCTTAAGCTGCACAACGAGTAATGTTCTTCTAACGTTTATTAGGAAATAATACACGACGCGTTATAAGAAAGTAAGATAATTTATATACTTTTGTCTTTAATTACACATGGGGCAAATATATCAGGTGGAAATAGAGGAGAAGAAGGGAATTGTTAGATATAACTTATCCTTATTAGAACGTTTTATTTTTAACATAATTATCGAACTTTTCTTTTATTTGCTCACAAGACAGGCGAGATAATGCCGCCGTTTGAGTATAGGTAGATAACTCTGAAAACACTTGTGTGGTGTGATTATTATGAATTATTCTTCATGGTGATGAAACTCTTCAACAAAATGTTGGAAACATAGAGATAGATTACACCACGCACATCGTATGATAGCATAATTACCGCATATGGAACAACGAGGTGGATGTATGAAATCTTGTTGTGAAAAAGCGAAATCTAATGGATTTTCAAACTGATTTGGTTTCTCAACAATATATCCACTTTTATACCACGCGTAAGCAAACACACCGTGATACTTTGGTGATGAAAGTTGATTATGAATAAGAGATTGTAATTTAATGACATTATTCCTTGCATTTAGTTGAACATCGTAATTAAACAATAATACAAGGTCGGAAAATTTTCGTACCAAGTTTTTCCATATCCGGAAACCATATACATCAAGCGGTTGTATCATTCCTGTAATTTTTTTTTGGTATTATGTATATTTCCACATGTTGATTAGCTGGTATACCGTTTCGTAATGTAGATGGACAGTGACCAGTCCACGAATTCAATAACAAAACACTTCGAGATCCCGCACGTGGTAGATATTAGGGTGGAGCTTATTTTTCAACTATGAAAATATGATCTTCTCACCATCTCAATTTGTTCCTTTCTATAAAAAATGAAATCCAGCAGAACATGAGCACAATTGATCTATATTTAGGGGTAGCTCAATGATGGTAAAATTTCCAATGTACATGATAATTATATGGAAGGGCTTGGAACAGTAAGTGGAACTAGTAAGTTACTACTGATTTGTTTCTTTAGATACACAAACACTATATAAAAACTTTAGACAATACATTATTATGTTTAGGAGTAGCTCAAGTGAGTCAAAGATTATAGTAATTATGAAAATTCAACATATAATGGCCATATTTTAATTTATACATTTACGTTACATTACATTGACATTTGTATTTGATAATTTGTTAAATTTATTGTTCACAAAGGCTCAGACATCAGACAGTGTCTGTTTCCTGCTGTCAGGGTACAATCTACGATGGTCCTCAACAACTTGCATTAGGAATTGTAGCTGCATTTCATCATGGGTTATTAATCCACTGTATTCCTGTATAACTTTTAGAGACCTGATTGTTTCCATAGCCTTTTTGTAATCATCTCTAACCTCCCACAAGTCTGGATCAACCGTGAGAAATCCATCTGGAAGTTCCAACATTCTGAAGAGTGTCATTGACTTAGCAGTAACAAAATCTTCCAAGTGTTTGTTCTTGAACGAATGAAGAGCTACAGTGATTCGCTTGGAATGCTTTTGATATTTTTGGTTTTTATTTTCTTCATTCTGCAAGGCACTCACTATAAGTCTCTTGGTTGACGAACTAACGCAACTGTCGAAGAAAGCTAATGCAACAAGTTCCTGTGACAAATACCATAGGTGATTACAAAACTTATGTGATGCTGACTTCGAGATGGATGAATGGATTAACGAATAATCAATTAGCAACTTCAACAACAACAGATCATTGTAAGGAGCACTGATAGCTTGAGGTGCAGAGATCCAGGCTTTCATGTAGACACGTACTGTGAAAACACATACATCACGTAATCCTTTCTCTTCTTTAGAGGTCAATTTGAATTGAGCCTTGAAACATCCAGATCTTGAGGCTGTATATCACTTTGGACATCCAGCGAGCATGGTGCATTGCTCCGGGTGACATAAATTGTACTCCTCTGACAGGAGCAGCACCAAGAAAAATAATAACAAGTTCTAAGAGTTCTTTATAATCACCCCTAGGTTGACTCTCTTCTAATTGCTTATTTGCATAATCTATGGTATCTTGCTTTATATCTTCTACTAGATCAGCGACAACATCAGTTGCAATCCCTGGTTCATATTTGTCAGCATCTATAAGCCTCCAGTATTCCTTGAAGCGTTTGAATAGTGAAACCTCGGGAGACGATGTGACTCCCAAACACACTTCAAACACTGCACCAATTATAAGTTCCATAATATGATCCCTGCATGCCAGTGACAAGAGCTCTTTCTCCAGCTTTTGCTCTAGGAGGACACAGGCACCAGCAATATGACCAGTGTTTGAGCTGGTCGTATCAAAGCACATACCGCAGATGCTGCTGACTATACCCCAGTTTTTTATAGCTTCAAAAACAGCTGCAGCCTGAGCCTCGCCTGTTACGGATGGAAGTTTGGCAACTGTTAATAACTTAGAGACTCCTTTTCCAAAAACTAACACTGGCAGGCGATCAACTTTATCTTTTCCAATTAGATCACGAATCAGTTTGCCGTCCCAGTGAACAACAAGAGGAACATTACCTTCAAACTTGGCCTTTATGTTTGCTGATTTCTGGGCTCTGTGTTCTAACCTCTGTCGGCGAATTGAGTCTCTGTTTAGAACAAGTTCATTAATGTTCTGTCCTAAGCTTTTGGCAGTTTCTGCTATAATAAAAAACGCTTTGCGATCTGACACTTTTGTTCGATCTAGAGCTGCAGCAAGTTCCGTAGTAACTACAGCTTTGTAACGAGTTATTGTCGGTAGGACGACGATCTTGCCCCCCACCGCGAGCCCGACCGCGACGACACGCACCGCGCTCTGCCAACGGTCTTGCCCCCCACCACTCGTCCGCGGGTACCGAGAATCGGCGCGAGATGGGCATGCGACGAATGTCCTTCTCGCTGCCAAAATCCGCGGACGAGGACATATAGGCCGAGGGCATAGGCCTATTTGGCAGAGACCGCCTAGAGCGAGCGTACGAGCAAGTACACCTCTCCCGGAGACCTCCTGTGCGATTCCACGTTCTCGTGTAGAAACACTCGTTCTTGCGAAAGCCAAGCGCCCGTGACTCACATTAGTTCTCGTGTGTCGACAGACTGAGTCTCTGTGCATTTTTGAATTTGCCCCCTCCCCGGTTCCCAGAAGGACAGCGTGAGCCATCCTCTGGACGCAGGCCGTCACCACTTATCGATCTTCCGAACAGATTTATCTCCGTTCTCAAGAGCGTCCTTACAGTCTCCGATTCACCCACGGGTTGTGCCCACCGGGTGACCGGACTCAAGACTCTCCGACCAGGGTCTAACGGCAGGGCTTGCCCGCCAAGACACCGAACGGTCAATCGTCTATCCCCTCCCCCCTTCGCCGCCTCGTCGCCGATTTAATACGCGCCGCGCCTCGCGCCGCGATACACACCGAACCGTGCGCCGCGGTACACACCGACTCTCGCGCCGCGATACACACCGAACCGTGCGCCGTGATACACACCGAACCGCGCGCCGCGACCCGGGATAATCTAAGCCGTACATACTCGGTGTGCCAGCATAGACCTGGCCGGGACATCCTGTATATAGCTCTAAGGTTGAATAAACAGTCGTACTCCACTCTACCTAAGCGTATAATCATTCGATCGGCGGCCCTGGACCACCGTCCTGAGCTGGCGACACGGTACCTCCACCGTCCCACCGGTAACCCCGCGTTCTACGGTTACAGCTTTTCGACCTCGTTTTCTTCTTTGTCCCTTTAATTTTATTTTTGCAGAAGCCTCTTCATTTGTATTGTCTTTGCTTTCCATGTTTTCGTCACCATCTTCCGCTGAGCTGTTTTCGGAACCAGTGGATGAAATGAGTTCGGTTACAGAAGCTTCCAAAAGTCTCATTTGCTCTATTCGCTGTTGTGTGGCATGGATTTTTTCCTCTCTTTCAGATGCCTTTTTCTCTTTAGCAACAAGCCTTGTATCTACTCCAGCCATTGATCCAATTCTCCCTTTTTTTCTCTGGGCTATCAAAAAATCCTTGTCTTCTTGTAATACTGATGTCATGATCAATGAATCAGCAAGAGCAACATCAAAGAGATCTTCGAGTTTAGAAACAAAAGCTAACTCTCTTGCACGCTGAGTTGGTGATGTTCGTGCTTTGTTCTTCTTCAGAAGTCGCCATTCTTCAAACAAATTTTCCAGCTTCTTTTGGCAGTGTTGATGATCCCTCATTGAGATCGTAGCTTTTTGCCAAAAGTTTGCTATTTCTTTTACGGTAACACTTGATGCTTTCCTTATAGTCTCCTTCAATTCAATATGTATATGTAGGAAAAATCCAAGAGCCATACGCAATGATGGCAACTTGCTACCTGTTAATTCACTAACAGGATCGCCAAGAAGATACAACCCATTTTTAGATTTTGTTGCTTTTGCCATTTTCAATCCGTAATTAATCTAAAAGAATCTTAAAATACTCGAATTGCATGGTTCGAGGGGGCCAATTAATTAGCGCGAACGAATTTTTTTATCGATTATTATTTTAAAAGATACGATGGTCAAGTTCGGTTTTTCAAATGGAACTATTTTTTTTGAACACCTGAGTTGATAGTGCGTTCCAAGACAAATTCAATAAGCTTTAATGTATACACTTTATTTTCACTGGTTTTTAAGATATTGCGCTTGCAAATTTACTGATTTTCACTGGAAGAAAACTGTCTGGTATAGCACGGACCGGGGACGGTCTTACTGGTTCCACGGGTGACACTGCCTTTTGAAATAGATACCTACCTGCCAAAGGTCTACGCCAGGCCCAAAGGCTGGACAATTTTTTTCCGTCAGAAATGGTACTTAGGTAGGTACATCTGCGGGATATTTATTTCGCACTTGCTTCTACGCTCGGATGGCCGGTTCTTTTGGGAGGGATGCAAGTTCGATTGGTTAGGTTAGGAGGAGTGAAAGTTGCTAGACTAAATTTCAATCATAGGGAGCAGATTGTATCAGAACCATTCGGATTTGCATTCCTCACAAACGGCTGCTCTCTTGAAGAGGCCCTCTTCACAGCAATGCCCACCTTCTCTCGCACGGAACACGTTAACGCTTGCTTTTGTTCTGATATTGAAGCTCGTGTTTATACTCCAGAGGACCACGCGTCGACAGCGGGCTACCCCTTTTCTTTCTGTGTCTCTCCACGAGCCGTGCTGACGGTGGATTGTAGGAGCGTAGATATCTGGATGCCAGTTATTGAATTCAGGAGACGTTAGAAACATTTTATTACAAAACACAAATGTACTATAATTAAAGTAAATCGTATTCCTCTCGGGCAGGAGTACTGATAATGATCGAACTTGCGCCCCACTTCGCGCAGACCAATTACACGGAGGGTAGTCGGCTCACACACTGCCCAAATGTGTGATGCGCTGGCACCCCGTGGCGAGGACAGACCTTCGCATTGCCTCACCCGATTTTTATGGCTTTTTCCGGAAAAAGGTACGAATCCTGGGCCGAACGTAACGAATTGAAGTCGACCCTCCGCAATCGAGGGTGAATTATCCATTTGAGCGTATTAAGAAATTCTTTGCTTCGTCGTATCGAAAGGGAAGTGGTGCCAATGGATTTCTTATGTTTTTCTGACGAAAATCATACCAAATGTCATGCAAATCGGACTATTTTGACACAAGCTATTTGTATTCCTTATGTAAAAATAGTCCGATTTTCATGATGTTTGGCATGATTTTAATCGGGAGAACGCCCGGAATCCATTGGCGTCACTTCCCCTTCGATACGATGAAGAAAAGAGTTTCTTAATACCCTCAAATGGATATTTCACCCTCGACTGCGGAGGGTCGACTTCAATTCGTTACGTTCGGCCCAGGATTCGTACCTTCTTCCGAAAAGAGCCATAAAATTCTATGGTCACTGCGGGGTGTTGTCCTCGCCACGGGGTGACGGGCGCAGCACCAGAATCAGCCTGTACCTACCTTTTTAAGAAATAAAACAATTCGTTATTCCCTATCGTATGGATATGGAAGTGTCGCCGATGGATTCCTTGGGGTTTTCCGATGAAAATCATTACAAATGTCGTGTAAATCGGACAACTTTTACATAGGGAATACAAATAGCTTGTGTCAAAGTAGTCCGATTTGCATGACATTTGGTATGATTTTCGTCAGAAAAACATAAGGAATCCATTGGCGTCACTTCCCTTTCGATACGATGAAGAAAAGGGTTTCTTAACACGCTCAAATGGATAATTCACCCTCGACTGCGGAGGGTCGACTTCAATTCGTTACGTTCGGCCCAGGATTCGTACCTTTTTCCGGAAAAAGCCATAAAAATCGGGTGAGGCAATGCGAAGGTCTGTCCTCGCCACGGGGTGCCAGCGCATCACACATTTGGGCAGTGTGTGAGCCGACTACCCTCCGTGTAATTGGTCTGCGCGAAGTGGGGCGCAAGTTCGATCATTATCAGTACTCCTGCCCGAGAGGAATACGATTTACTTTAATTATAGTACATGTGTGTTTTGTAATAAAATGTTTCTAACGTCTCCTGAATTCAATAACTGGCATCCAGATATCTACGCTCCTACAATCCACCGTCAGCACGGCTCGTGGAGAGACACAGGAAGAAAAGGGGTAGCCCGCTGTCGACGCGTGGTCCTCTCGAGTATAAACACGAGCTTCAATATCAGAACAAAAGCAAGCGTTAACGTGTTCCGTGCGAGAGAAGGTGGGCATTGCTGTGAAGAGGGCCTCTTCAAGAGAGCAGCCGTTTGTGAGGAATGCAAATCCGAATGGTTCTGATACAATCTGCTCCCTATGATTGAAATTTAGTCTAGCAACTTTCACTCCTCCTAACCTAACCAATCGAACTTGCATCCCTCCCAAAAGAACCGGCCATCCGAGCGTAGAAGCAAGTGCGAAATAAATATACCGCAGATGTACCTACCTAAGTAGCATTTCTGACGGAAAAAAATTGTCCAGCCTTTTGGCCTGGCGTAGACCTTTGGCAGGTAGGTATCTATTTCAAAAGGCAGTGTCACCCGTGGAACCAGTAAGACCGTCCCCGGTCCGTGCTATACCAGACAGTTTTCTTCCAGTGAAAATCAGTAAATTTGCAAGCGCAATATCTTAAAAACCAGTGAAAATAAAGTGTATACATTAAAGCTTATTGAATTTGTCTTGGAACGCACTATCAACTCAGGTGTTCAAAAAAAATAGTTCCATTTGAAAAACCGAACTTGACCATCGTATCTTTTAAAATAATAATCGATAAAAAAATTCGTTCGCGCTAATTAATTGGCCCCCTCGAACCATGCAATTCCCTATTTTTTTTATATTTTTATCTCCAATAGTTTAGGAGGAAGCCGGCTGTTTAGCTTTCCCGCGGACACACTGTATAGATGACTAAATGAAAACTTCAGAATTCACGCGTAGCACGCCGTGAAGCCATGTTCAAATGGTACGTGCGCGACTGTTCCTTGAAAGAAAAGAACGGCGGCGACAACGCCTTAGCCAAAACCAAAATCGCATCGCAACTCTTGTTGCTGACCACACCGCATGGCAAGACCGAATACACCGGGTGTAACATTTCTAACAAAATCCTTTCCCAATAATAACTTTTCTCAATTTCTATTTTTCTTAATGAACAAATGAATGCATTTGAAAACACGTACAGTGTTCCATGCCCTTCTATATAATTATCATGTACATTGGAAATTTCACCATCATTGAGCTACCCCTAAATATAGATCAATTGCGCTCATATTGTGCCCGATTTTATTTTTTTATACAAAGGATCAAATTGAGATGGTGAGAAGATCATATTTTCATAGTTGAAAAATAAGCTCCACCCTAAGCTCCACCCTAAGGGCCACGAATTCACACTCGGGGGCTCATTTCAAATCTAGTACGCATAGACGAAAGAGGCTTATTTACTTCAACGTAAACCAGACAGTACGTAGAGTTGCTGATAGGTGTTGTTACTATTTAACTCTTTGAGACCTCTGCATTTCTCAGTGCGTCAAAACCGACTTAGGTACCGCGACAATTAAACACTGAAACAATTGTAAAAGACTGAGCTTATAGAATATAATTAGTTATTTCTAATTCAGAGTTCTTTTATTTAAATCAATCATCATCTGAATTTCCTCTTCGAGATATACCCACATAGATACTCCTTTACCGCTCAAGGTGTATCACATTATAATGTTACGAGGCTAAACTAACATTCCTAGTGGCTCCCGGGGATACCAGACCCCGGTTCGTCCACGACATCCACATTCCTAGTGGCTCCCGGGGATACCAGACCCCGGTTCGTCCACGATTTCCACCTTCCTAACGGCTCCCGGGGATACCAGACCCCGGTTTGTCCGTGAAGCTTACCTTCCTAGTGGCTCCCGGGAATACCAGACCCCGGTTCGTCCACGACATCCAACCTCCTTATAGCGGCTCCCGGGAATACCAGACCCCGGTTCGTCCGCTACTAACAAACTCAAACAACCAAATTCAATCCTCGGCCTCGCAGCCGCCATTCTTTTTGCCTCAGCCTCGGCTCGTAACAACAGTTGTGGTCTCTGCTTATATTATTTTCCCATTTTAATCACTCACGTGCATCAAATGTTTATATTATTAATAAAAACAAACCATACTCGTTTTCAACGTCGCAGTGTTCTCGACCAAGTGTTTCAACGTTTCGACGATCGGACGCGCGCTCTCCTCCGCAGCAGCTTTCGTCGTCATTTTACCGAGTTTCAGGCTCATATACTTCTTTCGTATAGTGTCGCTGATTTTAGCAATTTTCTTCTTCGTCTCGTCATCTCCAGGCTGTTGCCTACGACGCCGTTTCTGTTTCACTTGTTGTTGCTGCTGTTGTTGTTGTTGTTGTTGTTGTTGTTGTTGTTGTTGTTGTTGTTGTTGTGTGCTCTCCATATTGACACCGCTAGTCGCTGCTCCGTTAGACATCCTGGTGTTGCTCCATGAAGGACTCGCGATCTACTTAGGTTCGCGAGCTACCACGAACTCGTTAAATCCACGTCGATACCTACCATCGTTCATGGCACGGTCCTTATTGATAACCACGAAGTCGTATCGTCGTCTCCAACATCTCGCGCACAGGTCGTTGAACGTCTCGAACGTCATGTCCGTGTTCACGTGATCGTTGTACACGCGACGCAAGTTCGTTCCGTCCTGTTTGAACAGCACGAGAAAATTCACGTTGTCTCTGATCAAGTGTTTCGGTATTCGCGCCTAAGACTGGCACACGTAAAATCAATCCATGCTCGCGTGCCTGCCCGTGGGGATGTATTCGCGAATCGCGGTCTGTTCGTCGCACGCCACGTCGTCGAACACGAAGATCGAATCGGGTCGAACGTCTCTCGGAGAGACGATCTCGGCTGTGTCCGAGTAGGGAAAGTACCCGAATCCGCCGACGCGCGACAACACTCGTTCCAGATACCGATACTTTGGCTGTCGCAACGATTTCGAGTAAACGTACACGTTCTCGAAGCGCAAACCGTTCGGACTCTCCAACAGGCTGAGAAGCACGTTTGTTTTTCCGCAGCCGGAAGGACCGCAGATCACGGCTCGCATGCTGTTCGGGAACAACGAACCGTGCCTGCGCGAACGACTCTCATCCAACGCTATATCCTCCACCGTCCTGTTCACCGTCACGCGAACAGCGTTCGGCTGTTTCGCGAATCGCATGTTATCTCTGTCTCACCTACCGAAACCGTACCGCCACTGCTATTTATACCCGCGACACCTTTCGAGCGATTCAGAATCGTTGTGCTCCTCGAACCGATCGCTATCGACGTACGGCTGCCCTTGCATCCCTGTGTATCTGCATTTTCACATGTATGGTTGCGGTAACGCGTAGACCAACAACGAAGAAGAAGAAAACAGGATCGGGACTTGTAAACGATGTCATAAACCGTTTACCGATAGAGCTACACATTCCGGGATATCAGTTCTGCGGACCGGGAACGCGTTTGCTGAAGCGATTGACTCGTGGCGACGAAGGTATAAATCCGTTGGAAGCCGCTTGCCGGAAGCACGATATCACGTACTCTCGTCGAAAGGATTTGGAGGGACGACACGAGGCGAATCGCGCGTTAGCCGAACAAACGCGGGAACGAGTGTTCGCGAACGACGCGACTTTCGGTGAAAAAGCAGCGGCGACTGGAGTGTGGACCGTGATGAAAGCAAAGACTAAACTCGGCATGGGTGTGAGAAGAAGAACTACGAGACGGAAACGCAAGTCCAGAGGACAACGCCGTATTCTACCGGTAGCGAAACGCGGAGGCTTTCTTCCGCTTCTTCTGCCCGCTCTGTCGGCTTTCGGGACATTAGCCGGTGGTGCGGCGGGTATCACCGAAGCGGTCAACGACGCGAAGGCCGCGCGAAAACAGCTGGAAGAAACGTTGCATCATAATCGGGCGATGGAAGGGCAAGGAATGTATCTGGCACCGTACAAGCGCGGCGCCGCGCCGGCACGAACCCGAGACGTCGACGACGACCGAGGAAAAAAAACTCCGCTCAACCGGGCGTGCGGCGATGGCGATAACACGTCAACAACCTTTTTTTTTTTACTTGGAGGAAATCCCACGGATACCCCCCGCCCGCGGGGGCAGGCAGAGGGTTATGTGGGACTCGAACCCACTAAAACCTCCAAGGTGGTCTACCTCGTGTGCGGAGTTGCGCGCGTGAGGGGAGGGACTTGATGCGAGTTCAAACTAGTGATTCGTTCGCTGCCCTCCCCCCCTGCGCTTTTGGAGCAACTCCGTACACAGCACCCCCTTCAAGGGGGGCCTTCCCTGAGGGAGTATTGAAACTTCCCCCAGCTATATTCTCCTAACGCGGCGGCGGGACGGACCACGCGTCCGCGCCGCCTCTTCCGGGGTCGCTGCTTCTAGGGCGGGTGGTGCCCCCCGGCACCCCCGCCCCATGACCCCGCGATCGAGCTGCTACCCGGCCGCGACGGTGCTGTGGTCGCGACCGGGTCGGGGCGTAGACGGCCTCACGGGCCGCCCTAGCCGCCGCGTCCCGAGGGGCCTTTAAGGCGGTCGGGGCGTGATTCCCTGACGGCCACCTCGGTCGGGCGGCTGGCGATGTGTGCCTACAGGGCGGCCCGTTATCAGCCGCCCGTTTATGCCCCGGAGCTCGATCGCACTATCGGGAGTGCCGTGACGTCGCCGCTCCCCGCGGGGGGGGCCTAGTTCATGGACCCCCCCCCCCCCCCGCTCTCCCTCCCTGATATACAGCGGCCCGCCCTAAAACTTGGCGGGCCGCTTTTCCCCTTCCCAGAAACTCCCGACATATGGGGGGTCCGTCGCCGCACCCGTAGCGTCAACAACCTATGACGAACCTGCAATTAGAGCGCAAGTGCATCAACGTACCGTTCTTTCGGGGGGTGTTTATGCGTGACACGCTCCCCGCGCACGTACGACCAAACGAATGCGTTATCGCGAATCATGACGTGAATCGCGGCGAAGGCACGCACTGGGTGGCGTACGCGTAACGCGGATCGCGCGTGCAGTATTTCGATAGTTTTGGGAATTTGCGACTGCCCGCGGAACTGATCGATTATTTCGGACGAGGAACGCCATCTACGATCAAGTATAATCACGATCGCTTTCAACGTTTCGATCAGCCGACGCTACCCAAAATAAATTCACGCTCAACCGTACGTTCGAGTCACTTTCTCTCTCTCTGTCTCGCTAGCGTAACCCTTAGCGGTGGTGGTAGTGATACAACGTCGCTCACGCTCACGTTAACGGGTCGGAGCAGCGTGCTCACGGTTAATTATTTTCCACCGATAGATTTGAGCGACGGGCATTACGAACTAGGACTCACCGACTTGGAGACGTTTCACATGATACCGAACATCGACTCGAGCAACGATACATTCTACTTCGTCGCGAACAAGAACACCTCAATCACCAGCGTCGATGTCGCTCGCGAATCCATTACGATCCCCCATGGTTCCTACGAATTAGACGCTATCGCCAAGTACTTGAAGCAACGATTAATCGATCGATATCCTCGTACACGCGGTGACAACGAGAACGACAACAACGACGATAAGTATCTACTAGTGCTACGAGCTAACAACAACACCAAGAAAAGCGAGCTATACTGCTCGTTCTTCGTGGACTTTACGAAACCGAACAACGTGGGCTCGTTGTTAGGATTTTCCCCGACGCGTCTCTTAGTGCTGAGAATCTGGCACGAGTCCGACGTACCCGTGAACATCATAACCGTTAACGTGAACAGAGTAACGTGCAACGTCACTACCGGTGCGTACAGTAATGACAAACCGATACACATGATTCACGAATTTTCACCTCGCGTACCCCCATGATATAAGATATCGGAAACTCCGCGACACGTCATTTACCTGCCGATCGTTGCACGAGCGATACACGATCTAATGGTACGCATCGTCGATCAATCCGATCGCCCTATAGATTTTCGCGGAGAGGAAATAACGTTTCGCTTGCACGTGGAATGGCGTTCGCGCGATAAGATAACGTGAGTGCATAGCAAGTTGGTGTTTGATCACACCTACGACTCATCATCGTTCACCGTTGCCGCTGCTACCGCTGTTAGCTACCGACACACGCGCGAAATTTGTTTTTCCTCTTGGGGTTGTAAGGCCCAAGAGACTCTGTGGTACGCGGTGCTGATGGCTTTATCACTCGCCAAATTAATATTGAATGATTGTTTAATTTAGGTAACGAAAAAAGAGCTTGTTGGTCCGTATGATGACCAGACAAGATAACGAATGTTTTCATCGATGTTCTTAATCACGAATGCTTGATTAGACCAATCGAGCTAGTCCGTACGACGACTAGTTTATTTTAAGTGACGAAAAAAGAGCTTGCTGGTCCGTATGATGACCAGACAAGTTTCACGAATTTTTTTATCGACGGTCTTAATCACGAATGCTTGGTTAGACCAATCGAGCTAGTCCGTACGACGACTAGAGTAAAAGTGTTGTTTTGACTGAGAGTCTTAGTCATGACTGCTTGACGAAATCACTGGAGTCGACTGTGTCGTTGATTATATCAGTGGAGAGCTGATCGATGTTTTTAAGAGAGATGAATGTGTTCGGTCGAGAGACGATTGAATTCTGTCTCGTCCAGCCTTTCGACGTCGAAGGTAGACAAGTCATCAGAATTTCGGGAGGAGCCAAATTGCTGATTGGCTAGCTTTTCCTTGAAAAGGAGGAAACTTCCTTTGCGATTTTGATGGTGGAGGAGGAAGCCTCTCCTTCTTGGTGAGGTAGTAGAGGGAAAACCAGACCTCTGGCTAGCAAACCTAGCTAGGTTGTTCAGTTGGAACGTTTAGCCAGGGTCACGGTTTATGACTGTATTGCTCGCGAGTCAGCGGTGGACGACGGTATGTACCGGTCCGAGGGTACTGTATACCACCCGCTGACAGAGCAAGTTTAACGGATTATCTCAGGGCGAAAGCAGTAAAAATTACCAAAAAAAAGGGCACGATGTCGATTGCCTCTTAGTCATCTGACAGGCAAATGAACGCTTTGAGAACGAGCAATTGCCCACCGTAAAAGACATTGAATTTTCGCCTCGCCCTGAGCCCGCTTTTGTCCCGAAAGACGGATCAACCGCTCCTCTGATCTCTACCACGCATCATCAACAAAATAAAACATTCCTGCCACCACAGCCACCGACAACACTGATAAAGACAGGTAGGGGAACGGGAACAAAAGGAAGAAGAAGAAGAAGAAGCGACAAACCGTTGACTCATCGAAACTCGCGTTTCCTACGATCCCTGAGGTTCATCGTAACATACTAACATACCACTTATATTCACACACAGACACATGTCTAACACGATGTATACCATACTGGACGTGACGAGTACACCGACTTTCGACGATCGTATCACGAAGATCGAGGTGCACGCTTACAATCCGTACGCGAACACGACGTTCGACAATAACAATGAGATACGAATACCCATTCAGCAACAAGATCTGTACACGCTCCCGTGCGAAAGTTATCTCTACGTCGAAGGACGCGTCTCTCTGATGGCAGGCGCAACGACTGCTGCTGATGTGAAAGCCGCTGCGAGAGTTTTCTTTGACAACAACTGCGTCGCGTTCATGTTCGACGAGATTCGATACGAATTGGACGGAGTGGAGATCGATCGTTCCAGAAATCCGGGTATCACCACCGCGTTGAAACATTACGCGTCGTTGTCCGTCGACAGGAGCAAAGCGCTGATGAACGCCGGGTGGGATCATACCATCGCACACGACAAACATTTTTAATAGCGCGACGTTGAATTTCTGCGTGCCCATGAACACGTTACTGGAATTCTGCGAAGATTACAGACGCATCGTGATGAACGCGCTACAAGAGTTGATTCTGATTCGCGCGCGACTTGATACGAACGCGATGTACGCAGCCTCTCTCAACTCAGCGATAGTACCGAAACTCACGATCAACAAGATACAATGGCGTATGCCCCACATCGCGTTAGAAGACACTCACAAACTGTCGATGCTACGTCTCCTACAAAGCGATCGACCGATCGTGATGAGTTTCCGATCGTGGGACCTTTACGAGTATCCGTTGCTGCTAACGACTACGAAACACACGTGGACCGTGAAAGCCTCGTCGCAGATCGAGAAACCGCGATACGTGATATTCGCTATGCAAACCAATCGAAAGAATAATCTCCTGAAAAGCGCGAGCAGATTCGATCCGTGCAAACTCACGAACGTACGATTGTTTCTGAATTCCGAGACGTATCCGTACGACGACCTGAACCTGGATTTCGATAAATCTAAATACGCGCTCCTGTACGATATGTATCCGTTCGTACTACAGTCACGGCGTACCGTTGTTGACCACGGTCGAATTTTTGCAATACGCCCCTATCGCGATCATAGATTGTTCTCGACAGAACGAGTCGGTGAAGAGTGCAACGGTGGATGTGCGAATCGACTTCGAGTGCAGAGAGAACGTGCCCGCTAACATCACCGCCTACTGTCTACTCATACACGATCGCATAGTCCAATACACCCTTTGACGAACGTGGTGCGAAAAATCACGTGATTCCGACGACTACGACTATTACAACTATACCGGTCAAGATGATCGTAATGCACGTCAGTCGCTCATCTGCAGCCGCCGGTGACAGTTGTTGTACTACATACTACTGTCTCAGAATGTTGTCCGTCGTGGTAGACCTACAAGGTTTTAAGACCGAATGCAGCACGTTCGTCGCTAAGGAAATTGCGATTTTCGCAAACAATCGCGACACGGAAACGACTATCTGTCATTGGATTTTCGAACCACCGTACTCCTACGCTCGCCTGTCACCGCTCGAGAAGCTTCAAGCGACCTGGCTCACGGCGCATCATCACGGTGCTGTACCACAGGCTTCCAGAAATGCTCGCTCGCGAGCTCGCAACCGTCGACGTGGTGTTCGTGAAGGGACTGGAGAAAAAGGTCTGATTGTCGCAACTGCTCCTACGAACAGATCCAACCATCGTAGATATCGTTGAGATGTATGAGAATAAGAAGAAGAAGAAGAACAACGACGACACCGACGACTTCGACTAGGATGATACCAATGGCTTCGACGTTGACGACGATTAATGTGGAACCTTGCCTGACACGGTCGTCCCTAACCTGAAAGCAATGCTTGCAACGAACACCGTACGATGCGCTTTCCACAACGGCAGCGACGGTTGTATGTGCCCGCTGGAAAACGTGCAGAAAATTTGGAAGTATATGCGTTCCGAACTTTAAGGTGAGTGGCGATTTCCTATATTATACAGGGTGTCCGCGGGAAGACTGGACAGCCGGTTTTCTCCCGAAGATTGGAGATAAAATTTTTTTTTAAAATATAGAATTGCATGGTTCGAGGGGGCCAATTTATTAGCCGAGACGAATTTTTTATCGATTATTATTTTAAAAGATACGATGGTCAAGTTCGGTTTTTTAAGTGGAACTATTTTTTTGAAGAGATGACTTGATAGTGCGTTCCAAGACAAATTCAATAAGCTTTAATGTGTACACTAGATTTCCACTGGTTTTTTGAGATAATGCACTTGCAAATTTACTGATTTTCACTTGAAGAAAACCCTCTGGAATAGCTAGCACCGCGGACGGTCTTGCTGGCATCACGGGTGGCAATGCCTGTTGAAACCGATACCTACCTGCCAAAGGTCTGCGCCAGGAATGGCAGGCCCAAAGGCTGGACAATACTTTTCCGTCAGAAATGCTACTTACAAGGGACGTTCGGCAACCCGGAAATTCAGAAAATTATGAATCTAGGTGTGCAAGTAGAGTAGTTCATCCGTAACACAACCCTATTTTTCGTTGGTGCCATAAAGCATTTTTTAGGGGTGAAATCACCCCTTGAAAAAATGCAGAATTTTCTTTTCCGTGGAATATCTCGAGAACGGTGAGAGATATCGAAAAGAAGTTTAAACAAAAGTTGCAGCCTTCTTTTATATCTACAAAACAGCGTTAAAATAATTTTCGAAAAATCCATATTTTTCAAGTTACCCCCACCACCAACTTTTAAAATTAAGTTTTTGTATTTTGTAAATATACGCTGGCATACCTCTGGATAATCTCTTCTCATACATATAAATAGTTTATGTGTTATTTTTTTTTGCACACAAATAAAACCTCTATTATCGAATTTGAAGTCCATTTTGGCAGTTTCCATTAATAACATGGTTTCCTAAAGCCATATTTAAATTCTTATATACAGTGTGTCCGCGGGAAAGCTAAACAGCCGGCTCCCTCCTAAACTATTGGAGATAAAAATATAAAAAAAATAGGGAATAGCATGGTTCGAGGGGGCCAATTATTTAGCGCGAACGAATTTTTTTATCGATTATTATTTTAAAAGATACGATGGTCAAGTTCGGTTTTTCAAATGGAACTATTTTTTTTAAACACCTGAGTTGATAGTGCGTTCCAAGACAAATTCAATAAGCTTTAATGTATACACTTTATTTTCACTGGTTTTTAAGATATTGCGCTTGCAAATTTACTGATTTTCACTGGAAGAAAACTGTCTGGTATAGCACGGACCGGGGACGGTCTTACTGGTTCCACGGGTGACACTGCCTTTTGAAATAGATACCTACCTGCCAAAGGTCTACGCCAGGCCCAAAGGCTGGACAATTTTTTTCCGTCAGAAATGCTACTTAGGTAGGTACATCTGCGGTATATTTATTTCGCACTTGCTTCTACGCTCGGATGGCCGGTTCTTTTGGGAGGGATGCAAGTTCGATTGGTTAGGTTAGGAGGAGTGAAAGTTGCTAGACTAAATTTCAATCATAGGGAGCAGATTGTATCAGAACCATTCGGATTTGCATTCCTCACAAACGGCTGCTCTCTTGAAGAGGCCCTCTTCACAGCAATGCCCACCTTCTCTCGCACGGAATACGTTAACGCTTGCTTTTCTTCTGATATTGAAGCTCGTGTTTATACTCGAGAGGACCACGCGTCGACAGCGGGCTACCCCTTTTCTTCCTGTGTCTCTCCACGAGCCGTGCTGACGGTGGATTGTAGGAGCGTAGATATCTGGATGCCAGTTATTGAATTCAGGAGACGATGGAAACATTTTATTACAAAACACACATGTACTATAATTAAAGTAAATCGTATTCCTCTCGGGCAGGAGTACTGATAATGATCGAACTTGCGCCCCACTTCGCGCAGACCAATTACACGGAGGGTAGTCGGGTCACACACTGCCCAAATGATACAGGGTAATTCTGGAGCAACGCCCGTCAAGGAGATGCGCTGGCACCCCGTGGCGAGGACAGACCTTCGCTGTGCCTCACCCGATTTTTATGGCTTTTTTTCCGGAAAAAGGTACGAATCCTGGGTCGAACGTAGCGAATTGAAGTCGACCCTCCGCAGTCGAGGGTGAATTATCCATTACAGCGTATTAAGAAACCCTTTTCTTCATCGTATCGAAAGGGAAGTGACGCCAATGGATTCCTTATGTTTTTCTGACGAAAATCGTACCAAATGTCATGCAAATCGGACTACTTTGACACAAGTTATTTGTATTCCCTATGTAAAAGTTGTCCGATTTACACGACATTTGTAATGATTTTCATCGGAAAACCCCAAGGAATCCATCGGCGACACTTCCATATCCATACGATAAGGAATAACGAATTGTTTTATTTCATAAAAAGGTAGGTACAGGCCGATTCTGGTGCTGCGCCCGTCACCCCGTGGCGAGGACAACACCCCGCAGTGCCCATAGAATTTTATGGCTCTTTTCGGAAAAAGGTACGAATCCTGGGCCGAACGTAACGAATTGAAGTCGACCCTCCGCTGTCGAGGGTGAAATATCCATTTGAGCGTATTAAGAAACTCTTTTCTTCATCGTATCGAAGGGGAAGTGACGCCAATGGATTCCGGGCGTTCTCCCGATTAAAATCATGCCAAACATCATGAAAATCGGACTACTTTGACACAAGCAATTTGTATTCCTTATGTAAGAGTTGTCCGATTTGCATGACATTTGGTATGATTTTCGTCAGAAAAACATAAGGAATCCATTGGCACCACTTCCCTTTCGATACGACGATGCAAAGAATTTCTTAATACGCTCAAATGGATATTTCACCCTCGACTGCGGGGGCTCGACCTCAATTCGCTACGTTCGGCCCAGGATTCGTACCTTTTTCCGGAAAAAGCCATAAAAATCGGGTGAGGCACAGCGAAGGACTGTCCTCGCCACGGGGTACCAGGCCGCCGCATCTCCTTGACGGGCGTTGCTCCATAATTACCCTGTATCTGGTTAGGAAATAAAATAATTCTTTATTTTTTATCGTATGGATATGGAAGTGCCGCAGATAGATTCCTTGGGGATTTCCGATGAAAATCATACCAAATGTCTGGAAATCGGACAACTCTTACATAAGGAATACAAATTGTTTGTGTCAAAGTAGTCCGATTTTCATGATGTTTGGCATGATTTTAATCGGGAGAACGCCCGGAATCCATTGGCGTCACTTCCCCTTCGATACGATGAAGAAAAGAGTTTCTTAATACGCTCAAATGGATATTTCACCCTCGACAGCGGAGGGTCGACTTCAATTCGTTACGTTCGGCCCAGGATTCGTACCTTTTTCCGAAAAGAGCCATAAAATTCTATGGGCACTGCGGGGTGTTGTCCTCGCCACGGGGTGACGGGCGCAGCACCAGAATCGGCCTGTACCTACCTTTTTATGAAATAAAACAATTCGTTATTCCTTATCGTATGGATATGGAAGTGTCGCCGATGGATTCCTTGGGGTTTTCCGATGAAAATCATTACAAATGTCGTGTAAATCGGACAACTTTTACATAGGGAATACAAATAACTTGTGTCAAAGTAGTCCGATTTGCATGACATTTGGTACGATTTTCGTCAGAAAAACATAAGGAATCCATTGGCGTCACTTCCCTTTCGATACGATGAAGAAAAGGGTTTCTTAATACGCTGTAATGGATAATTCACCCTCGACTGCGGAGGGTCGACTTCAATTCGCTACGTTCGACCCAGGATTCGTACCTTTTTCCGGAAAAAAAGCCATAAAAATCGGGTGAGGCACAGCGAAGGTCTGTCCTCGCCACGGGGTGCCAGCGCATCTCCTTGACGGGCGTTGCTCCAGAATTACCCTGTATCATTTGGGCAGTGTGTGACCCGACTACCCTCCGTGTAATTGGTCTGCGCGAAGTGGGGCGCAAGTTCGATCATTATCAGTACTCCTGCCCGAGAGGAATACGATTTACTTTAATTATAGTACATGTGTGTTTTGTAATAAAATGTTTCCATCGTCTCCTGAATTCAATAACTGGCATCCAGATATCTACGCTCCTACAATCCACCGTCAGCACGGCTCGTGGAGAGACACAGGAAGAAAAGGGGTAGCCCGCTGTCGACGCGTGGTCCTCTCGAGTATAAACACGAGCTTCAATATCAGAAGAAAAGCAAGCGTTAACGTATTCCGTGCGAGAGAAGGTGGGCATTGCTGTGAAGAGGGCCTCTTCAAGAGAGCAGCCGTTTGTGAGGAATGCAAATCCGAATGGTTCTGATACAATCTGCTCCCTATGATTGAAATTTAGTCTAGCAACTTTCACTCCTCCTAACCTAACCAATCGAACTTGCATCCCTCCCAAAAGAACCGGCCATCCGAGCGTAGAAGCAAGTGCGAAATAAATATACCGCAGATGTACCTACCTAAGTAGCATTTCTGACGGAAAAAAATTGTCCAGCCTTTGGGCCTGGCGTAGACCTTTGGCAGGTAGGTATCTATTTCAAAAGGCAGTGTCACCCGTGGAACCAGTAAGACCGTCCCCGGTCCGTGGTATACCAGACAGTTTTCTTCCAGTGAAAATCAGTAAATTTGCAAGCGCAATATCTTAAAAACCAGTGAAAATAAAGTGTATACATTAAAGCTTATTGAATTTGTCTTGGAACGCACTATCAATGCAGGTGTTTAAAAAAAATAGTTCCATTTGAAAAACCGAACTTGACCATCGTATCTTTTAAAATAATAATCGATAAAAAAATTCGTTCGCGCTAAATAATTGGCCCCCTCGAACCATGCAATTCCCTATTTTTTTTATATTTTTATCTCCAATAGTTTAGGAGGGAGCCGGCTGTTTAGCTTTCCCGCGGACACACTGTATGTAAGGTTCAGACAGCTTTCAATTATTTAAGCAAGGCAGTACGTACATAAAATTGCATCCAAGGTAAAACTCATTAAAACTAATCAGTGACGTGCATGAATCAGTATGATACCACCACATATTCGTACATGCATTAATTGAAGTGTAATCTTATTAGGCTATTTTGGAAACCACACGATAAATAAATAATGCATGAAGATTCACAATGAGTTTGCAAAATATATATGTTACCATTGAAATGACGCAGACTCGCATTGATGCGGATAACCTTATCGAACCTTCAGATTTTCCGAGTTTTCGGTAAACATGTTTTTGTACTCGCGTCTTTGAGTGATATAAATATTCCCGAGGATGTAGCCAACGGCAGTTACATTTTTGGCAGCAGTCAGTTACCATCCAATTGAAAAAAGTGAGTGATCATTGTTTGAAAGACGATTAATGTTGCTAACGTAATACACATGTTAGCCACTACATTTCAAATTGCAAGTATAACACAGACACCTATAATCCCGGTAGAAACGGAACTGCACAATGAAATTCGGGACATTATAAAAAAGTTTCAAAACATGCATTCCCTACCATTAATTGAACATGATTATGTGCTCGATTAGAACCATCAGAACCATGTGGTTCCATCAGAACCACATGGTGCACAAGTTGTAGAGTACATTATGCCTGCAGAAGAAGAAGAAGACAGTTTTGAACCTGCAGAATGTACTGTTGATGATGAAGGTGGACAAGTTGACTTAAGTTATAAGAGAAAAGCTGTAACGTTTTAGAAAAGCGCAAAAAAGGCACGTCGAACGCTTACCAGTGTACAGAAAAATTATCGCATGGTTAAATCTTTGCAGCAGCTATACAGGTGGGAGGCGAGTGTAGAGAGAGGTGGAACAAATGCAGATAAACTTGCATTTATTGCAGAATATGTACAGCAAAAGTTTGAAGAAGCTTGTGACAGAAGATCTATTGTTCATGACATGAATTTAAGATTGTGGGCCTTGGAGGCAAAAAACCAGGTGGACCTACCCCAATTCGTGGCAGGTAAATGGTGGATTTGGAACTTTAAGACTGCGCATAGAATTGTGTCCCGCAAGATAACAACATTCAGGACGCAATTTACATTTGAAGATATTGACAACATCAAAAATATTGCAGAATCGTTTGTTTCTCGCGTACAGTCTAACATCCCAGCTGTCGGAGTTGAAGAAATTTATAATGCAGACGAGAGTGGTTTCAACCAGGAAATACATTCTGGGCGAACATTGGCGAAATTAGGAGTGAAAATGGTAGAAGCGACGATTCAATCAGTATCTTCTACAACACATAGCTACACTATAATGCCTATTATATCAGCAAGCGGAAGTCTTCTTTCACCACTATACATAGTTTTGAAGGAATCTACAGGAACACTTGGTCCGATAGTGCAAAGAACTCTATTCCGTCCGGTTAATATTTACATCGGAGTTTCAAAATCAGGAAAACTCACGTCTGAACATTTTAAAAATTCGTTTAGCGAAGTGTATCTACCGAATACTGGCCGTAGAAGCATGCTCCTACTCGACTCGTGGACGGGACACTGCCCAAATGAGTTACAGCAGTTGATTCCACAAGACAAGGAAGTAACTTTTTCAATGATTCCAAAAAAAAAACGACGGGCATCATTCAGCCTTTAGATGTGTTTGGATTCCGGATTTGGAAAAATTTCGTGCGGACATTTTCGGATAATGTGATTCTCCAAGAGAGAGATGTCAATTTGCACTTACGTAATGAAATAATTAAATTGCAGTCCCTAACCCACAACCAGTTTTCTTCGCCTAGATTCAAAAACCTTTTTCAATATGCTTGGTTTAAAAGCGGATATCTAGAAACGCATCCCAGCGAATTTCAAAATCCTGTAGATTTCTGTTACTTCAGGAATGAAAAGCTTATACCCAAATGTAGTATTTGTGGGGAGCCGGCTTTTATGCGATGTGCATGGTGTGGCAAGTATTTTTGTTTGAATCATTTCTATGAAGAATATCATTATTGTACCATTTACGAACCGTAATTTTCAATGTATCTATCGCCTTCTATTAGTATAATTCTTTCAATGTATAATCAAACAATACAACATGTACAAAAAGACACGGCGAATGTTTAAATATTACTTTATGCGGTCACTTCATTAATGAAAACTGCTATGATGTAATATTATATATATATGTTATTAGTGGGATAGGTAAGTAAAATTGATGCAGAATGATTTAAAATTCATATACATATGTGTTTGGGAATGGAATAGTTCCCCACGCCGCCACACTCACATTTATGGCAGCACCTCGCGGACCGCGATTCAGCAGCGCTGATCGATTGGCGAGCCGCCAATCAGCGGCGATCGATCAACTGTCGCCGCGATCGATGAACCAATCGGCGCAGATCGATCGACCAATGAGAGAGTAACGTCGCTGCTCTAGGAGAATGGGGAAGAAGCGCGAGCGGAAGTCCGCCATATTCTCACTCTCTTGTGTGTCGCCTCGCAATTGAGACCATAGTCAGCGCGTCGCTTGTAATCTTTGCTCGTGTGATAATTAGACAATTAACCAGAGTACCACTCAACCAATCTCACACTCACCACTCACACTCACGTTGAACACTCAAAAGTCCACCAATTAATACAATTGTGTGGACGCCACGTGGTGCAGCCACGCGGTTACATATTCCACAACTCGTGCGTGTAAAGGGCAGGGTTTAATATAAACGCTGTTCCACTCTTCTCATTGTAGCCAATAAATTCTGACAACGTGTTTTCACCGCAGAGTGACTAAATCTTTCTAACCTGTCTAAGAATCCTTTCAAACACAACTTGCTTTCTCGAACAATATGCATTATGCAAATTGGAAGGTTCGACAAGGTTATCCGCATCACTGCGATTCTGCGTCATTTCAATGGTAACATATATATTTTGCAAACTCATTGTGAATCTTCATGCATTATTTATTTATCGTGTGGTTTCCAAAATAGCCTAATAAGATTACACTTCAATTAATGCATGTACGAATATGTGGTGGTATCATACTGATTCATGCACGTCACTGATTAGTTTTAATGAGTTTTACCTTGGATGCAATTTTATGTACGTACTGCCTTGCTTAAATAATTGAAAGCTGTCTGAACCTTACATATATAAGAATTTAAATATGGCTTTAGGAAACCATGTTATTAATGGAAACTGCCAAAATGGACTTCAAATTCGATAATAGAGGTTTTATTTGTTTGCAAAAAAAATATAACACATAAACTATTTATATGTATGAGAAGAGATTATCCAGAGGTATGCCAGCGTATATTTACAAAATACAAAAACTTAATTTTAAGAGTTGGTGGTGGGGGTAACTTGAAAAATATGGATTTTTCGAAAATTATTTTAACGCTGTTTTGTAGATATAAAAGAAGGCTGCAACTTTTGTTTAAACTTCTTTTCGATATCTCTCACCGTTCTCGAGATATTCCACGGAAAAGAAAATTCTGCATTTTTTCAAGTGGTGATTTCACCCCTAAAAAATGCTTTATGGCACCAACGAAAAATAGGATTGTGTTACGGATGAACTACTCTACTTGCACACCGAGATTCATAATTTTCTGAATTTCCGGGTTGCCGAACGTCCCTTGTAAGTAGCATTTCTGACGGAAAAGTATTGTCCAGCCTTTGGGCCTGCCATTCCTGGCGCAGACCTTTGGCAGGTAGGTATCGGTTTAAACAGGCATTGCCACCCGTGATGCCAGCAAGACCGTCCGCGGTGCTAGCTATTCCAGAGGGTTTTCTTCAAGTGAAAATCAGTAAATTTGCAAGTGCATTATCTCAAAAACCAGTGGAAATCAACTGTATACATTAAAGATTATTGAATTTGTCTTGGAACGCACTATCAAGTCACTTTTTCAAAAAAATAGTTCTATTTATAAAACCGAACTTGACCATCGTATCTTTTAAAATAATAATCGATAACAAAATTCGTCTCGGCTAATAAATTGGCCCCCTCGAACCATGCAATTCCATATTTTTTGTATTATTTTATCTCCAATACTTTAGGAGATGACCAGCTGTCCAGTCTTCGCTGGGACACCCTGTATATGCCCGAAAGCATGGTGCAAAGTGTAATAAGGACGTGCCACGCCGACGTCGGACATGTCGGAATCGGGAAAACGGTAGAACTAATTCAGCAGGTGTAATGGTTACCCAACATGCGGAAGCAAACGCATGAGTATATAGAAAATTGTATGAAATGCCTAAATTATAATGTGCCTTCTGGAAAGGCCGAGGGACGCTTGCACTTGTACTACAAGGGCAACACCCCCTTTGAGACCCTCCATATGGACAACTTCGCCCCATTAGAAAAGACGCACGTCGGGAACAAATACATACTCCTCGTGGTAGATTCGTTTTCCAAATTTACAATACTGTACGCTGTTAAATGCACAAAAACCAAGGAGACGATCAAAACGGTCAAGCTTTTTTTCCAACATTTCGGAAAGGTAAAACGTCTAGTCTCGGATCGCGGATCCTGTTTCACTTCCTCCGAATTTGACGAATTCGTACACGAATCTGAAATAACACACGTCAAGGTCGCCACCGCGACGCCTAAAGGTGACCGTTCCAATGTGCGGCTGGGCGACTGCGGTCGGCGGCTGGCGACTGCGGCCGCAGCCGCAGTACACTGGTACAATGGAAAAGCATTCATCTCAACTCCTATGTGCGGCTGCGATTGCTGCAGCCGCACCAGGATTGCTATAGGCTGTGTTCCAATTCACGCATTATGCGCATAGACTGCAGCGCAGACGCTGCGCGCATGAATAACGTTCCGTTTCCAGCAGTACATGAATCGCAGTAACGAAACGGAACGGGTTTCGATGCGTCTGATGCTCGTGAGGTTACGCGGGAATGTTCAAACTTACTTACAAATAGCTATGCAGTTGGATGGATTACGGTTAATTTAATTCGAGACTTTTGGACGGTGGTCGAAGCACGCTTCCTAACTACATCGGTTACTTCGTCCTAAGGATCGGGGACCGACTCCTAACGAAATTTGATGGCTTTATTGGTTCCTGGATTTTCTCAACCCGAGTTTTTCTATTCTTCTTGAACAGCGATAATTATTGAAAGCGAAGACCATATTTTATGAGTTTTACAGGACGAACTGCTGCTTACCCAGCGTAATTTGGTAAGCAGATGTGTAAAGGAAAAATGAAGTTATTTATTATCCGCGTCCGGGGTAAATTCAAGGTTTTGAAGGCTATTGAATAGAACTGCAGGCTCTCGTACGTCTTCTGGATTAGAATATAGCTGTAAAGTTAACATTATAAGAGCACGATCGGAAAACATAGCAGTAAAAGCCTTTAAGAAATAACAATGCGCGCTACGTATTTGCTTCCTTCCTCATCTTTCGTTTCGACCCTGCCTAAAACCTTCTAGGGATGTGTTGTTCGCTTCGAAATTGAGTCCGTTGCGTTGATTGCAATTCATACAGCGAGTGCAGAGATGGCAGTACCAATTTCGTAGAATTCCCTAGAATCCTCCAACTTCTAGCGCATAATGCGTGCAGGAAGTGCAGAAAATAAAAGCATGGGCAGTCAATGCGCATATTACGCGCATGCGTATTTGTCGCTTTACGTGTGCTTCTGTATTTCGAATTCGATTACTGCAAACAGGGGAAAACAGAGTAATTCTGGCTATATAAGCAAGAAAATATAACCTACATATACATATGCTAATTACATGACAATAAATGTTTATTGGAAATTTCGTTCTTTTACGCTACATTTATCAACTTTTTATGACTTAACATCCTTCCAAAATATTATTGTTACGCCGCAACGGTATCTTTATGAAATCGGGTATAGCATATACAGGGTGTCCCACCTAAGACTGGACAGCCGGTTTTCTCCTAAACTATTGGAGATAAAAATATAAAAAAAATAGGGAATTGCATGGGTCGAGGGGGCCAATTAATTAGCGCGAACGATTTTTTTATCGATTATTATTTTAAAAGATACGATGGTCAAGTTCGGTTTTTCAAATGGAACTATTTTTTTTGAACACCTGAGTTGATAGTGCGTTCCGAGACAAATTCAATAAGCTTTAATGTATACACTTTATTTTCACTGGTTTTTCAGATATTGCGCTTGCAAATTTACTGATTTTCACTGGAAGAAAACTGTCTCGTATAGCACGGACCGGGGACGGTCTTACTGGCGTCACGGGTGGCACTGCCTGTTGAAATAGATACATACCTGCCAAAGGTCTACGCCAGGCCTAAAGGCTAGACAATTCTTTTCCGTCAGAAATGCTACTTAGATAGGTACATCTGCGGTATCGAGAAGCGCACCGTTACTTTTATTTCGCACTTGCTTCTACACTCGGACGGCCAGTTCTTTTGGGAGGGATGCAAGTTCGATTGGTTAGGTTAGGAGGAGTGAAAGCTGCTAGACTAAATTTCAATCATAGGGAGCAGATTGTATCAGAACCATTCGGATTTGCATTCCTCACAAACGGCTGCTCTCTTGAAGAGGCCCTCTTCACAGCAATGCCCACCTTCTCTCGCACGGAATACGTTAACGCTTGCTTTTGTTCTGATATTGAAGCTCGTGTTTATATTCGAGAGGACCACGCGTCGACAGCGGGCTACCCCTTTTCTTCCTGTGTCTCTCCACGAGCCGTGTTGACGGTGGATTGTAGGAGCGTAGATATCTGGATGCCAGTTATTGAATTCAGGAGACGATGGAAACATTTTATTACAAAACACACATGTACTATAATTAAAGTAAATCGTATTCCTCTCGGGCAGGAGTACTGATAATGATCGGACTTGCGCCCCACTTCGCGCAGACCAATTACACGGAGGGTAGTCGGGTCACACACTGCCCAAATGATACAGGGTAATTCTGGAGCAACGCCCGTCAAGGAGATGCGCTGGCACCCCGTGGCGAGGACAGACCTTCGCTGTGCCTCACCCGATTTTTATGGCTTTTTTCCGGAAAAAGGTACGAATCCTGGGTCGAACGTAGCGAATTGAAGTCGACCCTCCGCAGTCGAGGGTGAATTATCCATTACAGCGTATTAAGAAACCCTTTTCTTCATCGTATCGAAAGGGAAGTGACGCCAATGGATTCCTTATGTTTTTCTGACGAAAATCATACCAAATGTCATGCAAATCGGACTACTTTGACACAAGCTATTTGTATTCCTTATGTAAAAATAGTCCGATTTTCATGATGTTTGGCATGATTTTAATCGGGAGAACGCCCGGAATCCATTGGCGTCACTTCCCCTTCGATACGATGAAGAAACGAGTTTCTTAATACGCTCAAATGGATATTTCACCCTCGACTGCGGAGGGTCGACTTCAATTCGTTACGTTCGGCCCAGGATTCGTACCTTTTTCCGAAAAGAGCCATAAAAATCGGGTGAGGCACAGCGAAGGACTGTCCTCGCCACGGGGTACCAGGCCGCCGCATCTCCTTGACGGGCGTTGCTCCATAATTACCCTGTATCTGGTTAGGAAATAAAATAATTCTTTATTTTTTATCGTATGGATATGGAAGTGTCGCAGATAGATTCCTTGGGGATTTCCGATGAAAAGCATGCCAAGTATCGTGGAAATCGGACAACTCTTACATAAGGAATACAAATTGCTTGTGTCAAAGTAGTCCGATTTGCATGACATTTGGTATGATTTTCGTCAGAAAAACATAAGGAATCCATTGGCACCACTTCCCTTTCGATACGACGAAGCAAAGAATTTCTTAATACGCTCAAATGGATATTTCACCCTCGACTGCGGGGGCTCGACCTCAATTCGCTACGTTCGGCCCAGGATTCGTACCTTTTTCCGGAAAAAGCCATAAAAATCGGGTGAGGCAATGCGAAGGTCTGTCCTCGCCACGGGGTGCCAGCGCATCACACATTTGGGCAGTGTGTGACCCGACTACCCTCCGTGTAATTGGTCTGCGCGAAGTGGGGCGCAAGTTCGATCATTATCAGTACTCCTGCCCGAGAGGAATACGATTTACTTTAATTGTGTGTTTTGTAATAAAATGTTTCTAACGTCTCCTGAATTCAATAACTGGCATCCAGATATCTACGCTCCTACAATCCACCGTCAGCACGGCTCGTGGAGAGACACAGGAAGAAAAGGGGTAGCCCGCTGTCGACGCGTGGTCCTCTCGAGTATAAACACGAGCTTCAATATCAGAAGAAAAGCAAGCGTTAACGTATTCCGTGCGAGAGAAGGTGGGCATTGCTGTGAAGAGGGCCTCTTCAAGAGAGCAGCCGTTTGTGAGGAATGCAAATCCGAATGGTTCTGATACAATCTGCTCCCTATGATTGAAATTTAGTCTAGCAACTTTCACTCCTCCTAACCTAACCAATCGAACTTGCATCCCTCTCAAAAGAACCGGCCATCCGAGCGTAGAAGCAAGTGCGAAATAAATATACCGCAGATGTACCTACCTAAGTAGCATTTCTGACGGAAAAAAATTGTCCAGCCTTTGGGCCTGGCGTAGACCTTTGGCAGGTAGGTATCTATTTCAAAAGGCAGTGCCACCCGTGGAACCAGTAAGACCGTCCCCGGTCCGTGCTATACCAGACAGTTTTCTTCCAGTGAAAATCAGTAAATTTGCAAGCGCAATATCTTAAAAACCAGTGAAAATAAAGTGTATACATTAAAGCTTATTGAATTTGTCTTGGAACGCACTATCAACTCAGGTGTTCAAAAAAAATAGTTCCATTTGAAAAACCGAACTTGACCATCGTATCTTTTAAAATAATAATCGATAAAAAAATTCGTTCGCGCTAAATAATTGGCCCCCTCGAACCATGCAATTCCCTATTTTTTTTATATTTTTATCTCCAATAGTTTAGGAGGGAGCCGGCTGTTTAGCTTTCCCGCGGACACACTGTATATAGTACAGTGGGGCTGAATCCCAAGAAATAGGGAAAAAATGCAACATTCCATTTTTCGCACTTAAAATGCTGAATATTATTAAGCAAGTTCATAAAAAAGCGTTAATATACAACTCATACCAAAGTTTGACGTTATTTAAAAAAATAACGTCAATAATTTCAATAAAACTAAAAAAATTGATCAATCTACATATTATGGAAAGCGCAGAAATATTTGCAAACCTGTATCCGTGCTATTCTGGTACCAATGTACTAGAGATAGGTACTGTTCACAAAGTGTTAATACATTCTTACGAAGTTATACAGTATTTGGGCAACCTTCCAATCAGTTAATTGGATGAAGCGACCCAAGAAGCCAGAAATAAAGATTTATATATATATAGAAAAGATTGTAAGTTCAAAATCCTCTCATTGCAATACAACCGAAGATGTTTTACAATTTTTATCGACTTCTTCAGATGCAGTACTAGATATTTTTCGAGGTATCTTTGCCAAAAAGCAAAGAACTTTGTTTTATAAAGTAGCTTGATAAATATTCGGCATTTTGATTAGAAAAAATGACATGTAGAATTTGATCTCTATTCTTGGAATTGACATCCACTGTGCGTTGGACAGTCGTTGTGCATTCGCTGTTTCGACAGGTAATTTCTTATTTTCTTAAAAATGTTTCGACAACATCTGTTTGTCAGCATTTCTAAAGTGCAATTAAGAATGTTGCGCCGTATTTAATAATTTTAGGCATTCTTCAGTCTGATAATGAGTTAATCCGTATTTTGCTGTGTCGGTGGGTAGTCCGTACGATGGTTTCAGACCCGCGCGTAGGTACTGTTGTTAACCGCCAATCGATTCGCGGGACAATATGGCCATAAACTGCGACCCTGGGGCGAGATGCTCTGGCTGATCAGTCTGATTAATTTTTGGGAATCGCATGTGGCATGTTCCTCCTCCAACATAAATAAGAAACAACTTCTTATGTTAAATCGAAAGATGTTTCCCTGACAATGGTGTAGGAAACGAAATTACTCTGAAGCAGAGATGGGCAAAAAATTATTTTAAATAAAAAATTGGTTTCGAATAAAAGGCAGAAATTTTATTCGAAACTCATCAAATATAAGTAACCCAGAGTTATTTATTATTCGAAGCACCATAAATAATGTTTTCATTCACCGGGAATTCATCCAAAGCTAGGAATAATGTTTTCACTTTCATTTATATTTATCTCCGAAAGTTATTTAAAGTTGGGCGAGCCTCGAGCGCCTTTGATCGAAGCCGCCGGCTTCTCGAGCCGAGCGACATTTGTATCGTTCACAGATTATACAGATCATACAGAAACGGAATTTCTTTATTTTTCATCGTATCGATATGAAAGTGGCACACCAATGGATTCCTTGCATTCTCCCGATTAAAAACATACCAAATATCATGCAAATCGAACTACTTTTACACAAGCAATTTGTATTCCTTATGTAAAAGTAGTCCGATTTACATGTAATTTGGTATTATTTTCATCAGAAAAACATAAGGAATACATCGGTATCACTTCCATATCTATACAATAAAGAATACAGAATTTCTTTCTACCCTGAAATGGTTATTTCACATTTTCACCCTTGACTGCGGGGGGTGGACCTGAAACCGCTACGGTCAGCCGAGGATTCATACCTGTTTCAGAAAAAAATAATTCTTTATTCTTTATCGCATCGATATGGAAGTGGTACCGATGGATTCCTTATGTTTTTCCGGTGAAGATCATATCAAATTTCATATAAATCGGACTATTATTAACGAAGTCAACTTTGAAAAGATATAAATTGATTTTTCATTGAATTTCCTTCATTATGGTCCGAATTGCGTCGTTCTTGGTGTCTGTTTGATAGTCTGACCGTTGGCCACGTGAGATTTTACCGGTTTTAGGTTAGGTGCAGAAAGTAAAGCACAGTGTCTTTGGTGAGCAATGTACAATGTTCGGTTTTATTTTGATACACTCGCGGAGTGAGTCAGTGGTCAATAGAAGGGTGAGCGGTGAGAAAAAGCACGTTGTGCTGTACACTAAAAAACTCTCGCTGAGAGTTTCCACGCACAATGACCACGCGGTCGCACCACGATCCACAATCGATTGCGCGTGAAATTGAGATCGAAATTGAGACGAAGTGAGTAAAGAATATCTTGATGAGAGCTGTGAGCACTACTGAGAATGAGATCTGTGAGAATATTCACGAGTTACGTGTTAAACGTTTCAGTAAAACCGACGCGTCTACTCATGTACGCTGCGTGAACAAGATTGAAAACCGTAGGACAATCCGACTTCCTGTACGGGTCGTCTCGAACATTCTCGACGATCGACCGACGTGGGGAAATCTGATTGGTTGAGCCACAGACGTGTTGAACTGTGATTTGCTACGCGTATTCTACAACCGGCTGAAACCGTTTCACGCGATGCGCTGATTGGATGATCGCTGGTTGAGGAGCGCAGCTGATTGGCCGATCGATTGTGGATCGGTCTTGGCGTTCCGCAGTCCAGGAGGTGCTGCAGTGCGTTGGGGTGTGGCGGAGATCGGAACTACCGAATCTCGAACAGTGTCAGTTTTATCGGCGACACATAAGGAATCAATTGGCGTCATTTTCGCAAAGATCTGATGAGAAGTGCGGAACTCAAAGATTTTTCACTTCTTAATAGGCACTCCAACCCGTTCGAGGGTCGAGGGCCATAAAATTTGGTGAGGCACTACGGGGGTTGTCCTCGCCACGGGGTACCAGGCTCCATCCATTGTCGGGCGTAGCTCCAGAATCACCCTGTACGATGTGTGCTCTCATTGCCCCAATTAACGATATTACACATGAAATTAATTTGCAGGACTGAAAGCCCGTTTCGTTAAAAGTAGTGGCATTTAAATATTTTTTGTCAATTTAATCGGGAGAATGCAAGGAATCCATTGGTGTCACTTTCATATTGATACGATGAAAAATAAAGAAACTCCGTTTCTGTATACATAAAATCTGTATAATCTGTGAACGATACAAATGTCGCTCGGCTTGAGGATCGCCCAGCGTTAAATAACTTTCGGATATCAATATAAATGAATGTGAGAACATTATTCGAAGCTTGGGATGAATTCAGGTCGAATGAAAACATTATTCATGGTGCTTCAAATAATAAATAACTCAACGTTATTTATAATTACGACAAATACAGATGAAGTCTCTTTTATTTAATAAGTTATTTATATAATTTTTTATTTAATTAATGCCCATCTCTGCTGTGATGAAATACCAGTATGCCTCGCGGTGAGACACAGGAATAAACGAAGAAATCGTCCTCACTACAAATTCGAGAGAGATCACTGATCTCTTGAGTTGAAACACGCATTGCAATATCAAAACAGAAGCACGCACTGACGTATTGGGTACTAGAAAAGGTGGGGCATAAGGTGCGTATCGACTTTGCGAGGATTTCTTGCGAGGCACGCCTCGCGGAGTTGGAAGTCTGGGTCATTGCATACCGCGACCATGATCACTTTGTGAAACAGCCACGCGCGGAAGCCTCAAGATCGAGTTTCCTAGCCGCGATCGGCGGCGGCCAGACACCAGTCGCGCAGCGTTCGGGAAAAATTGTTTATATGCAATTGCATGGTTGGAGGGGCAAATTTACTAGTGCAGACGAATTTTTTTTCGATTATTATTTTAAAGGTGGAATCAGACGGCACGTGGATCGACGATATTTGCGCGGTTCGCCTAGGATCGCCCAGGCTCGTGAATAGGCGTTCTCACGGCACGTGGATCGGCGAGTGGGCTCGGCTCGCCCAGGATCGCCCAGTCTCGCGAATCGGCGATCCATGAGCGTTCTCACGGCGCGTGGATCGGCGATTCACGCGCAAAAGATCGCCGAACCTCGTTCCGTCTGATTCCACCTTGAGAGATATTTCCTCAACATGCGATTTTTGCTCTTGGGGCCACGAGGCACCTTTGAGAATGTCAAAAAACCGACAGACGCCTCGCACGCAAGGCTGCTTTGTAAAGTCGAGGATGGTTTCCATGGGCGTGGGAAACAGTTTCCAGACTTTCCACGCGACGAGGCTAAGCTCGCCAGGAATCCTCGCAAAGTCGATACGCACCTATAGGGTGGAGATATTACTATGAAGTGGTCGAAAGTTGGCGCCTGCAAGGTATGCGGTCCGATTGGTCATAATATAATCTACTCCCTATGGTATACCTTCTCTCGCACGGAATACGTCAACGCGTGCTTTCGTTTTTATATCCGAGCGCGTGGACGACCACGCAGGCTGCAGACTACCCCTTTTTCTTTCTGTATCTCTCCACGAGGCGTATTGATGGTGGATAATACTTTTTAATTACTATGTTCGTGGCATCTTTCTTATATCTGGCATAATTAGGTACAAAGTGAACAGGCTGACTTGTGTCCCTGGCACGGTAGAATAGGTTTCGACGAGACGACCACCGTTCGTCGTTTAATTCTCAGTATGTAATTCACAACCCTATGCGACATTAAATGGTCTTATGTTACACCTTGTTCATTTCATCTGGACAAATGATATCTTAATATGAAAATAAATATATACCAATTAGCGGATACCCCTCAAGAGTTGGGTATGTACATACAGTGAGTAACAAAAACATTCGGACGCTTTTTAAAATCATAACTTTTTTAGAATAAATCCAAACCACATGATTTTTCTGTGAGAAGCTAGAAGGGTTAGTTTGCTAAGTGACATGATTCGTCATTTTGAAATAAATTGCAATTGTTCGGAATAGCGAAAAAAATAGTTGTTGAGGAAATTCTGCATGCTAACGCCATCTACGTTGGCCCACCGATAATTAGGCAATGGCAACGGCGCGGTGACTCATGTGGAGCGTCGATCACGGCCCCTTCCATCGCCTTACGATCGATGGAAGGGGGACTGCTATTCCTTCCAGGAAATAGATCGCGATTCCTGGAAGACTCTCTTGGTTCGCGAATTCGAAACAGTTAACACGTGCATCTGCTCACGTTTACGCGCTTCTCCTGCTAGCGCCTTTTACCGTTTCGTAAAAGTTACTCATCTGCTTAGTAACTTACTTTCGCGCTTGCTAACCACTGTCTGGCTTTGCTCTTAATCGCTAAATATTCGCTAATAATCAATAGTGCTCGCTAAAGCTTCAACATCCGATATTTAAGTGTAACTAATTATTTATTAAAGCGTGTTTTGTACATAAACGAGAGTACATAGTGAACCTTGCGCTGTAAATACATTTGCTAGAATTATACTTTCCTTGTGCTCCTCTAATCGCTTTATAATTAAATGTTGTGCTACGTAATTGTGAACTAGTCTTCCTTGCACCGATCCGATAAACATTATAAACAATAGTAAAGGCCCTTTTTCAAGTTTTTTATCTCAGCCTGTAATGAAAATTAAAAAAATCCGTTTGTAGATTGAAGTAAGTTGTATACATGCCTAAAATTTCAACAAAATCGGTTAATGTTGCTCCGAGTTATAAACGCTTAAAGGTTTCAGAATAAGGTCGAAAATCGCGAAATTCCAAAAATTGGTAATTTTGTTGGTAATTGTTGTTGTAATTTAATTATGAAACACACATTGGAAACACCATTCCTCAAAGAGGGGGGACTTGCCCCATGTAAATTCGGCGGCAGAGGAGGAACCTTCTCCCTCTTGACGAAATCGAGGGGGAAATTCCCACATCTGGCTGCCAGAAACTAACCAGGCTGTTCAGCCAGTGTGCCTTGCCAGGGTCGCGGTTAATAACCATACCCTCCCGCGAGTCGGTGGTTGACAACGGTACGGGCGCATCCGAAGTCATCGCATGTAGATACCTGCTACCGACCGACGGAGCAATATACGGCTTAACTCAGATTGAAGAATCCCTAAAAGTCTTAAAGACGGCACCATGTTCTTGATTGCCCTGTGACGTATCGTCCCAGCGCGAGGAGTCGAGCGCACGGCGGTGCGACCGGGAGTGAGCGAGAGGCCGAGCGCGCAGGCGACCGCAGCCGAGACTCCCCGAACCGGTCCGAGGCGCGCCGGTCTCGCGACGCGTCAAATGACGCTCACTCCCCATCGCGCCGCTAGATCGCGTCGGTTTCTCGCTGCTGGGAATTTCCAATAATTCGGACATAAGCCCCGTCACGAAGCCAGGACAGTTCGAGTGGGGCTACGGATCCCCCTCCTGGACCGCCTGCCTGGATGCTGCCCGGTGCAAGAGTACTAGAGAGAATCTCCGTGTATCCACCGATCATACGATCGTAGACTATCCTCTTTCCCACTGCCGTACCGTACAGAGACGCCAGGAAGTTGCCCGGTCTCTTTCCCTCTACCGTACCAGACAGAGACGCCTGGAAGTTGCCCGGTCTCTTTCCCTCTACCGTACGAAACAGAGACGCCTGGACGTTGCCCGGTCTCTTTCCCTCTACCGTACCAGACAGAGACGCCTGGAAGTTGCCCGGTCTCTTTCCTACTACCGTTCTACATAAGAGACGCCTGGACGTTGCCCGGTCACTTTCCCTCTAACGCGCTATACAGAGACGCCTGGAAGTTGCCCGGTCTCTTTCCTGCTACCGTTCCGAAACAGAGACGCCCGGACGCTGCTCGGTCTCTTTCCTGCTACCGCTCCGAAACGGAGACGCCCGGACGCTGCCCGGTCTCTTTCCTGCTACCGTTCCGAAACAGAGACGCTCGGACGCTGCCCGGTCTCTTTCCTGCTACCGCTCCGTAAAGGTCCATTTATACATATCCGTCCCGGGTCCGTTCCGTTCCGGCGTGCCAGTGGTAAGAAGACGAGACCCTCTACGCCCCTCTTCTTCTGACCACTGGCACGCCGGAGCGGAACGGACCCGGAACGGATATGTATAAATGGACCTTAACAGAGACGCCCGGACGCTGCCCGGTCTCTTTCCTGCTACCGCTCCGTAACAGAGACGCCCGGACGCTGCCCGGTCTCTTTCCTCTACCGCTCCGAAACAGAGACGACTGGCCGTCTCCAGGTCTCCATCGTTTCTTACGCGACCGCTAAGCAAAACGCGATCGACACCGCGGACAGAATTGTAAATAGTGTACATAGTTAGTGACAAGGAGAATAAAGGCTATAATTAGTAAGGAGAGGATTTAAATACCCTGGCATCCCGACTGAGTGCATCCTCCACCATCCTTACCTCCGGACGGACGACCGTCACACCCCTTTGGAATGCTGGCAACCAGATGTTGTCGAAGCCGTCTTCGAAAATACCAAATTGCGGATCATAAACGATCAGTTAATTTTCGCTTCGCTCACAACTGTTACCCCCCCCCCCCCCCCCCCACAGGCTGCTGCCTTTGAGATAATGAAGGACACAACATAAAGGCAAAATACAGAACACAATATAAAGGTCCAAAATATAATAAAATTTGAAAATACAATAAAAAGCGGCCTTTTCGTTAATCCGTATATTGCTCTGTCAGCGGGTGGTAAGTACACATGGCGACATCGCAACCGTACGCACGGTTGTCCACCGTCCAAGTGCGGAGCAATAAGAACATACCCCGCGAATCCGATGAGACACTCTGGCCGATCAATCTGGCTAGTTTTTCGCAAACCACTGTTTGCATTCGGCCCGAAATATAATAAAATTTTACATCCTTTACGATAATGTATAACTGATTTCACTGTACAGTGAAATACCGAGCAGCCGCAAAAATTCGTGTAAACAAATGACGACCGTTTCTTCCTAAAAGAGACCGAAGTCCTAATCTCCACATATTTGTGTTGATATCGGTTTTACAATCATCCTGCTGCGCGAAGGTGGCAACATGTCTTGCAGAGGAACGCAGGACCGAACGGGGTAATCCTCTGGCTACGCGTGTCCCAGCCTGCGTCGGCTTCCCTTCGAATTGTAGACGGATCCCTTATCGCTTGATTATATACACGCGCTCGAATAGCAAAACAAAAGCACGCGCGATGTATTGGATGCAAGAAATGATGGGCCACAGGGATGTCATTATATTTGCACCAATCGGACCTGCGTTCCTTGCCGATGCAAAGTTTTCACCTCTTCATAGTGATATCTCCTATTTCTGTGGTGTGTTCGTCATCGTTATGAACGACGCCCACGTGCCGAATAAAGAAGTGTTCGTACAACCGTTGGAGTGCATCTCTTCCCTGGCCACACCAGCGGTGATCCACACCGCCATCCCAAGGCATACGTTTAACCCTTTCGCTACTACGGTTCGATTATAGTCGCTCTCCACAAGACGCCATGCACATACGACGGGCGACTATAGTCGCTCCCCACTAAACGCCATGTACATACGACGGGCGACTATAGTCGCTCTCCACAAAACTATTTTATTATCCCAATCTATTCAACACTGAATAACGTTCTGCATCCCGTAATAATACAATAGTAATAATAATACAAAATATATGGTTAGAAGACTTTCAATTCGAGCTGTAGAACTATTGTTGAATGTTTGTGTCTTCACTTACCGACTACCGATAATTACTAACTGAGCATCATTAAGAAAATGTGTGGTATGTGCAAAAAATGATCAAAGACGTGAATCGCGATACGAATGTAAGTCCTGCGATGTTGGGTTATGTGTAGAGATGTACCGACTAGGGTTTTGGCCAACTAGCCGATTAATCGGCCCCCAAGAAGGCGACTAGTCGCCGACTAGTCGCTGACTACAAAAGTGGCCGGATAGTCGGCTTAACCGACTAGTCGGCCACTAGTCGGTACATCTCTAGTAGAAAAATGATAAAACTTGTTAGAAAAAGAGAGAGAAAAATGGTTACATATTCACAAAATGGGAGCCGATCAATCGGCCTTTTTTGCCGATTAGTCGCCGACTAGTCGCGGACTACAAAAGTGGCCGAATAGTCGGCTTAACCGACTAGTCGGCGACTAGTTGGAACATCTCTAGTTATGTGCATCTCCCTGTTTTGAAAAAATTCATACAGAATACTATTATTAAAAAGTTATTGTTCAATATTACGTTATCATTATATTACTATTGCGTTTTGTTGTGTAACAATATTAATTTCAATGTTTAATTAAAAAATTGTTTGTGGAGAAATTATAAATATCTTGTTTTACAGAAAAGTTCCTTTTCTTCCAAAAACATGTCACGGCGGTGTTGCTCAGGCGTAAGACGTAAACCTGAACGTCGAAGACTGTCCACACGCAATGTGTACAATCGTGGCGCGGGGTCTCGTTCAGTGGAGGTCACCCGGCGGACCGGACTGCCGTAGCGAAAGGGTTAAACAATAAGAATCCATTCAATTCTTAGAGCTCTTTCACACGACGATACATGTATCGCGATACGTGTATGATGGATACCGATTTTCCATTGATCATTATAGCTTCCATAGGAACCGTTCACACGACGATTCTCGTATCGCGATACTGATTTTGTCCACCCCGCAAACGTTAGCCGCTCGATACTTTTTGTCTGAAGTCGGCAGATGAAACGTGGAAACGAGCGGACTCTTTCACACGACGCTGGGCGAAATACGTATCAAGAATGGGGTATCATAATAAAAAATATCTTCTCGTGCTCCACACATTTTTTAATATTATACACAGTTTAATTTTGCAAAATGACACAAATATGCGTGCCAGTATATCACCCAAAGTGAGGCTGTCATTAACACTGAGGTAATGATTTCTTCTTTTCAACACTTCTGTGGCAAACGTTTTACACAACTATAACATTTTTTCACTGAGTCGTTTGTTGAAAGAGTTAGTATAACATTTATTTACAGGTACCTTGCCACAGGTTGTTCTATGACAGACCTGCATTGTTCATGTACAATTGGGGTCTCAACAATAAGCAAAATTATCAAAGAGATCTGCGAAGTTATTTCGAACGCTATGAAGGATATACGTATAGGTGAACCAGATAAGGAGAGATGGTGCGAAATAGCAGAAAGTTTCTGCAAAAATAGCAATTTTCCACATTGTATAGGTGTCATTGATGGGAAACATATCCACGTTATTAAACCAGAACATAGTGGCTCATTATACTATAACTATAAAAATCACTTTTCGATACAATTACTAGCAATTTGCGATTGAAATTATTGTTCTACATACGTGGATATTAGTATTTTTGGGAAAAGTAATAATGCCTCCATTTTCAATAATTCGATATTTAATAAAAAATTGCGAGAGGAAACTCTAAATATCGGCCGAATTTCGCGGGGTTTTCAAAGTGTTGTTAGATGTCTAACAATGTCTTTGGACATATCAGATGTAAAATAATTTCATATCAATAATTTAATAATGTTTGATATCCTTACCTCAATGTTAATAACTCTCTGGTCGATATACTGTCACGCATATTTGCGTCATTTCGGAATATTGAACTATAAATGATATTAAGAATTTTCACGAATGGGGAGGCAGACCTTCTAAAGTAATTTAAAAAATGTATTGCTATCAGTTAAAAGTTTTTGAAATAATACATGAAAAAATCCCTTTTCTAATGTCCTACACGTTTTATGTAAAATCTAAATACACAATAATTCAATCTAATCCATTTTTTAAGAGAAATATTTTGTAAAAAACTGTGTGTGACACGAGAAAATATTTTCAATTAAAGAAAAAATGATCGACACGTATCACGATACGTGTGGCGCTGCGTGCCGTATGAAAGGGTCCACCCCTTACAACGTTTCGTTTTCCGACTTCATACGAAATTTATCATGCCGCCGACGTTTTCGGGATACACGAAATCAGTATCACGATACGAGAATTGTCCTGCGAACATCTCTATAAACAATGTGTAATCGGTATCCACCATACAAGTAGTATACGTGTATCGGCGTGTGAATGAAATCGTAGGCAGCTCGCGATACAAGTATCGCATACATGTATTCCTGTGTGAAACAGCTCTTATTATTTATGTTATTAGAAATAAGGTTCAGGTGGACGTATGGAAATTTACTTTTTTTTTTTTATAAAAATTACTTTTCAATTGCATTATTAGCCCTAGTTGATGATTGATGCAAATAAATATAATTTAAGGATACATTACCTGTTCTCTTCACTGTAGCGGATATTTCTTTCCATAGGTTGTCCTTTCCATCGCAGGTTTTGTGATCATTTCTGCTGGCATTATAAATCACAGGATAACCTGATACCGCGTGTATTAATTTTTCGCCTTCCGCATGCGAAAACAGTACTGGTGGCAACTTGGGGGCCATTTCAGACACAATGACACACACTAACACACGGGCTAAACTGTGGAGCACGTTTCACTGATGTTAAACGCACAAATATGTTTTCCGTATTGACGAACTGTCGCTGTAAGTCGCAGTTTAAATATTATTTCCTTCAGGGCATACACCCTCTTGAAGGCGGAGTTTTGTGCGACACTCCAAATATTATTGGTCTGGAGAAATCACACCTTCGCAAATCGTAGGCGTAGAGGTGGAAAAATACAGTAATACAATAAGAAACCGATTTTCTTTGTTTTTCCCGGGCGTGAGTCCCATGATGTAGCCATCAGCATGATGCCTTAGAAGGGACTGTTAGCGGGCCACGGTTTACTACCGATTTACGACACTAGACATTTGGTCCCCAACACGATATAAACTAATTAGAAAACATTTACCAAATAAATTGTGGAACTGCAGGCCAGCTTTTAGGTTTAATCCTCAATTGCTACAAGCTACACCCTCTACGTTCGGTAGGCAATAAACCGTGCTCTGCTGCAGTATAAGAAATTATAACTAGGTATGTTCCGAACGCTGCCCGGGTCGAAAATTAATATTGTGGCCCGCACGATGAGCAAACAAGTAGTATAGCTAAGGGGATTCCAACCCAAATTTGAGTTTCAAGGTCTTGATAAGAATTTGCCTCTGACCTTGAAATCCAAATTTGAGTTTCCAGACCGCAGGAAATCCAACGCAGCGGGTGGCGGCGGCAGGCGGCGGCGTGCCGCGGCGGCGGATGACGTCATAGGGATGGCTGAGTGGTGTGTGTATAGCGTGAGAACCGATATCAAATCAATCGATATCGGATCGATACCGAAGAAGTGCATCGAGGAGGAACCGCGGGTGAAGGCTACTCTGGAGCGTGGTATCAACCACTGTCGGTAGGGAAGGAAATATTAATTTAAGATATTAATATAAATGAAAAAACAGAATCTCCGGAGCGACGGGGCTCGAACCCAAGACCTCCGCGGTACGAGTCAGCCGCCTAACCAACTCCCCCAACGCCAGCTCTCCGACATTAGTCTTCCGTGAATGGTATATATGCCGAGCGTAATAATTTATTTTTTATCGTACGATGTCGGGGAAGATCGACTTTTTGCAAACCACGTATTCCGAGGATGGGAAAGAGAGAGAGAGCATTACTTTTAAAGCTAAATTCGAGAGAGGGAAAGAGACAGCGCTACTTGGTGGTACAGTCGCTTTTGTTCTATAGATAGCAGTATTTCAAGCGTCGCAGCGTCTCGCGCGATCGTGTGTAATTCGACTCCTCTGGAGCAGCCGTGCAGGGTGACGTCATTTGGCAGCGCGAATCATAGAAAGAATCCATTGTTAATTGATTCATCTGCATCGAAGGTGATCCAGGTCATCGTGAACGTTCTTCAATGATCGTACGATTGCTGCATAGCGCATGCCATGCATACAATAGTAACGTGAGAAACATCCCACGATTGTCGCCGAAAACCATTTCTACATCGACCGTAGGCCGTACGCGGATTCCAATTTCCAAATATTTGCTGCCCATGGATGTTAATGCGTATCTTCTGACCATGATACGCGATGTTCGGCGCGGGCTAAGGGAACAATCAAAGCTATGAAATTATCCGCTCGTATTAGGAATAAAAATTTTGAGAATATGTGAAAATTAAGCCTTACCAAGCAACTGTATCCTCCCCGCATTGAGCCACATCGTCATCCTGCATGATCGGAACGTAATAATTCTTGCGTCTGGCGTTTCCTTCGACACTGGTACTGCACATATTTTTTTCAGAGCATATTTGTTCCGTCGAAAGTCACTGAGGCTACTGAGCGATTGATGGAACAGCGTTCGGGAGCCGTCTTAAATAGTGGTGCGATTGCTTCCCCCACCACCGCATTTTATTTTAAAACTTTCAACTTTTCCATAATGTTTTTGAATCTTAACGTCGCAGCGTATCGCGCGAGATGACGTCATTTTTTTTGCAATGTTAATGTAACATGATACTTCTGAGAACGTCGAATCTTAGAATTCTGCGGAATCAGCAAAAACAACGATTCTTAGAAATAGGTGTCAGCAAAAACAACGATTCTTAGAAATAGGTGTCAGCAGAAACATCGATTCTTAGAAAATAGGTGTCAGCAGAAAATTTGTTGGACGATCTCGCGCGCTAATTCGTCATACGCGTGAATCATAGAAAGAATTATGCTGCATCGACAGAAACTGTATAGAACCATATTAGGATGGATCGCCATTTTTTGCATGCAATGCATTCGAGGGAGGGGGTACGCTAAAAGAGTAAGACAGAGATAGAAAATCGTGGTGTGGGTATAAATATGCGCTCTAAACTGTGCAAAGCCTCAATTTGTTGTAACACGTTGCACAGATTACAGCCATGGGAGAATTCGCGCAAGCAGAACGCCAATTATTGGATCAATCTGCACGATTGATTTCCCGGGAAGAGTACCTCGCGTGGGAAGAACGGTGCAACGAGTGCATCGAATCGTTGGAAGAACAGAGCCGTGTGAAACGTCCTCGATTATCGATCGGTGTTCGACAATCCGTGGTTGCTCGAATCGCGCGGCTCGAAGGACTAAAATATTCGTTGCGCGGACGTTTCGTGCGCGAAGGTGCCGGACATTCGAGCACAGGACTTTTGTGGCGCGAAATAGACGCTGCGTTCGATAGCCGCGTATTAACTGGTGCAGTACTAAATTCGAACTATATCGAACCGCGCAACTTCCTCCAGGATGCGGCGACCATCGTGCTGGAGCATGTGCGGGGTGCTTTGAGGAAACAGCGGAACCTCAAAGTGAACACGGTGTTCAACGGCGAATTTGTAGCGGGTGATAAGCAAGCTTGCAAAAGCACCAACACCCGGAACTGTGAACTCTTCCGCACATCCGATCTGCAGGAGTGGTACCAGCGATGCGTCATCGAACCCACCCTGGCATCGCTGGAAGAGTTCCAGGAACGCGACAGCGGATGGGCATTGACGCGAATCCTCAACCTAACCGTCAATGTCAACAAGTACAATCCGCTGCGCGCGGGATGCCACTACAAGTTGCCGCGGGAATTGGTGCTAAAGAATGCAACAATTAACGTGCCATCTGAGGACAATGCATGTTTCGCGTGGGCAGTGGTCGCCGCTCTCCATCCTGCTGAAAGACATCCCGATCGCCCAAGTTCATACCCGCCTTATACATTGGTGCTAAATCTGCAAGGCATTGAGTTTCCAATGTCCCTAACACAGATTGGGAAGTTTAAACGGTTAAACAACATCTCCATCAACGTGTACAGCTTCGAGATGGAGATGGAGAAGCCGAAGGGATCGACAGTCTTCCCCCTGCGTCTCACCAGCCAAAAGAGGGATCGGCACGTCAACCTGCTCTACACGCCGAATCAAGAGCATGGCGATGTAGGGCACTTTGTGCTAATCAAGAACTTGTCCCGGCTGGTGAGCATGCAGCTGAGCAGACACAAGGAAAAGAAATTCATCTGTGATCGGTACGTATAGAAAACATGTGAAATGTTAAAATGTCTCGCGAAACAAAATTAAATAAAAAAATTTATGTTTTTGTAGATGTATGCACTATTTCGGATCTACCCAGAAGTTGGAGCTTCATTCGCTGGACTGCGGCAAGATGAACGATTGCGCCATCCTGCTGCCCAATGAAGGAAACAATCTCCTCAGCTTCGAGAACCACTGCAGGAAGGAGCGGCTCCCCTTCGTGGTGTATGCAGATCTCGAATGCATCATCGAGAAAACAGAGGACAGTCACCGAATGGGTGATGTAGATAATAAATTACACATGTATCAACACCATAAAGTTCATAGCATAGCCTATTATATGCATTGCTCGTATGATACATCGCTGTCGACGTATCGATGTCACCGCGACGCGGATTGTGTTTCATGGTTCGTAGACGAACTAAAAAATTTTGCAAACTTTGCCAAACCCATCTTGTCTAGCAATGTTCCCATGCTGGATTTAACTCCTGAACAGTGGACGACATTTCGCGATGCAACACACTGTGATATTTGCGAAGAACCATTCAAGGCTAGCGATGTACGAGTTCGCGATCATTGTCATCTCTCCGGACGGTTCAGAGGCCCAGCACATTCGGAGTGCAATTTAAATTACAAAAACGCGTTTTACATCCCCATAGTTTTCCATAATTTATCCGGCTACGATTCGCATTTCATTATCGAGGAAATAGCTACCGCTTTTGAAGGTCACGTTGACGTATTGCCTATAACGAAAGAAAAGTATATTTCCTTCACAAAAAATGTCGAAGATGCGGCTGAATCAGACTCGCGAAATTATATTAAATTACGATTCATCGATTCGTACAAATTTCTCAATACCAGTCTCGACAAATTAGCATCTTTTCTGAGCACAGATCAATTAAAAATTTTACGATCCAAATTTGAAACATTATCCACCGAGGATTTCAATTTATTGACGCGAAAAGGTGTCTTTCCGTATGAATACCTTGATTGCGCGAACAAGCTGCAGGATCCATGCTTACCGCCGCGCGAATCAATCTACAGTTCGTTAACGGGTGAGACTGTGTCAGAGACCGATTACGCGCACGCCGAGACCGTCTGGCAGCGTTTTGGGATTAGTACCTTGGGCGAATACAGCGACTTGTATTTGAAAACAGATGTCTTGTTATTGGCAGATATTTTTGAAAATTTTCGCGAAAGTTGCATCAAGAGCTACGGATTAGATTCGGCGCATTATTATACTCTACTTGGTTTCACATGGGATGCAATGCTAAAACACACCAAAATTACATTCGAATTGCTCACAGACGTCGATATGGTTATGTTTATCGAACGCGGTATACGCGGGGGCTTAAGTCAATGTTCCGGAAGATACGCACATGCCAATAACAAGTACATGTCATCTTACGACGCATCGGAAGAGTCATCGCACTTGATGTACTTTGACGTGAACAATTTGTATGGATGGGCAATGTGTCAGCCCCTGTCACACGCTAAATTCCAATGGGTCGAAGATACTGCAAATTTTAACGTGTCTTCAATCGCTTCCGATTCGCCCACGGGATACATTCTCGAGGTAGATCTGGAATATCCGCAACGTCTGCACAACATTCATGTCGATCTACCGTTCTGCCCGACGCGTGCCAAACCACCTGGCAGCAGGCAGGACAAGTTACTCGCGACGGTATATGATAAGCAGCGTTACGTTATTCATTATCGCAACCTGCAGCAGTGCACGCGTCACGGTCTTCGTATTACAAAGATACACCGCGTGCTTCAATTCGCTCAATCTCCCTGGCTCCGCGATTACATCGAACTCAATTCACGGTTTAGAACAAGCGCGACAAACGATTTTGAAAAAAATTTGTACAAATTGATGAACAACGCGGTATTCGGTAAAACTATGGAAAATGTGCGAAATCACGTGGATGTAAAACTTTTGACACATTGGGAAGGGCGATATGGCGCGGAGGCAATGATCGCGAAACCGAATTTCCACAGCAGAAGTGTTTTTTCGGAAAATTTAATAGCTGTTGAATTGCGAAAACTCGAGGTGAAATTCAACAAACCGATATACGTGGGTATGTGCATTCTGGACATATCAAAAATTTGTTTGTATGAATTTCACCACGAGTACATGTCTCCCCTGCACGCTCAAAATTGTAAAATTCTATACACCGACACTGACAGTCTTATTTATCACATTCGATGCGACGATATCTACGAGACCATGAAACACAATATCGATAGATTCGACACAAGCGATTATCCCATCAACAATGCATATAATATGCCGCGTGTAAATAAGAAGGTTCCAGGGCTGATGAAGGACGAAAATAACGGTGCGATAATGACCGAATTCGTAGGTCTTAGAGCGAAAATGCACTTCGCGTAGACGGTAAAAAAGATACGAAAAAGGCGAAAGGCGTCAAGACCAACGTCATAGCCAGAACGATAACTCTCGACGACTACGCGCAGTGTTTGCATAGGGAGATCGAAATGGTTCGCAGACAATCATGCATACGGTCTAAATTGCATAAAGTGTACACCATTTCGGAATCCAAAATCGCTCTAAGTCCGTACGACGACAAGCGGCATATCGTACCCGATTCGACCGACACTCTGCCCTGGGGACATTATAATATCCCGTTGTAAAAGCAAGTAAAGCAAAGCGAAGCGAAGCGAAGCAAAGCAAAGTTACCTCACCTCACCTCACCTCACCTCACCTCACCTCACCTCACCTCACCTCACCTCACTTTACTTTACTTTATTTATTTTTTTGTTATTTTTTATAGTATTTATTTATCTTTATGTTATTTTAGTTTTAAGCTATTCTTACGCTGTACTTCTCTCTCGTACTTAAATGTACAAATCTATGTATTCTAAAGGGTTCTCCCGTCAAATAATAATAATAATAATAATAATAATAAGATGCACTGATTGATAATAATCAATAACGAGCCTGCCTTGATCGCTGCCAACTGTTCTGGTAGAGTCATCTCAGGTCTGGATGATTGGCGTTGACGTCGGATGTCCACTGCTCGTTGTGGGAATTTAGGAGTCCGTGCGAAAGAAGTGATGTATAGCTAAGGGGATTCCAACCCAAATTTGAGTTTCAAGGTCTTGATAAGAATTTGCCTCTGACCTTGAAATCCAAATTTGAGTTTCCAGACCGCAGGAAATCCAACGCAGCGGGTGGCGGCGGCAGGCGGCGGCGTGCCGCGGCGGCGGATGACGTCATAGGGATGGCTGAGTGGTGTGTGTATAGCGTGAGAACCGATATCAAATCAATCGATATCGGATCGATACCGAAGAAGTGCATCGAGGAGGAACCGCGGGTGAAGGCTACTCTGGAGCGTGGTATCAACCACTGTCGGTAGGGAAGGAAATATTAATTTAAGATATTAATATAAATGAAAAAACAGAATCTCCGGAGCGACGGGGCTCGAACCCAAGACCTCCGCGGTACGAGTCAGCCGCCTAACCAACTCCCCCAACGCCAGCTCTCCGACATTAGTCTTCCGTGAATGGTATATATGCCGAGCGTAATAATTTATTTTTTATCGTACGATGTCGGGGAAGATCGACTTTTTGCAAACCACGTATTCCGAGGATGGGAAAGAGAGAGAGAGCATTACTTTTAAAGCTAAATTCGAGAGAGGGAAAGAGACAGCGCTACTTGGTGGTACAGTCGCTTTTGTTCTATAGATAGCAGTATTTCAAGCGTCGCAGCGTCTCGCGCGATCGTGTGTAATTCGACTCCTCTGGAGCAGCCGTGCAGGGTGACGTCATTTGGCAGCGCGAATCATAGAAAGAATCCATTGTTAATTGATTCATCTGCATCGAAGGTGATCCAGGTCATCGTGAACGTTCTTCAATGATCGTACGATTGCTGCATAGCGCATGCCATGCATACAATAGTAACGTGAGAAACATCCCACGATTGTCGCCGAAAACCATTTCTACATCGACCGTAGGCCGTACGCGGATTCCAATTTCCAAATATTTGCTGCCCATGGATGTTAATGCGTATCTTCTGACCATGATACGCGATGTTCGGCGCGGGCTAAGGGAACAATCAAAGCTATGAAATTATCCGCTCGTATTAGGAATAAAAATTTTGAGAATATGTGAAAATTAAGCCTTACCAAGCAACTGTATCCTCCCCGCATTGAGCCACATCGTCATCCTGCATGATCGGAACGTAATAATTCTTGCGTCTGGCGTTTCCTTCGACACTGGTACTGCACATATTTTTTTCAGAGCATATTTGTTCCGTCGAAAGTCACTGAGGCTACTGAGCGATTGATGGAACAGCGTTCGGGAGCCGTCTTAAATAGTGGTGCGATTGCTTCCCCCACCACCGCATTTTATTTTAAAACTTTCAACTTTTCCATAATGTTTTTGAATCTTAACGTCGCAGCGTATCGCGCGAGATGACGTCATTTTTTTTGCAATGTTAATGTAACATGATACTTCTGAGAACGTCGAATCTTAGAATTCTGCGGAATCAGCAAAAACAACGATTCTTAGAAATAGGTGTCAGCAAAAACAACGATTCTTAGAAATAGGTGTCAGCAGAAACATCGATTCTTAGAAAATAGGTGTCAGCAGAAAATTTGTTGGACGATCTCGCGCGCTAATTCGTCATACGCGTGAATCATAGAAAGAATTATGCTGCATCGACAGAAACTGTATAGAACCATATTAGGATGGATCGCCATTTTTTGCATGCAATGCATTCGAGGGAGGGGGTACGCTAAAAGAGTAAGACAGAGATAGAAAATCGTGGTGTGGGTATAAATATGCGCTCTAAACTGTGCAAAGCCTCAATTTGTTGTAACACGTTGCACAGATTACAGCCATGGGAGAATTCGCGCAAGCAGAACGCCAATTATTGGATCAATCTGCACGATTGATTTCCCGGGAAGAGTACCTCGCGTGGGAAGAACGGTGCAACGAGTGCATCGAATCGTTGGAAGAACAGAGCCGTGTGAAACGTCCTCGATTATCGATCGGTGTTCGACAATCCGTGGTTGCTCGAATCGCGCGGCTCGAAGGACTAAAATATTCGTTGCGCGGACGTTTCGTGCGCGAAGGTGCCGGACATTCGAGCACAGGACTTTTGTGGCGCGAAATAGACGCTGCGTTCGATAGCCGCGTATTAACTGGTGCAGTACTAAATTCGAACTATATCGAACCGCGCAACTTCCTCCAGGATGCGGCGACCATCGTGCTGGAGCATGTGCGGGGTGCTTTGAGGAAACAGCGGAACCTCAAAGTGAACACGGTGTTCAACGGCGAATTTGTAGCGGGTGATAAGCAAGCTTGCAAAAGCACCAACACCCGGAACTGTGAACTCTTCCGCACATCCGATCTGCAGGAGTGGTACCAGCGATGCGTCATCGAACCCACCCTGGCATCGCTGGAAGAGTTCCAGGAACGCGACAGCGGATGGGCATTGACGCGAATCCTCAACCTAACCGTCAATGTCAACAAGTACAATCCGCTGCGCGCGGGATGCCACTACAAGTTGCCGCGGGAATTGGTGCTAAAGAATGCAACAATTAACGTGCCATCTGAGGACAATGCATGTTTCGCGTGGGCAGTGGTCGCCGCTCTCCATCCTGCTGAAAGACATCCCGATCGCCCAAGTTCATACCCGCCTTATACATTGGTGCTAAATCTGCAAGGCATTGAGTTTCCAATGTCCCTAACACAGATTGGGAAGTTTAAACGGTTAAACAACATCTCCATCAACGTGTACAGCTTCGAGATGGAGATGGAGAAGCCGAAGGGATCGACAGTCTTCCCCCTGCGTCTCACCAGCCAAAAGAGGGATCGGCACGTCAACCTGCTCTACACGCCGAATCAAGAGCATGGCGATGTAGGGCACTTTGTGCTAATCAAGAACTTGTCCCGGCTGGTGAGCATGCAGCTGAGCAGACACAAGGAAAAGAAATTCATCTGTGATCGGTACGTATAGAAAACATGTGAAATGTTAAAATGTCTCGCGAAACAAAATTAAATAAAAAAATTTATGTTTTTGTAGATGTATGCACTATTTCGGATCTACCCAGAAGTTGGAGCTTCATTCGCTGGACTGCGGCAAGATGAACGATTGCGCCATCCTGCTGCCCAATGAAGGAAACAATCTCCTCAGCTTCGAGAACCACTGCAGGAAGGAGCGGCTCCCCTTCGTGGTGTATGCAGATCTCGAATGCATCATCGAGAAAACAGAGGACAGTCACCGAATGGGTGATGTAGATAATAAATTACACATGTATCAACACCATAAAGTTCATAGCATAGCCTATTATATGCATTGCTCGTATGATACATCGCTGTCGACGTATCGATGTCACCGCGACGCGGATTGTGTTTCATGGTTCGTAGACGAACTAAAAAATTTTGCAAACTTTGCCAAACCCATCTTGTCTAGCAATGTTCCCATGCTGGATTTAACTCCTGAACAGTGGACGACATTTCGCGATGCAACACACTGTGATATTTGCGAAGAACCATTCAAGGCTAGCGATGTACGAGTTCGCGATCATTGTCATCTCTCCGGACGGTTCAGAGGCCCAGCACATTCGGAGTGCAATTTAAATTACAAAAACGCGTTTTACATCCCCATAGTTTTCCATAATTTATCCGGCTACGATTCGCATTTCATTATCGAGGAAATAGCTACCGCTTTTGAAGGTCACGTTGACGTATTGCCTATAACGAAAGAAAAGTATATTTCCTTCACAAAAAATGTCGAAGATGCGGCTGAATCAGACTCGCGAAATTATATTAAATTACGATTCATCGATTCGTACAAATTTCTCAATACCAGTCTCGACAAATTAGCATCTTTTCTGAGCACAGATCAATTAAAAATTTTACGATCCAAATTTGAAACATTATCCACCGAGGATTTCAATTTATTGACGCGAAAAGGTGTCTTTCCGTATGAATACCTTGATTGCGCGAACAAGCTGCAGGATCCATGCTTACCGCCGCGCGAATCAATCTACAGTTCGTTAACGGGTGAGACTGTGTCAGAGACCGATTACGCGCACGCCGAGACCGTCTGGCAGCGTTTTGGGATTAGTACCTTGGGCGAATACAGCGACTTGTATTTGAAAACAGATGTCTTGTTATTGGCAGATATTTTTGAAAATTTTCGCGAAAGTTGCATCAAGAGCTACGGATTAGATTCGGCGCATTATTATACTCTACTTGGTTTCACATGGGATGCAATGCTAAAACACACCAAAATTACATTCGAATTGCTCACAGACGTCGATATGGTTATGTTTATCGAACGCGGTATACGCGGGGGCTTAAGTCAATGTTCCGGAAGATACGCACATGCCAATAACAAGTACATGTCATCTTACGACGCATCGGAAGAGTCATCGCACTTGATGTACTTTGACGTGAACAATTTGTATGGATGGGCAATGTGTCAGCCCCTGTCACACGCTAAATTCCAATGGGTCGAAGATACTGCAAATTTTAACGTGTCTTCAATCGCTTCCGATTCGCCCACGGGATACATTCTCGAGGTAGATCTGGAATATCCGCAACGTCTGCACAACATTCATGTCGATCTACCGTTCTGCCCGACGCGTGCCAAACCACCTGGCAGCAGGCAGGACAAGTTACTCGCGACGGTATATGATAAGCAGCGTTACGTTATTCATTATCGCAACCTGCAGCAGTGCACGCGTCACGGTCTTCGTATTACAAAGATACACCGCGTGCTTCAATTCGCTCAATCTCCCTGGCTCCGCGATTACATCGAACTCAATTCACGGTTTAGAACAAGCGCGACAAACGATTTTGAAAAAAATTTGTACAAATTGATGAACAACGCGGTATTCGGTAAAACTATGGAAAATGTGCGAAATCACGTGGATGTAAAACTTTTGACACATTGGGAAGGGCGATATGGCGCGGAGGCAATGATCGCGAAACCGAATTTCCACAGCAGAAGTGTTTTTTCGGAAAATTTAATAGCTGTTGAATTGCGAAAACTCGAGGTGAAATTCAACAAACCGATATACGTGGGTATGTGCATTCTGGACATATCAAAAATTTGTTTGTATGAATTTCACCACGAGTACATGTCTCCCCTGCACGCTCAAAATTGTAAAATTCTATACACCGACACTGACAGTCTTATTTATCACATTCGATGCGACGATATCTACGAGACCATGAAACACAATATCGATAGATTCGACACAAGCGATTATCCCATCAACAATGCATATAATATGCCGCGTGTAAATAAGAAGGTTCCAGGGCTGATGAAGGACGAAAATAACGGTGCGATAATGACCGAATTCGTAGGTCTTAGAGCGAAAATGCACTTCGCGTAGACGGTAAAAAAGATACGAAAAAGGCGAAAGGCGTCAAGACCAACGTCATAGCCAGAACGATAACTCTCGACGACTACGCGCAGTGTTTGCATAGGGAGATCGAAATGGTTCGCAGACAATCATGCATACGGTCTAAATTGCATAAAGTGTACACCATTTCGGAATCCAAAATCGCTCTAAGTCCGTACGACGACAAGCGGCATATCGTACCCGATTCGACCGACACTCTGCCCTGGGGACATTATAATATCCCGTTGTAAAAGCAAGTAAAGCAAAGCGAAGCGAAGCGAAGCAAAGCAAAGTTACCTCACCTCACCTCACCTCACCTCACCTCACCTCACCTCACCTCACCTCACCTCACTTTACTTTACTTTATTTATTTTTTTGTTATTTTTTATAGTATTTATTTATCTTTATGTTATTTTAGTTTTAAGCTATTCTTACGCTGTACTTCTCTCTCGTACTTAAATGTACAAATCTATGTATTCTAAAGGGTTCTCCCGTCAAATAATAATAATAATAATAATAATAATAAGATGCACTGATTGATAATAATCAATAACGAGCCTGCCTTGATCGCTGCCAACTGTTCTGGTAGAGTCATCTCAGGTCTGGATGATTGGCGTTGACGTCGGATGTCCACTGCTCGTTGTGGGAATTTAGGAGTCCGTGCGAAAGAAGTGATGTATAGCTAAGGGGATTCCAACCCAAATTTGAGTTTCAAGGTCTTGATAAGAATTTGCCTCTGACCTTGAAATCCAAATTTGAGTTTCCAGACCGCAGGAAATCCAACGCAGCGGGTGGCGGCGGCAGGCGGCGGCGTGCCGCGGCGGCGGATGACGTCATAGGGATGGCTGAGTGGTGTGTGTATAGCGTGAGAACCGATATCAAATCAATCGATATCGGATCGATACCGAAGAAGTGCATCGAGGAGGAACCGCGGGTGAAGGCTACTCTGGAGCGTGGTATCAACCACTGTCGGTAGGGAAGGAAATATTAATTTAAGATATTAATATAAATGAAAAAACAGAATCTCCGGAGCGACGGGGCTCGAACCCAAGACCTCCGCGGTACGAGTCAGCCGCCTAACCAACTCCCCCAACGCCAGCTCTCCGACATTAGTCTTCCGTGAATGGTATATATGCCGAGCGTAATAATTTATTTTTTATCGTACGATGTCGGGGAAGATCGACTTTTTGCAAACCACGTATTCCGAGGATGGGAAAGAGAGAGAGAGCATTACTTTTAAAGCTAAATTCGAGAGAGGGAAAGAGACAGCGCTACTTGGTGGTACAGTCGCTTTTGTTCTATAGATAGCAGTATTTCAAGCGTCGCAGCGTCTCGCGCGATCGTGTGTAATTCGACTCCTCTGGAGCAGCCGTGCAGGGTGACGTCATTTGGCAGCGCGAATCATAGAAAGAATCCATTGTTAATTGATTCATCTGCATCGAAGGTGATCCAGGTCATCGTGAACGTTCTTCAATGATCGTACGATTGCTGCATAGCGCATGCCATGCATACAATAGTAACGTGAGAAACATCCCACGATTGTCGCCGAAAACCATTTCTACATCGACCGTAGGCCGTACGCGGATTCCAATTTCCAAATATTTGCTGCCCATGGATGTTAATGCGTATCTTCTGACCATGATACGCGATGTTCGGCGCGGGCTAAGGGAACAATCAAAGCTATGAAATTATCCGCTCGTATTAGGAATAAAAATTTTGAGAATATGTGAAAATTAAGCCTTACCAAGCAACTGTATCCTCCCCGCATTGAGCCACATCGTCATCCTGCATGATCGGAACGTAATAATTCTTGCGTCTGGCGTTTCCTTCGACACTGGTACTGCACATATTTTTTTCAGAGCATATTTGTTCCGTCGAAAGTCACTGAGGCTACTGAGCGATTGATGGAACAGCGTTCGGGAGCCGTCTTAAATAGTGGTGCGATTGCTTCCCCCACCACCGCATTTTATTTTAAAACTTTCAACTTTTCCATAATGTTTTTGAATCTTAACGTCGCAGCGTATCGCGCGAGATGACGTCATTTTTTTTGCAATGTTAATGTAACATGATACTTCTGAGAACGTCGAATCTTAGAATTCTGCGGAATCAGCAAAAACAACGATTCTTAGAAATAGGTGTCAGCAAAAACAACGATTCTTAGAAATAGGTGTCAGCAGAAACATCGATTCTTAGAAAATAGGTGTCAGCAGAAAATTTGTTGGACGATCTCGCGCGCTAATTCGTCATACGCGTGAATCATAGAAAGAATTATGCTGCATCGACAGAAACTGTATAGAACCATATTAGGATGGATCGCCATTTTTTGCATGCAATGCATTCGAGGGAGGGGGTACGCTAAAAGAGTAAGACAGAGATAGAAAATCGTGGTGTGGGTATAAATATGCGCTCTAAACTGTGCAAAGCCTCAATTTGTTGTAACACGTTGCACAGATTACAGCCATGGGAGAATTCGCGCAAGCAGAACGCCAATTATTGGATCAATCTGCACGATTGATTTCCCGGGAAGAGTACCTCGCGTGGGAAGAACGGTGCAACGAGTGCATCGAATCGTTGGAAGAACAGAGCCGTGTGAAACGTCCTCGATTATCGATCGGTGTTCGACAATCCGTGGTTGCTCGAATCGCGCGGCTCGAAGGACTAAAATATTCGTTGCGCGGACGTTTCGTGCGCGAAGGTGCCGGACATTCGAGCACAGGACTTTTGTGGCGCGAAATAGACGCTGCGTTCGATAGCCGCGTATTAACTGGTGCAGTACTAAATTCGAACTATATCGAACCGCGCAACTTCCTCCAGGATGCGGCGACCATCGTGCTGGAGCATGTGCGGGGTGCTTTGAGGAAACAGCGGAACCTCAAAGTGAACACGGTGTTCAACGGCGAATTTGTAGCGGGTGATAAGCAAGCTTGCAAAAGCACCAACACCCGGAACTGTGAACTCTTCCGCACATCCGATCTGCAGGAGTGGTACCAGCGATGCGTCATCGAACCCACCCTGGCATCGCTGGAAGAGTTCCAGGAACGCGACAGCGGATGGGCATTGACGCGAATCCTCAACCTAACCGTCAATGTCAACAAGTACAATCCGCTGCGCGCGGGATGCCACTACAAGTTGCCGCGGGAATTGGTGCTAAAGAATGCAACAATTAACGTGCCATCTGAGGACAATGCATGTTTCGCGTGGGCAGTGGTCGCCGCTCTCCATCCTGCTGAAAGACATCCCGATCGCCCAAGTTCATACCCGCCTTATACATTGGTGCTAAATCTGCAAGGCATTGAGTTTCCAATGTCCCTAACACAGATTGGGAAGTTTAAACGGTTAAACAACATCTCCATCAACGTGTACAGCTTCGAGATGGAGATGGAGAAGCCGAAGGGATCGACAGTCTTCCCCCTGCGTCTCACCAGCCAAAAGAGGGATCGGCACGTCAACCTGCTCTACACGCCGAATCAAGAGCATGGCGATGTAGGGCACTTTGTGCTAATCAAGAACTTGTCCCGGCTGGTGAGCATGCAGCTGAGCAGACACAAGGAAAAGAAATTCATCTGTGATCGGTACGTATAGAAAACATGTGAAATGTTAAAATGTCTCGCGAAACAAAATTAAATAAAAAAATTTATGTTTTTGTAGATGTATGCACTATTTCGGATCTACCCAGAAGTTGGAGCTTCATTCGCTGGACTGCGGCAAGATGAACGATTGCGCCATCCTGCTGCCCAATGAAGGAAACAATCTCCTCAGCTTCGAGAACCACTGCAGGAAGGAGCGGCTCCCCTTCGTGGTGTATGCAGATCTCGAATGCATCATCGAGAAAACAGAGGACAGTCACCGAATGGGTGATGTAGATAATAAATTACACATGTATCAACACCATAAAGTTCATAGCATAGCCTATTATATGCATTGCTCGTATGATACATCGCTGTCGACGTATCGATGTCACCGCGACGCGGATTGTGTTTCATGGTTCGTAGACGAACTAAAAAATTTTGCAAACTTTGCCAAACCCATCTTGTCTAGCAATGTTCCCATGCTGGATTTAACTCCTGAACAGTGGACGACATTTCGCGATGCAACACACTGTGATATTTGCGAAGAACCATTCAAGGCTAGCGATGTACGAGTTCGCGATCATTGTCATCTCTCCGGACGGTTCAGAGGCCCAGCACATTCGGAGTGCAATTTAAATTACAAAAACGCGTTTTACATCCCCATAGTTTTCCATAATTTATCCGGCTACGATTCGCATTTCATTATCGAGGAAATAGCTACCGCTTTTGAAGGTCACGTTGACGTATTGCCTATAACGAAAGAAAAGTATATTTCCTTCACAAAAAATGTCGAAGATGCGGCTGAATCAGACTCGCGAAATTATATTAAATTACGATTCATCGATTCGTACAAATTTCTCAATACCAGTCTCGACAAATTAGCATCTTTTCTGAGCACAGATCAATTAAAAATTTTACGATCCAAATTTGAAACATTATCCACCGAGGATTTCAATTTATTGACGCGAAAAGGTGTCTTTCCGTATGAATACCTTGATTGCGCGAACAAGCTGCAGGATCCATGCTTACCGCCGCGCGAATCAATCTACAGTTCGTTAACGGGTGAGACTGTGTCAGAGACCGATTACGCGCACGCCGAGACCGTCTGGCAGCGTTTTGGGATTAGTACCTTGGGCGAATACAGCGACTTGTATTTGAAAACAGATGTCTTGTTATTGGCAGATATTTTTGAAAATTTTCGCGAAAGTTGCATCAAGAGCTACGGATTAGATTCGGCGCATTATTATACTCTACTTGGTTTCACATGGGATGCAATGCTAAAACACACCAAAATTACATTCGAATTGCTCACAGACGTCGATATGGTTATGTTTATCGAACGCGGTATACGCGGGGGCTTAAGTCAATGTTCCGGAAGATACGCACATGCCAATAACAAGTACATGTCATCTTACGACGCATCGGAAGAGTCATCGCACTTGATGTACTTTGACGTGAACAATTTGTATGGATGGGCAATGTGTCAGCCCCTGTCACACGCTAAATTCCAATGGGTCGAAGATACTGCAAATTTTAACGTGTCTTCAATCGCTTCCGATTCGCCCACGGGATACATTCTCGAGGTAGATCTGGAATATCCGCAACGTCTGCACAACATTCATGTCGATCTACCGTTCTGCCCGACGCGTGCCAAACCACCTGGCAGCAGGCAGGACAAGTTACTCGCGACGGTATATGATAAGCAGCGTTACGTTATTCATTATCGCAACCTGCAGCAGTGCACGCGTCACGGTCTTCGTATTACAAAGATACACCGCGTGCTTCAATTCGCTCAATCTCCCTGGCTCCGCGATTACATCGAACTCAATTCACGGTTTAGAACAAGCGCGACAAACGATTTTGAAAAAAATTTGTACAAATTGATGAACAACGCGGTATTCGGTAAAACTATGGAAAATGTGCGAAATCACGTGGATGTAAAACTTTTGACACATTGGGAAGGGCGATATGGCGCGGAGGCAATGATCGCGAAACCGAATTTCCACAGCAGAAGTGTTTTTTCGGAAAATTTAATAGCTGTTGAATTGCGAAAACTCGAGGTGAAATTCAACAAACCGATATACGTGGGTATGTGCATTCTGGACATATCAAAAATTTGTTTGTATGAATTTCACCACGAGTACATGTCTCCCCTGCACGCTCAAAATTGTAAAATTCTATACACCGACACTGACAGTCTTATTTATCACATTCGATGCGACGATATCTACGAGACCATGAAACACAATATCGATAGATTCGACACAAGCGATTATCCCATCAACAATGCATATAATATGCCGCGTGTAAATAAGAAGGTTCCAGGGCTGATGAAGGACGAAAATAACGGTGCGATAATGACCGAATTCGTAGGTCTTAGAGCGAAAATGCACTTCGCGTAGACGGTAAAAAAGATACGAAAAAGGCGAAAGGCGTCAAGACCAACGTCATAGCCAGAACGATAACTCTCGACGACTACGCGCAGTGTTTGCATAGGGAGATCGAAATGGTTCGCAGACAATCATGCATACGGTCTAAATTGCATAAAGTGTACACCATTTCGGAATCCAAAATCGCTCTAAGTCCGTACGACGACAAGCGGCATATCGTACCCGATTCGACCGACACTCTGCCCTGGGGACATTATAATATCCCGTTGTAAAAGCAAGTAAAGCAAAGCGAAGCGAAGCGAAGCAAAGCAAAGTTACCTCACCTCACCTCACCTCACCTCACCTCACCTCACCTCACCTCACCTCACCTCACCTCACCTCACCTCACCTCACCTCACCTCACCTCACCTCACCTCACCTCACCTCACCTCACCTCACCTCACCTCACCTCACCTCACTTTACTTTACTTTATTTATTTTTTTGTTATTTTTTATAGTATTTATTTATCTTTATGTTATTTTAGTTTTAAGCTATTCTTACGCTGTACTTCTCTCTCGTACTTAAATGTACAAATCTATGTATTCTAAAGGGTTCTCCCGTCAAATAATAATAATAATAATAATAATAATAAGATGCACTGATTGATAATAATCAATAACGAGCCTGCCTTGATCGCTGCCAACTGTTCTGGTAGAGTCATCTCAGGTCTGGATGATTGGCGTTGACGTCGGATGTCCACTGCTCGTTGTGGGAATTTAGGAGTCCGTGCGAAAGAAGTGATGTATAGTCCCTGTTCACTGCACTTTCACGATCACGGCTCGAAGGACCAAAATATGTAGCCACCGACACACACGCGAAAGATTGTTTTTCCTTTCTCTTGGGGTTGTAAGGCCCAAGAGACTCCGTGGCACGCGGTGTTGATTGCTTATCACTCGCCAAATTAATCTTGAGTGACTATTAAATTACTCAAGTCTGAACGATGACTTGAGTAAGAACTGTTCGATTGATAGTCTTAGTCACGAATGTTTGACTAGATCCACGTTACGTTCCGATCGTTTTAAGTGTCGATCGAGGTCAAAAACGAGAGAATCCACGTTACGGATCCACGTTACGTTCCGATCGTTTTAAGTGTTGATCGAGGTCAAAAACGAGAGAATCCACGTTACGGATCCACGTTACGTTCCGATCGTTTTAAGTGTCGATCGAGGTCAAAAACGAGAGAATCCACGTTACGGATCCACGTTACGTTCCGATCGTTGTAGTGTCCGCTCGAGAGATCGTTGACCTCTGTCACCTCTCGCTTTTCGGCGTCGAAGCTAGACAAGACATCAGACCTTTGGGAGGTGACAAATTGCTGATTGGCTAGTTTTTCCTCGAAGAGGAGGAAACTTCCTTCCGAGATTTCGGTGGTGGAGGAGGAAGGCCTCTCCTTCTTCGTGACGTAGCAGAGGAAAAACCAGACATCTGGCTAACAAACCTAGCTAGGTTGTTCGGTCGGAGCGTTTAGTCAGGGTCACGGTTTATGACCGTATTGTTCCGTGAGTCAGCTGTGGAGGACGGTAGGTACCGGTCCGAGGTAACCGTGTACCCTCGCTGACAGAGAAATTTAACGGATTATCTCAGGACAGAAGTAGTCGAAAATACCAGAAAAAACGGCACGATGTCGATTGCCTCTTAGTCATATGGTAGGCAAATGGTTCCCAACGAACGTTTCGAGAACGAGCAATTGCCCAACGTAAAGGACTTGAATTTTCGCCTCGCCCTGAACCCGCTTTTGTCTCGTAAGACGGAACAGCGTCACCGATCCTGATGTGCATCTAGTGGAAAAAGTGTTGCGTAGAAAGGGGGATAAGGTGTACGTCAAGTGGCTGGGCTTTGATAAATCACACAATTCTTGGATAAATAAAAATAATGTATTGTAAAATAATAATACATTGTTCAATAAATACAATGATACATATGTAAATGTGCAAACAATTTTTATTTTTACACATTAATCTTGCTATTTATACGAATGAGTTAATAAATACAATAATAATTTCTATACAGTTGCGAACAATTTTATATTACGCAATAATCCCACCATTTATATGAATGAGTTAATAAATACAATAATAATTTCTATACATTTGCGAACAATTTCTATACATTTGTGAACAATTTGATATTATACAATAATTCCACTATTTATAATAAATACAATAATTTCTATTTTACAACGGGATATTATAATGTCCCCAGGGCAGAGTGTCGGTCGAATCGGGTACGATATGCCGCTTGTCGTCGTACGGACTTAGAGCGATTTTGGATTCCGAAATGGTGTACACTTTATGCAATTTAGACCGTATGCATGATTGTCTGCGAACCATTTCGATCTCCCTATGCAAACACTGCGCGTAGTCGTCGAGAGTTATCGTTCTGGCTATGACGTTGGTCTTGACGCCTTTCGCCTTTTTCGTATCTTTTTTACCGTCTACGCGAAGTGCATTTTCGCTCTAAGACCTACGAATTCGGTCATTATCGCACCGTTATTTTCGTCCTTCATCAGCCCTGGAACCTTCTTATTTACACGCGGCATATTATATGCATTGTTGATGGGATAATCGCTTGTGTCGAATCTATCGATATTGTGTTTCATGGTCTCGTAGATATCGTCGCATCGAATGTGATAAATAAGACTGTCAGTGTCGGTGTATAGAATTTTACAATTTTGAGCGTGCAGGGGAGACATGTACTCGTGGTGAAATTCATACAAACAAATTTTTGATATGTCCAGAATGCACATACCCACGTATATCGGTTTGTTGAATTTCACCTCGAGTTTTCGCAATTCAACAGCTATTAAATTTTCCGAAAAAACACTTCTGCTGTGGAAATTCGGTTTCGCGATCATTGCCTCCGCGCCATATCGCCCTTCCCAATGTGTCAAAAGTTTTACATCCACGTGATTTCGCACATTTTCCATAGTTTTACCGAATACCGCGTTGTTCATCAATTTGTACAAATTTTTTTCAAAATCGTTTGTCGCGCTTGTTCTAAACCGTGAATTGAGTTCGATGTAATCGCGGAGCCAGGGAGATTGAGCGAATTGAAGCACGCGGTGTATCTTTGTAATACGAAGACCGTGACGCGTGCACTGCTGCAGGTTGCGATAATGAATAACGTAACGCTGCTTATCATATACCGTCGCGAGTAACTTGTCCTGCCTGCTGCCAGGTGGTTTGGCACGCGTCGGGCAGAACGGTAGATCGACATGAATGTTGTGCAGACGTTGCGGATATTCCAGATCTACCTCGAGAATGTATCCCGTGGGCGAATCGGAAGCGATTGAAGACACGTTAAAATTTGCAGTATCTTCGACCCATTGGAATTTAGCGTGTGACAGGGGCTGACACATTGCCCATCCATACAAATTGTTCACGTCAAAGTACATCAAGTGCGATGACTCTTCCGATGCGTCGTAAGATGACATGTACTTGTTATTGGCATGTGCGTATCTTCCGGAACATTGACTTAAGCCCCCGCGTATACCGCGTTCGATAAACATAACCATATCGACGTCTGTGAGCAATTCGAATGTAATTTTGGTGTGTTTTAGCATTGCATCCCATGTGAAACCAAGTAGAGTATAATAATGCGCCGAATCTAATCCGTAGCTCTTGATGCAACTTTCGCGAAAATTTTCAAAAATATCTGCCAATAACAAGACATCTGTTTTCAAATACAAGTCGCTGTATTCGCCCAAGGTACTAATCCCAAAACGCTGCCAGACGGTCTCGGCGTGCGCGTAATCGGTCTCTGACACAGTCTCACCCGTTAACGAACTGTAGATTGATTCGCGCGGCGGTAAGCATGGATCCTGCAGCTTGTTCGCGCAATCAAGGTATTCATACGGAAAGACACCTTTTCGCGTCAATAAATTGAAATCCTCGGTGGATAATGTTTCAAATTTGGATCGTAAAATTTTTAATTGATCTGTGCTCAGAAAAGATGCTAATTTGTCGAGACTGGTATTGAGAAATTTGTACGAATCGATGAATCGTAATTTAATATAATTTCGCGAGTCTGATTCAGCCGCATCTTCGACATTTTTTGTGAAGGAAATATACTTTTCTTTCGTTATAGGCAATACGTCAACGTGACCTTCAAAAGCGGTAGCTATTTCCTCGATAATGAAATGCGAATCGTAGCCGGATAAATTATGGAAAACTATGGGGATGTAAAACGCGTTTTTGTAATTTAAATTGCACTCCGAATGTGCTGGGCCTCTGAACCGTCCGGAGAGATGACAATGATCGCGAACTCGTACATCGCTAGCCTTGAATGGTTCTTCGCAAATATCACAGTGTGTTGCATCGCGAAATGTCGTCCACTGTTCAGGAGTTAAATCCAGCATGGGAACATTGCTAGACAAGATGGGTTTGGCAAAGTTTGCAAAATTTTTTAGTTCGTCTACGAACCATGAAACACAATCCGCGTCGCGGTGACATCGATACGTCGACAGCGATGTATCATACGAGCAATGCATATAATAGGCTATGCTATGAACTTTATGGTGTTGATACATGTGTAATTTATTATCTACATCACCCATTCGGTGACTGTCCTCTGTTTTCTCGATGATGCATTCGAGATCTGCATACACCACGAAGGGGAGCCGCTCCTTCCTGCAGTGGTTCTCGAAGCTGAGGAGATTGTTTCCTTCATTGGGCAGCAGGATGGCGCAATCGTTCATCTTGCCGCAGTCCAGCGAATGAAGCTCCAACTTCTGGGTAGATCCGAAATAGTGCATACATCTACAAAAACATAAATTTTTTTATTTAATTTTGTTTCGCGAGACATTTTAACATTTCACATGTTTTCTATACGTACCGATCACAGATGAATTTCTTTTCCTTGTGTCTGCTCAGCTGCATGCTCACCAGCCGGGACAAGTTCTTGATTAGCACAAAGTGCCCTACATCGCCATGCTCTTGATTCGGCGTGTAGAGCAGGTTGACGTGCCGATCCCTCTTTTGGCTGGTGAGACGCAGGGGGAAGACTGTCGATCCCTTCGGCTTCTCCATCTCCATCTCGAAGCTGTGTTGATGGAGATGTTGTTTAACCGTTTAAACTTCCCAATCTGTGTTAGGGACATTGGAAACTCAATGCCTTGCAGATTTAGCACCAATGTATAAGGCGGGTATGAACTTGGGCGATCGGGATGTCTTTCAGCAGGATGGAGAGCGGCGACCACTGCCCACGCGAAACATGCATTGTCCTCAGATGGCACGTTAATTGTTGCATTCTTTAGCACCAATTCCCGCGGCAACTTGTAGTGGCATCCCGCGCGCAGCGGATTGTACTTGTTGACATTGACGGTTAGGTTGAGGATTCGCGTCAATGCCCATCCGCTGTCGCGTTCCTGGAACTCTTCCAGCGATGCCAGGGTGGGTTCGATGACGCATCGCTGGTACCACTCCTGCAGATCGGATGTGCGGAAGAGTTCACAGTTCCGGGTGTTGGTGCTTTTGCAAGCTTGCTTATCACCCGCTACAAATTCGCCGTTGAACACCGTGTTCACTTTGAGGTTCCGCTGTTTCCTCAAAGCACCCCGCACATGCTCCAGCACGATGGTCGCCGCATCCTGGAGGAAGTTGCGCGGTTCGATATAGTTCGAATTTAGTACTGCACCAGTTAATACGCGGCTATCGAACGCAGCGTCTATTTCGCGCCACAAAAGTCCTGTGCTCGAATGTCCGGCACCTTCGCGCACGAAACGTCCGCGCAACGAATATTTTAGTCCTTCGAGCCGCGCGATTCGAGCAACCACGGATTGTCGAACACCGATCGATAATCGAGGACGTTTCACACGGCTCTGTTCTTCCAACGATTCGATGCACTCGTTGCACCGTTCTTCCCACGCGAGGTACTCTTCCCGGGAAATCAATCGTGCAGATTGATCCAATAATTGGCGTTCTGCTTGCGCGAATTCTCCCATGGCTGTAATCTGTGCAACGTGTTACAACAAATTGAGGCTTTGCACAGTTTAGAGCGCATATTTATACCCACACCACGATTTTCTATCTCTGTCTTACTCTTTTAGCGTACCCCCTCCCTCGAATGCATTGCATGCAAAAAATGGCGATCCATCCTAATATGGTTCTATACAGTTTCTGTCGATGCAGCATAATTCTTTCTATGATTCACGCGTATGACGAATTAGCGCGCGAGATCGTCCAACAAATTTTCTGCTGACACCTATTTTCTAAGAATCGATGTTTCTGCTGACACCTATTTCTAAGAATCGTTGTTTTTGCTGACACCTATTTCTAAGAATCGTTGTTTTTGCTGATTCCGCAGAATTCTAAGATTCGACGTTCTCAGAAGTATCATGTTACATTAACATTGCAAAAAAAATGACGTCATCTCGCGCGATACGCTGCGACGTTAAGATTCAAAAACATTATGGAAAAGTTGAAAGTTTTAAAATAAAATGCGGTGGTGGGGGAAGCAATCGCACCACTATTTAAGACGGCTCCCGAACGCTGTTCCATCAATCGCTCAGTAGCCTCAGTGACTTTCGACGGAACAAATATGCTCTGAAAAAAATATGTGCAGTACCAGTGTCGAAGGAAACGCCAGACGCAAGAATTATTACGTTCCGATCATGCAGGATGACGATGTGGCTCAATGCGGGGAGGATACAGTTGCTTGGTAAGGCTTAATTTTCACATATTCTCAAAATTTTTATTCCTAATACGAGCGGATAATTTCATAGCTTTGATTGTTCCCTTAGCCCGCGCCGAACATCGCGTATCATGGTCAGAAGATACGCATTAACATCCATGGGCAGCAAATATTTGGAAATTGGAATCCGCGTACGGCCTACGGTCGATGTAGAAATGGTTTTCGGCGACAATCGTGGGATGTTTCTCACGTTACTATTGTATGCATGGCATGCGCTATGCAGCAATCGTACGATCATTGAAGAACGTTCACGATGACCTGGATCACCTTCGATGCAGATGAATCAATTAACAATGGATTCTTTCTATGATTCGCGCTGACAAATGACGTCACCCTGCACGGCTGCTCCAGAGGAGTCGAATTACACACGATCGCGCGAGACGCTGCGACGCTTGAAATACTGCTATCTATAGAACAAAAGCGACTGTACCACCAAGTAGCGCTGTCTCTTTCCCTCTCTCGAATTTAGCTTTAAAAGTAATGCTCTCTCTCTCTTTCCCATCCTCGGAATACGTGGTTTGCAAAAAGTCGATCTTCCCCGACATCGTACGATAAAAAATAAATTATTACGCTCGGCATATATACCATTCACGGAAGACTAATGTCGGAGAGCTGGCGTTGGGGGAGTTGGTTAGGCGGCTGACTCGTACCGCGGAGGTCTTGGGTTCGAGCCCCGTCGCTCCGGAGATTCTGTTTTTTCATTTATATTAATATCTTAAATTAATATTTCCTTCCCTACCGACAGTGGTTGATACCACGCTCCAGAGTAGCCTTCACCCGCGGTTCCTCCTCGATGCACTTCTTCGGTATCGATCCGATATCGATTGATTTGATATCGGTTCTCACGCTATACACACACCACTCAGCCATCCCTATGACGTCATCCGCCGCCGCGGCACGCCGCCGCCTGCCGCCGCCACCCGCTGCGTTGGATTTCCTGCGGTCTGGAAACTCAAATTTGGATTTCAAGGTCAGAGGCAAATTCTTATCAAGACCTTGAAACTCAAATTTGGGTTGGAATCCCCTTAGCTATACTACTTGTTTGCTCATCGTGCGGGCCACAATATTAATTTTCGACCCGGGCAGCGTTCGGAACATACCTAGTTATAATTTCTTATACTGCAGCAGAGCACGGTTTATTGCCTACCGAACGTAGAGGGTGTAGCTTGTAGCAATTGAGGATTAAACCTAAAAGCTGGCCTGCAGTTCTACAATTTATTTGGTAAATGTTTTCTAATTAGTTTATATCGTGTTGGGGACCAAATGTCTAGTGTCGTAAATCGGTAGTAAACCGTGGCCCGCTAACAGTCCCTTCTAAGGCATCATGCTGATGGCTACATCATGGGACTCACGCCCGGGAAAAACAAAGAAAATCGGTTTCTTATTGTATTACTGTATTTTTCCACCTCTACGCCTACGATTTGCGAAGGTGTGATTTCTCCAGACCAATAATATTTGGAGTGTCGCACAAAACTCCGCCTTCAAGAGGGTGTATGCCCTGAAGGAAATAATATTTAAACTGCGACTTACAGCGACAGTTCGTCAATACGGAAAACATATTTGTGCGTTTAACATCAGTGAAACGTGCTCCACAGTTTAGCCCGTGTGTTAGTGTGTGTCATTGTGTCTGAAATGGCCCCCAAGTTGCCACCAGTACTGTTTTCGCATGCGGAAGGCGAAAAATTAATACACGCGGTATCAGGTTATCCTGTGATTTATAATGCCAGCAGAAATGATCACAAAACCTGCGATGGAAAGGACAACCTATGGAAAGAAATATCCGCTACAGTGAAGAGAACAGGTAATGTATCCTTAAATTATATTTATTTGCATCAATCATCAACTAGGGCTAATAATGCAATTGAAAAGTAATTTTTATAAAAAAAAAAAGTAAATTTCCATACGTCCACCTGAACCTTATTTCTAATAACATAAATAATAAGAGCTGTTTCACACAGGAATACATGTATGCGATACTTGTATCGCGAGCTGCCTACGATTTCATTCACACGCCGATACACGTATACTACTTGTATGGTGGATACCGATTACACATTGTTTATAGAGATGTTCGCAGGACAATTCTCGTATCGTGATACTGATTTCGTGTATCCCGAAAACGTCGGCGGCATGATAAATTTCGTATGAAGTCGGAAAACGAAACGTTGTAAGGGGTGGACCCTTTCATACGGCACGCAGCGCCACACGTATCGTGATACGTGTCGATCATTTTTTCTTTAATTGAAAATATTTTCTCGTGTCACACACAGTTTTTTACAAAATATTTCTCTTAAAAAATGGATTAGATTGAATTATTGTGTATTTAGATTTTACATAAAACGTGTAGGACATTAGAAAAGGGATTTTTTCATGTATTATTTCAAAAACTTTTAACTGATAGCAATACATTTTTTAAATTACTTTAGAAGGTCTGCCTCCCCATTCGTGAAAATTCTTAATATCATTTATAGTTCAATATTCCGAAATGACGCAAATATGCGTGACAGTATATCGACCAGAGAGTTATTAACATTGAGGTAAGGATATCAAACATTATTAAATTATTGATATGAAATTATTTTACATCTGATATGTCCAAAGACATTGTTAGACATCTAACAACACTTTGAAAACCCCGCGAAATTCGGCCGATATTTAGAGTTTCCTCTCGCAATTTTTTATTAAATATCGAATTATTGAAAATGGAGGCATTATTACTTTTCCCAAAAATACTAATATCCACGTATGTAGAACAATAATTTCAATCGCAAATTGCTAGTAATTGTATCGAAAAGTGATTTTTATAGTTATAGTATAATGAGCCACTATGTTCTGGTTTAATAACGTGGATATGTTTCCCATCAATGACACCTATACAATGTGGAAAATTGCTATTTTTGCAGAAACTTTCTGCTATTTCGCACCATCTCTCCTTATCTGGTTCACCTATACGTATATCCTTCATAGCGTTCGAAATAACTTCGCAGATCTCTTTGATAATTTTGCTTATTGTTGAGACCCCAATTGTACATGAACAATGCAGGTCTGTCATAGAACAACCTGTGGCAAGGTACCTGTAAATAAATGTTATACTAACTCTTTCAACAAACGACTCAGTGAAAAAATGTTATAGTTGTGTAAAACGTTTGCCACAGAAGTGTTGAAAAGAAGAAATCATTACCTCAGTGTTAATGACAGCCTCACTTTGGGTGATATACTGGCACGCATATTTGTGTCATTTTGCAAAATTAAACTGTGTATAATATTAAAAAATGTGTGGAGCACGAGAAGATATTTTTTATTATGATACCCCATTCTTGATACGTATTTCGCCCAGCGTCGTGTGAAAGAGTCCGCTCGTTTCCACGTTTCATCTGCCGACTTCAGACAAAAAGTATCGAGCGGCTAACGTTTGCGGGGTGGACAAAATCAGTATCGCGATACGAGAATCGTCGTGTGAACGGTTCCTATGGAAGCTATAATGATCAATGGAAAATCGGTATCCATCATACACGTATCGCGATACATGTATCGTCGTGTGAAAGAGCTCTAAGAATTGAATGGATTCTTATTGTTTAACCCTTTCGCTACGGCAGTCCGGTCCGCCGGGTGACCTCCACTGAACGAGACCCCGCGCCACGATTGTACACATTGCGTGTGGACAGTCTTCGACGTTCAGGTTTACGTCTTACGCCTGAGCAACACCGCCGTGACATGTTTTTGGAAGAAAAGGAACTTTTCTGTAAAACAAGATATTTATAATTTCTCCACAAACAATTTTTTAATTAAACATTGAAATTAATATTGTTACACAACAAAACGCAATAGTAATATAATGATAACGTAATATTGAACAATAACTTTTTAATAATAGTATTCTGTATGAATTTTTTCAAAACAGGGAGATGCACATAACTAGAGATGTTCCAACTAGTCGCCGACTAGTCGGTTAAGCCGACTATTCGGCCACTTTTGTAGTCCGCGACTAGTCGGCGACTAATCGGCAAAAAAGGCCGATTGATCGGCTCCCATTTTGTGAATATGTAACCATTTTTCTCTCTCTTTTTCTAACAAGTTTTATCATTTTTCTACTAGAGATGTACCGACTAGTGGCCGACTAGTCGGTTAAGCCGACTATCCGGCCACTTTTGTAGTCAGCGACTAGTCGGCGACTAGTCGCCTTCTTGGGGGCCGATTAATCGGCTAGTTGGCCAAAACCCTAGTCGGTACATCTCTACACATAACCCAACATCGCAGGACTTACATTCGTATCGCGATTCACGTCTTTGATCATTTTTTGCACATACCACACATTTTCTTAATGATGCTCCGTTAGTAATTATCGGTAGTCGGTAAGTGAAGACACAAACATTCAACAATAGTTCTACAGCTCGAATTGAAAGTCTTCTAACCATATATTTTGTATTATTATTACTATTGTATTATTACGGGATGCAGAACGTTATTCAGTGTTGAATAGATTGGGATAATAAAATAGTTTTGTGGAGAGCGACTATAGTCGCTCGTCGTATGTACATGGCGTTTTGTGGCCAGCGACTATAGTCGCCCGTCGTATGTACATGGCGTCTTGTGGAGAGCGACTATAGTCGCCCGTAGTAGCGAAAGGGTTAAACGTATGCCTTGGGATGGCGGTGTGGATCACCGCTGGTGTGGCCAGGGAAGAGATGCACTCCAACGGTTGTACGAACACTTCTTTATTCGGCACGTGGGCGTCGTTCATAACGATGACGAACACACCACAGAAATACAGCACGAATAAAACACGAATCCACAGTACACGCAATTAAGGGGGTAGACACGTCACGTGACCTGGCCGATTCGGCAGGTCGGTATTACAGCAGGTTTTTTCTGCACAGAAATGGTAATACCGATAGATCGCCGATTGCCCTGTAAACACGAGAGGGAGCTGTTTGCTATTTCCGTATTTTATTCTGAATAAGGAAAGAAATTCTCAGCTGTTGCGTTGTACTTATAAAAATTTAAACGGAAGTCGGCTGGTACTGCAAACGTAGAAAATTCATTGTACATTTTAATTACTTGAAATGTGCTTATGCTACAATATTCTACGTTAGCAGTAAGGAATTATAAGTGAAAAGGGAAAATAGATGAGGGGATGTCCCCAGAAAATAAAGTTTGTTAGGTTAGACATTTTTTTACTAGCAAAGCACCGAAACAGAACATAAAATACACTTATTACACGTCCTATGCAGAAAGCAGTTATGAACAAACATTATATATAAAATTGTAAGGAATCGATTGACGTCACTTTTGCAAAGATCTGATTAGAAATTGCAGAACTTCAAATTCGTCACTGCTTAGCGTGCAACATTGTATAGTCCCGCTGGTTTCGAGCGTCGAAGCCCACGAAACTCAGCGAGACACATGATTGTTGGCGAGCATCGCGTTTGACGACTCTAGCTAGAGAATCACCCCGTATAAATGCTAAGAAACGATAGTGTGAAGCGGCGTGCGTTTCATCTGCACATTGACAATATCGTAGATTCTAGGGCCTAGAATATTAGCTCCGTAATACGATGTTCTTCACCAGACCACTGCATTACTGATGAAAATGATGCCAAACATGGAGCAATTCGGCCTATTTTTAGTGAACGTAGTGTGTGTGTGTCCTAATCATGTATTCATAAGAAAAAATAGACCGAATTGCTTCGCAACTCGACTCATTTTCGTGGACATAAACTCACCAATCCATCGGTGGTAACACTCTTATCAAGGTGTACTACTCAAGTCGCCGTCGACCGAGGGCTCTAATAAATGTGCATTTATTTGGGAAACCAAAGCCGCGTCACTCGTGACACCTAATCGCGAACAGATATATGTATGTACGAGAAGAAGCAATGCAATTTCCCGATGACTTGAAGCAACATTTCAATAGGTAAATGCATGAATCTCTGGGATCAGGAATTCCCAACCAAGTGATGCATATGTAAGAACTGGCGAAATTCAACAATAGTTTGTCGTCTAAATTTTACAATTAAAGTATTTATTTGACGCGAATATACATATGTAAAGTTTGTCAGCAAAGTCTTTCTCGATTTGAGTTCTATGGAAGGCTGACTTTCCTTCGCCATGCAAAGTCCTCTCTTGTCCTTCACGCTGGCAATCATGTAACTTTCGTGGGTTTCGACGCTCGAATCCAGCGGGGCCATACAATGTTACGCACTAAGCAGTGACAAATCGTCAGTTCTGCATTTCTAATCAGATCTTTGCGAAAGTGATGTGAATCGATTCGTCATGTTTTCTCGATCAAATTGGCTCCAAAAATGATATTATTCGGACCATAATTAAGGTAATTACGTGAAAATTTGTTTGCAGAATTGGAAGCTCGTTTCGTTAAAAATAGTCTGCTTTAAATTATTTTCTGTCAATTTAATCGGGAGAATGCCAGGAATCCATTTGTGTCACTTTCATATTGATACGATGAAAAAAAAAAAACAAATTCTGTTTCTATATAATCGATGACACATCGCCGAGCAACGGCGATCTCGTGCGGCTCGGGCAACGGTTCTCGTCGGTTATTCGAGCATCTAAGATCGTTACGGGCTCGGTTTGGTGTACACGATACGGACTTTTCGCTATCCCCACCACTTCTGTCTCACTCTTGTCCGGCGAAGGCGAGCGCGAGATGGAAAGAGAGCGAGCGAAGGCACTGAAAGCGAGCGAGGACAGTACGAGATAGACGACGCGTTGATATTTTGTCTCGCTCCGTCTTTCGGACGCCTGACACTCCGTCCTTTGTGTGCGCGACGGGCGTGCGCGATGGTCGCAAGCGCTTACGGTGAGTACGGGACCCGCCTCGCAAAATCTTGACGCAGGCCGGGCATAAGTCTTTTTTGCGCCCTAGGCGAACTTGTCAAATTGCGCCCTTTATTATATTATATTTATTTGAGATTATTTATGACTTTACTCTGTAAAATTAGGCAACTGCTAGGGCGTAAGGTTGACAAGAGGCGCAAAATGGCCTTTTCATTGTTGGCATTGTTGAAAATAAATTTTTAAATGAAATACTACAAATTATATCACAACGGTTTTAAACTACAAGTAAAAGTTTAGAGTAAGGTCATGAAGAAGCTCAATTAAATGTTTTATAATAAATGGCGGAATTTGGCAAGCTCGGTTATGGCGCAAAAAAGACTCGTGCCGTGCCTGGCTATCTGACCGTGGCGCGCATGCGTCGAACAGTCACGATTCCATCGGAGCGCTCGCGCTCGTCGCGCACGCAAAGCGTTTCATCCCGCTCCCCCCTTCGGCCAGAAAGAAGCGAGAAACTCAGCCTCGGAATTAGGGCTCCGTTCATGATACGGGCTCAACGCCGGTCCCGACCAGCGAGCGGCTAACGAGACTTTACATTCAGATATATTGGCCGGTGCGTTTCGTAACGCGTATTCTCCCACCATAGGTACCGCTTGCCTGCCTCGGTGCTCCTGTTTGCAACGTTTTCTGACTCGCTCTCGTTCCATCTCACTCTCGCCTTCGCAGAACAAGAGTGAGCCAGAAGTGATGGGGTTAGCGCCAAGCTTCTGGTGTGTATAGGCCAAACCGAGCTGTCAGCGTAGAAATACACACATCAGAATAGGTGTGCCTTAGCTCCGAAAAAATTCAGGAGCTTTATTGGTCTGAACATTGATTCTTTCTCGATAGCTTCATCTCGTATTGGTCATAACACCCACACGGCTACGTTCGGAGGGAGCCGAGCAGCATTCCCGTTACCCCACCATACTCCTCGATCGCTGTTCGCGATCGCTGTTCGCGAAAACGAATTGACCGGCCAATATATCTGAATACGACCTTAGGATAAAGATATAATGAAAGATGAAAAATTATTCGAAGCCCAAGATGAAAGGCCTTCGAATAAACAAAGGAAACTAATAAATACCCGAAGCTAAATAGAATTTTAGATTTAGGGTACACACACCCTACCCCAAACCTCGTGTCGATCAGTCACTGGGGCCATTCGGAAGTATATTCTTTTATTTAAATAATGCCCATCTCTGCATAGGACCGTAAAGAATTACAAAAAAAAATCGGGGAGTCAACTGTTGACTGATTTGGAGACTTTTCCTTGTTGTATGTTATATACAATAGTCGGAAGAATAATAATAAGAGCAATAATTGCAAATAATTGCTGTAACTTCCACATTCTGAAAATATGATATCAGTAAATCAATATTTCCAGTATTAGTAAAAAAGTTCCAATCTCTTTTTTTATTTTAAATAATGTGGCCATATAATTATAACATAAATTCGACAGCGATTTCAAGTGATGTATGTGTTACAATAAAAGCGTTAATTTAGTAAATGTACACAGTTCCCAACAGTTATATGCCTAAAATGCATATAACCTAACCTACAATCGTCCGAAAATTCATACATTGACTGCATCACGCTTTTACTGTGGCTTGTGTATCCAGCTAACGCTTCAGTTTTGCTATGATTCCACGTCGGCAGTCCTCCCGAGTAGGCGCCATCTCGTGTTCACTAGCTGAACTAAATTTGTCACGTGACTTACTCTGTATTATCGCCAATATGGCGGAACTCGTATTTGGGACTGAAGTCACGATTTTTCATTATTCGTCCTTATATGAGCAAATTTCGGGCTGGGTTAGGACTCATTCGAAAGAGGAAGGTTCAATGCAGAGCGCTCTTCTCACCGTTTCAGTCACAAAGCTCTTTTAGTGACCTAAAAATACTTGGATTCTGCGGGTGTATTTTGTCGACTTTTGGTCTACTTTGGACACTCATATTATTAGATATCAACACAATCTCGTTGAACCATGAGAAGAGCGCTCTGCATTGAACCTTCCTCTTTCGAATGAGTCCTAACCCAGTCCAAAATCTGCTCATATAAGGACGAATGATGAAAAATCCCAACCCCCTGTTTCGAGCCAGATTGTGTCGGTATACAGCGCGCTGCATTACCCGTGTCTACCCCCTTAACACGAACAAAGATATGCACAAACTACGTACACTGCGCTGAGCGCAAGGGCTCGTGAAGCCGTTTTAAATTTGGATCGAAACCGTGGGTCGCTGGGCGACAAAAAGATCTGTATTCGTGCGTGCGAAAGCGTGTTGATGGTAATCAGGTGTTCTGGCAACTAACGCCCGAATTCCTGGAAGGCAAACGCTCGAGCCGTGCAAAAACGTGTGACACGCGTAACCGTCTTGACGAACGGTGCGTCACGGTGTTTACGCGCTCTCGCACGCACATTTAAATTGACGCGAAGCGGCGCGTTTAACCTCGGCCGCAACACTTATTGTAGTCGTAATACTACATAGGTTGATAAGAAGGACAACAAAAGGATTCTAAGGATAATATATGTCTTTATACAGACAAGTATTGACAAATATGTTGTTTCAGTAAGTGGATTGTGCGAAATTTCCATAGTTTCATTTAATATACTGCTTTATTTTGAGTAGACCGGGGGCGGTAGTAACATTTTGACTTTGGAATACGATTACGCAATAACTATCATAGTTAGAACAAAAGTTGTTATACGAAAATGTTCCTTTCTTATCTGACATTATTGAGACACAGCAGTGTCGCTGTATGTCAAGTAATATCCAGGTTATTAACCCTTCGTGGTCACATGGGGTGTATTGCACCCCAAGAGTAATTTTCGATTTGAAATGTCGCACCTTTGCGTCTTCCAAAAGGGATTTGTCGCAAAAAATAATGAAAATTTTTTTAAAAATCCAATTTTTCCCCCCAACTATGGAAAATCGCTCTTTTTCAACCACAAATTTTATCATATCAAAATTTACATTTCTAGAAAAAGACTATTAGACCATGACTGTATAAGTAGTACGAATGTACAATTATCACTGAAAAGTTAAAAGATTCAAAAATACGAAAATGGTAACTAAAAAAATGACGCTGGGGTACAGGGAACCCCGTGTGACCAATTTGTGATTACCCATACAGCACACTCTCGTTGCAGCATAGTTGCAGAATAGTTGCAGTGCAAGATTGCAACGATTCACGCAAGGTTGCCGCAACTATGCAGCAATAATTCTATGTCGGCCTGCTGCAAAGTTGCACAGCAACTTTAAGGCAACTTCGCACAGCAATTTTGAGGCAATTTCGCACGGCAACTTTGAGGCAACTTCGCACGGCAACTTTGCGGCAATGATCGTCCTCCCGAAACGTGCCCCCAATATCATCGCGTTATTCCGGAAACGTTAAAAGTAAATGTGAGGGAAGGGAATTAAATTACAATAAACATTAACCGTTAAATATTCATATATTTATATATCAACTCATCATCAATACAAATAACACTAATAACAATATGTATGTTACATTCTTAAAAACAAAAAACAATTCCTCGCAAAATAAAGATTTCTTTCAATCTGTATAAAAAATCAAAGCTCGATACTTTTATTATACACTGACTCTGTCAGTCTCGGCAGAATCATCTCTCTCTCTCTATCCATCTCAATTTCTCTATCTTTCTGTCTTTCTCTTTCTCCTTTTAACATCACCTTCAAGACAACCAGAACACTCTCTAACAGCTGATGGACTTCTTATTTACTTATCGAGACATTATACATACATACTCTTCCATAGAAAACCTCACATACACTCACTCGCTCACTCATGCTCTCGTGACCGACCCGAGTGCTCGGTTATACAGAGCACTAGTATCTCGATAACATTCCCCGAAAGCATAACGTATCAATTGAATCGCCTCAATTCTCAATTTCTCAATAAACCGCACTATTTTCAACTAATTTTGAGTTCTCTCTATACACTGTCAGTGGTCACAAGTGCCTGCAATGACACTTGTACTCGCGGATCATACGATCACGCGAGACCATCTGTGTTAAACTTGAAATCGATTTTTTCCAAAATACTGAGGTAGTAGACAAATTTTGCGAACGGATTTGAAATCAGCGTGACAAAATCTACAGGAAATGATGTACAACATGTCAAAAAAGAAATCTAACCGTACATGGTATTCGATAAATCACAATTTTCTTGTAATATTTCAAGTTTAACACAGATTTTCAAAGTTAAAAAATGTTCGTACCATAATTTCTTTTATTTCCCCTTATTCTGCAATCTTTCAGCTTTAATTTAAAAAAAAATCATCGCTCTATCTTATTTCTATCAAATTTCTTTGATTTTGAAACAAACTTCGTCACTTTGCCCCACTGTGCGGCGTAAGTTTAACAAGAAAGTGACGAATTAACTAATACATTTTATCGGTCATGTGTCGCACCGCGCTGTAAAGTGCGGTACCACTGACTCTGTCAGCGGTCACAAGTGCCTGCAATGACACTTGTACACGCGGATCATACCATTCACGCGAGTCCATCCACGCCGGCGACGCGGCGTAAGTTTAACAAAAAAGTTATCCGAAATAGGAACGATTAGTGGGATTTTGTTAAAATTGAAATCCTACGCTAGATGGAACATAATAGATTTCAGTTTATATATATATATATATTTCTTATATTTCCATCTCAGATCATCCAGTCAGTCCGGGGAGTGTGGGACATTTTTGTTGCAGTGCTCGGGGAAGCCATTTTGCAGAATTCTGCAAAAAAAAGAAAAACAATTCTTAGCAAAACAAAGATTGCTTTCAATCCATATACAAGCTCCATACTTTTATTTATATAAACAAAAAATCCTTAACTTTGTCTGTTGTTAGTCGCTTCAGGGTGGCTTCGCGCCTTAAAAGGTGATGCGATTGTGCTTCGTACATTTTTTAAATATCCGGGGCTACCCACTCTTCCCCTGCGTCTGGCTTGCGTCCATTTCTTTATTTGCCATACGTGTAATCCGCAGTTTACATTGTGCTAGCCGTTTCGAGGCCGCACCTACAATGTCCGCATCACAACAATATATGTTCCTGGATGCACATGCATCGTTTACAGCATCTGGAATAATACGCATTAATTTATTTTATAATTTTTAGTGCTCAAAGGAGATAAATAATAAAGTTACTTACTCAGTAATAATTTCTTGATATTAACGAACTTCGAAAACGCTGGTTTCTGCTTCTTCCCATGCCAACTATAATTTGTAGCGACACTCCATGTCACCAGTTTATCCAAAATTACAGATGTCGTCAGGGCAACGTTCGGATATACTACGGTATAACCCAACAACCGGAATGAACCGAAATTTTTAGGGGTTGGGCGGGAGGGGGAGAGAACCTCTAATATAACATTTCAGCTGCGGGTATTTGTTAGTTTCTGAGATATTAATAAAAACCTTTCGCAAAATACATTGAAATTTACCTATACAGACGTTACTAACACAACCATCTTCTCGTCGCCGTCGATTGTTTCGCAGTCGACGATACAATATATAGGGATACGGTAACAGAAACTGGACGCAAGCCAAGTTTATAAATAAATGTATGTTAATCAAAACGTGTCGATCATTTCCAAAATCTGTCAGATTTACTTTTCAGTTAGGTTTTGCGTACGAACTCATACATTATTGCTGTTGACTTATTCCGAGACAACGCATTCGACTTTCCAATTTCTCTCGGGTATTAGTATTGGTTTGGGCTAGATAGGGCCGGGGGGGGGGGGCGCCCGCCAGCGAGCGCGTAAAGCATGGTACCGAACCGATGTGACTTTGGAAATACTCTAGTATTACTATACTGTATTGGGAATAAAAACTGATGCAGTTACAAGCATCGCGCGATGAGGTCAATATCGTACATTGTATCGTCGACTGTGAAACGAAGAAGATGGTTGGGTTAGTAACGTCTGTATACATAGGTAGATTTCAATGTATTATGCCGAAAGTTTTTTATTAATATCTCAGAAACTAACAAATACCCGCAGCTGAAATTTTATATTAGAGGTTCTCTCCCCCTCCCGCCCAACCCCTCAAAATTTCAGTTCATTCCGTTGGTTGGGTCATACCGTAGTACAGCCAATCTTCCTTGTATATTAAGGGACAACTTTGATGCTGCAAGTTATATGTACCTGAAAATTGCCCCGATACGTTAACGGCGAAAAACATGGGTTCTGTGACAGAACTTCTGTCCAGTATTACTTTTTATTTCAATATTATTACATTTTTTAACATAAGCGTTTTGTGCATACATTTTACGGCTTCGCTAGAGTTTTCTGAAGTTATGTTTTAAGTCTCAAAACGATTCGGTAATATTTACTCAAGTTATCGCAATTTATGTTTAAAGAAATAATGACTTTGGACGATGAAAAATTGTTTGTTTATAATTTTTAGCTCGAATAGTAATGACTGGATAAACAAACTATAAATAGAAAAATATGTGTTGTGACGAGCTTTACAACACTATATTTTTAAAAATTTTGTTTAACAACAATTAATTTTCCAATCTTTGTTAGCGTTTGGACAATAATTTTTATCATTTGCGAGAGTTAGTCCCCTTATTGCATGCGACCCTTCAATTGTTGCTGTCGACCCACGTGCGCGACTACATACAATGTATCAGTGAAAGCTCCCCCAAACCAAAGCGAATATTCGCGGATCCATCGCGGCAAAATATCCGCTGCCACCGCGAATATTCGTACGCACGTGAAAGATTCGTCTTTCACGTGCGTACAAAGTATCATGTTTCCAAGCGAGACAAAGTATCATGTTTTCTCTCTTGCTCAGTCGACGGCAACACTTCATGCAGTGATACCAGATCGTGGACGGGTTCCCTCGAGAATTTCCCCCACCTCGCATGCACACTACGCCGGAGCTGCGTGTCCGTGAGCTCAGCGCTTCGGACAGCGTCGGGAAGACGAGAGAGAAAACGAATATGTGTATTTATCTCTCGCTCTTGAAACGCTGTGATCCAAGGTGGGGTGCAAGCGACACGCGGCCGTGCGCGATCTTCCTGAGTGCCTCGAGATACACTTTTCACTTTCTGACATATGTATAATACTCTTGTAATGAAAAAAAATTTGGAAAAAATTTTGTTAGGGAAATCACGTTTTAAGACCTCCTGATCACGTTTTGACTATTTAGAAAATAGCTTTTTTTTAAATATCTTGTGTATTTGTTAAAACGATTACGTTTAAACGGCAAAATGGATTTCAATGAAACTTTATATTAAAATTTTATATTCTTGTTTTCGTGATCCGATTAGATCACGAAAAATGATAATTCCCCGTTATGGTTCTTCGATTTCTCAGATATACGAACTAAATTCTACATAAAAAAAAGTTAAATAAATTTCTTCTGTAACTTCTTTAACAAAGAAAAATGTACATTCATAATTGAGGCATTTGATGGAAAAAGGGCACATAAACCACTTGTTTAAAACTTATAAATAAAGACACATATCATTTTTAAATCATGACTTCTGTATTCAGAACGCTTGAACGACACGGTAACTACATCCTTAAAAAAATTTGATTTAATTGCATTACTTTTTATTAAGTTATACTATAATGAAAACTTTGAAATCGATTTTCTTGAAATGGCATTTTGGCGTATGTGCCCTTTTTTCCATCAAATGCCTCAATTATGAATGTACATTTTTCTTTGTTAAACAAGTTACAGAAGAACTTTATTTAACTTTTTTTTATGTAGAATTTAGTTCGTATATCTGAAAAATCGAAGAACCATAACGGGTAATTATCATTTTTCGTGATCTAATCGGATCACGAAAACAAGAATATAAAATTTTAATATAAAGTTTCATTGAAATCCATTTTGCCGTTTAAACGTAATCGTGTTAACAAATACATAAGATATTTAAAAAAAAAGCTCTTTTCTAAATAGTCAAAACGTGATCAGGAGGTCTTAAAACGTGATTTCCCTAACAAAATTTTTTCCAAATTTTTTTTCATTACAAGAGTATTATACATATGTCAGAAAGTGAAAAGTGTATCTCGAGGCACTCAGGAAGATCGCGCACGGCCGCGTGTCGCTTGCACCCCACCTTGGATCACAGCGTTTCAAGAGCGAGAGAGAAAGACACACATTCGTTTTCTCTCTCGTCTTCCCGACGTTTTCCGAAGCGCCGAGCTCACGGACACGCAGCTCCGGCGTAGTGTGCATGCGAGGTGGGGGAAATTCTCGAGCGCTCCCGTCCTCATTCTGGCATCACTGACTCCGAGTTCAACCGTCTACCCGCACGTTAAGAACCAGGAACCACAGTGCAACGATCCAGCAGTTTGATGAGTTTCAACGCCTTCCAGCAAGAGGAAACCGTACGTAATTATGAATAAACATAATTTAAAATTGTTCACGTCGCGTAAATCAGTACATAAATTATCGGAGAGACAGCAAAGGAGGGTTATGCGCGAGATCAGGAATAATCTAGTTCGGCAAAACAGCTCTTCATGTCGCATCGTGCCTACAGAACTGTCTAGTACTACTTGTAATTTACAAGATATTCAGAGCACATCTGCAGGTTGTTGTTCCTCCGTTGATGTTAATTTGATAGATGATGCTTTCGATCCTAGACACGGTCTAATTTCAGCAGACGATCATTCATCTTGCCCTGCATCTGATTCCGAGGACGACGATACCTCGGTTTCATTGTTCTTTGAGAATTCCCCTAAGCCTTCTTTTTGCGAGCGTTTGGCGACTTGTTTCGTAGATAGCAACTTGACTCATACTCAAGGAAATAGTATACTGTCTGTTCTTCGAACGCATCCCTCCTTGTCCAATTTGCAAAAGGATGTTCGAACAATTCTCAATACGCCTCGTGAGCGGGTTACTACATTCATCGTAGAACCAGGAGAGTATGTTCACTTTGGTGTCGATGCAGAGCTTGTTAAAACTCTGGCGAATTATTCATGCGGATCCAGTGTTACACAGTTACAGTTGGATTTCTCGACAGATGGGTGTAGTTTCGATAAAGGAGGTAGCATTCACATCTGGCCTATTCAGTGCAGAATTGCAAATATGCAGCACTTAAAACCAATAGTAGTAGGGATTTATAAGGGTCCACAAAAACCATCTGATCCTAATACTTTCTTCGAGAGGTTCGTTACAGATATCAGGGCAATCCTTTCGAATGGCGGCATACATTTTTATGGTAATATAGTGCCAATACAATTGAGGTGCTTCGTAGCTGACGCACCAGCTCGAGCTTTTATTTTAAATCATCTTGGGCATACGTCCCTCCGACCCTGTTCCAAGTGTGAGGTTGTTGGTACTTCCATCGATAACCGTTGTATCTTCACTGATATAAATGATTCTCTTCGGACGGATGAGGGATATATCAGACGTCTAGACAGGCATCACCACAAACAAGGTAACAGTCCATTATCATTGCTACCCATTGGAATGGTCTCTCAAGTTCCTTTCGAGTACATGCACCTCGTATGCTTGGGTGTAATGAAAAAACTGTTATCTGCGTGGATAAGCGGACAATATTCATTTCTAGCAAAATTGCAAGCTCCAGACATTTCTAGAATGACTACAAGTGTTCGAGAATCGGTAGTTCCGATCTCCGCCACACCCAAACTCACCGCAGCACCTCCTGGACTGGGTAACGCCACGACCGATCCACGATCGATCTGCCAATCATCTGCGCTCCGCGACCGACGATCAGCCAATCAGCGCATCGCGTGACACGGTTTCAGCCGGTTGTAGAATACGCGTAGCCAATCACAATTTAACACATCTGTGGCTCAACCAATCCGATTTCCCCACGTCGGTCGATCGTCGAGAATGTTCGAGACGACCCGTACAGAAAGTCGGATTGTCCAACGGTTTTCATTCTTGTTCTCTCAGAGTATGTGAGTAGACGCGTCAAACAGTTTAACACATAACTAGTGAATCGGCTCATAATATCGTTTTGTAGTGCTCACCGTTCTCATCGAGAATCTCAGTGCTCACGATTCTCAGCGAGAATCGCACAGCTCACCTCATTGCAGGTCCTTCTCAGCTCTCGCGTAATCGATCGTGGATCGGGGGCGACCGCGTGGTCAGGGTGCGGAAAATTCTCAACGAGAACTCTCACGTGTACAGCACGACGTGCTTTCTCTCAACGCTCATCCTTTTACTGAAGTGTGACTCACTCCGCGAGTGTAAGAATTAAACTGACCACAGTACATTGCTCAACTCAAACACTGTGCTTTACTTCCAACATAACCTCCCGGCGAACTCACGCTCATCGCGTTATCTCTTTCGCGAACAACAAGACTGAATAGTCTTTCAAGTTATTGCCCGACAGAGTTTGCCAGACGCCCTAGACCTGTGGGGGTATTTTCTAAATATAAGGCGACAGAATTTCGCCAGTTTCTCCTTTATACGGGACCAGTTGTAACGTATAATATACTGCATAAAGAGTTGTACAGCCACTTTTTACTTCTTCATACGGCTATGAGAATTTTGGTTTCTGACTCTCCATCGAGCCGACAGTTACTCGTTGCAGAGGAAGCGCTGCGGATATTTGTTCGTCATAGTTCGATTTTTTATGGCCCAACTTTTAATACCTACAATGTTCATGGATTGCTCCATGTAACTAATGATGTTAGACGTCTCGGAAAATTGGATTCCTTTTCTGCATTTCCCTGTGAAAGCAATATGTCAATTTTTAGGAAATATATTCGAAAACCTAGTCGTCCTCTCCAACAGTTTTCTAATAGGATGGCGGAGAGGCAATCTCACGGAACAAGCAATGTTTCTAATGCTCAGTCATCTATTCGTGTATCTCTACCAATTGGTAACCGTAGTGGCGATCCTCGATACCGTAGGATACAATTTAATAGCTTATCGTTGGGTACAAATGATCGCGATAATTGCTGTATCTTACACAATGGATCTATTTGCATTGTTTCCGAAATTGTCAAGGACAAGGATTTCTTTCGTTTAGCTGTCCAAAAATTTTTAAATGTCGATAATTTCTATGACAATGGCATACTGTCTTCGTCTGTGGGCGTATACAAATGCGCTTTTTTAAGTACCCAGATATTCCACATTTGTCCGGACGAAGTCCGTGCAAAGTGTTACAGGATGCCTTTCCCGATAGGTCCGTGTACGAATGATTGCGACAGTGATGAAGAGCACCCTTCGGAATTGTCGGGATATATCGTCGCTGTTCTTATACACTCCTCACAGTAATTGAAAGGAACCCGAAAAGTAGGGGCAAGTTCACATGGTCATAATTCCAACAAAAATAGTCGTATCGATATTTAAAAAAAATGGTTTGAAAGCGTGAAATCACTACTTTCAGCTGCTTTTTTTTTTTAGATTTTAGCTACATTGCTTTTCGGCAAAGTTATAACGATATAAGGAGCACTTGGTCAATTTTATAAAAAAAATTTGTTCAACTTGCGAAAGTTCCACGGGGAGTATGAAATTTTTTACAAAAATTCCATTTACACCAGTCGAAAGCAGCTACTTTTCTGTGTGAAAAGAGAGTAAAAAATTTCTTGTGCAGTTTGTTTTGGCCGAGTTATTCAACTTTGAAACAAAAACCGTTTTTTTTTAAATTTTGTTGCTTCTAGCAAGCGAAGCAACTAATCGACATCGAAAAAGTCGAAAATGCGTCTTAAAGAGGAAACACTGATCTTTCTATTGCTTTTTTCATCAACGTTATACAATGATCCGACTATTTTTGCCGGAGTTATGACTCGCACTGAATGTTGTCCAATGGCTCACACGATTTCTTGGAAATCTACCTGCGCCCATAGGCGACCAAATGTGGTACCGGACCCCGGCCAGATAACGAGGCACCCCTATAATAATAGAATCTGTAATATTATTGCAATTTTATTCTTTGTACGATTGATTAGTAGTGAATCAGTTCATAAGTGGTGCACAGTGGTGCCCGCATAATTGAAAGGTGATCCAGTCCCTTTCACTTTTTGTAAGAAAACTTCCGAATCCCCTCGCATAATTGTTAGAAACGTAATCCTGCCCCTGGTGGTTCTGGGGTAAGTGCCGTGTGGTTCATCACAGTCCTCTTACCAGTTCTAAAGACCAATCATAAAACCCTTGAAGGCAGGGCAGCGTTTGACCACCGCCCGCGACTCTACTCGTAAACACGTTGACGGTAACATAGTATTCTTAAAAGCATCTTTAAAAGCTGCCAATGGAATTATAATTTGATCCTTATATGCCCTGGACATGTTGCTTCTTTGGCTAATTCATTATCCTTTCCGTTCCCCACTATTTTCTGATGAGAAGGTAGCCACATAATTACCATCCTCATTTTATCATTACATTCATTTTTCAATTAATTTATTTTATCCCTAAAATCTGACATATAGTTATTGTTACTCACTGATAGTTTTGTACTTATAATTTTTTGAATTGTACTTACTAAGTCTGAGAAGATTGAATATGAGTTTTCACAGTTTTCTGTTGCCTCTGTAGTTCTTATCTGTTTCCCTTTTTTTTAATCTGGGTATATGACTCCTTCTTTCCATTTCTTACGGAAACTGTCTCCTTTTCTATACCTTTTCTTCATTATTTCCGCTACTGACTCCGTTACTTGTATGTATGTTTCGTTATTTGTTCCCTTAAGGTTTACAAAGGCTTCCGTTCCCCTACCCTCTGGCTTCCATCTTTTCTTTTCTTTTTACATTATTTCTTATCTATTTTATCTTATTCTGTACTTATTCTAAGCGTATTCTACTCTTATTCTATCCTTATTCTACTCTCTTCCGCCGTCCATCTCCTTACATTCCTCTCCTTTCTTGACCAGTGGTACTGTTTGTTATCCCTTCCTTCCACCTCTGTGGCCATCCATCTCCCTCTCACACCCCTCCACAAATTTCCCACGCCATGCTATCATTCCGCCTCCCCCCCATTTTTCCACGCCTCATTCGGCACCTCGTCTTCTCCCATCGTCTTTTCTTCCTTCAACTTCCTCGCCACGTTTCTTATTTCTTCTTTCTCTATTCCCCCCTCTTCTCATTTTCTTTCCTTTCCTTCTCCTCCTGCCCTCACTCTACTTTCCACTCCTTCCAGCAACCCCATGATAGACCGAGAACTGGCTACATAGGGATCAACGTGACTCAATGCAGTTCACAGTTCATATTTAAAAGTTTTGGATTAGCATTGCCGAATACGAAATCGCTGGTCTGCCGCGCTTAAGTCCGGGGAACTAACGGTTGGAGTGGACGGTCATACAGGTAAAATTTGTAGCTCAATAACGTCATTCTTGCACTTCTGAAATTTCATGACGATACGTCCTTGCGCGCTAGTGCAAGGGAGAAACACACTAGCGAGCAAGCCACGTATCGCGCTTTTCATTGACGTCTGCCAAGGTCTTATCCTCCACTTTGAGGTCTACCATTTTGCATATCGTTCATTAAATGCGTAAACAATAAGTATATAAAATTTCAGAACTGCAAGAATGACGTTATTGAGCTAGAAATTTTACCTGTTTGACCGGCCACTCCAGTCGTTAGTTGCCCGGACTTGACGCGGCAGACCGGCGATTTCGTATTCGGCAATACTAATCCAACATTTTTAAATAAGAACTGTGAACTGCATTGAGTCACGGTGACCCCTATGTAGCCAGCTTTTAGACTATGAAGTACTCTTTCCATTCTTCTTTGCTTATCCTTCCATTATTACTCTTCTCTTTCTTTCTTCCTCTATTTACTATTTCCCACACTACACCTTCTGTTCTGGCTCCTGCTTCTTCCTCTATCATCCTGTCTCAGTCTTCCTCCTCCTTTCTTTCACACAACTCTTTGTATTCCCTTTTCCTACTATTATAATCTTCCTTGCCCTTCCATCCTCTCCATTTTCTATGCTCTTTTCTCACCTCCTTCTTTTTCTCTTCGCATTCTTGATCTCACACTTTCTGGTCCCTTTTCCTCCCGCTTCATTCCCTCTCTTCATCTCCTCCTTTATCTTGTTACCTTCTTCACTATTTCCTCTATCCATTCCCCTTTTATGTTCACTCTTTCTTCCATTCCCATTTCATATTCTTCTTTCATTCTTCCTGTCCACCGCCCTTCTCCAATTTTTTTCCCCTCTCTTGTTCATCCGCTCCTCCTGCCATCTTTCTGTTCCTCTCGCCTCTCTTCCCATTCTCCCTATCTCCCTCCTCCGTTCCTGTCCATATTTCCATGTTCTTTATCCTCTCCACCATCTCCATTATCCTTTCTTCCGTTGTCTCCACCTGTCTTATCCTTTCATCCATTCTTATCATTCTCCCCCTCACATCTTCCTTTTCTTTTCTTGATTTTACTACCCGCCGTTTCCTTTCCTCGCTGAGGAAGTTGAAGGAAGGAAAGACGATGAGAGAAGACGATGTGACGGTTGTTCCTCCGGGTATAAGGATTCGTAGGGATAGACTCAGTCGGTACGCCAGGGTGTGATAGAATCCTTATGTAGTGATGAATATTACGTTTATTGACTTGTCCTACAGATGAGGCTATATACACTATTTACATGAGTCGCTACTCGTTCTCGTTCGTTTCGGTCTGACGGTACGCCGCGCGTCTCGCTATTGGAACGCGCCGGAGACCGAACACCGGCCGGTCGTCTCTTGTCGGAGCGGTAGAGAGAAAGAGACCGGGCAGCGTCCAGGCGTCTCTCTATCGGAACGGTAGGAAGGAGACCGGGCAACGTCCAGGCGTCTCTTGGCGGAGCGGTAGCGAGAAAGAGACCGGGCAACGTCCAGGCGTCTCTTTATCGGAACGGTAGGAAAGCGACCGGGCAGCGTCCAGGCGTCGCTTGTCGGAGTCGGTGGAGAGAAAGAGACCGGGCAACTTCCAGGCGTCTCGGTGTCGGAACGGTGGGAAAGAGACCGGGCAGCGTCCAGGCGTCTCTGATCGGAGCGGTAGAGAGAAAGAGACCGGGCAACTTCCAGGCGTCTCTTTATCGGAACGGTGGGGAAGAGACCGGGCAGCGTCCAGGCGTCTCTTATCGGAGCGGTAGAGAGAAAGAGACCGGGCAACTGCCAGGCGTCTCTTTATCGGAACGGTAGGGAAGAGACCGGGCAGCGTCCAGGCGTCTCTTGTCGGAGCGGTAGAGAGACAGAGACCGGGCAACTTCCAGGCGTCTCTTGTCGGAGTCGGTAGAGGAAAAGAGACCGGGCAACTTCCAGGCGTCTCTTGTCGGAGTCGGTAGAGGAAAAGAGAGGGCAGGCGATCCTAGGATCGGCGGGTATGCGGATCTTTTACCACTACTTGCACCGGGCAACATCCAGGCAGGTCTGGTAGTGGGGGATCCGTATCCCCACTGGAACTGTCTTGGCTCCGTAACGCCGGGGCTTATGTCCGAGTTCTTGGAAATTCCCAGCAGCGAGAAACCGACGCGATCTAGCGGCGCAATGGGGAGTGAGCGTCATTTGACGCGTCGCGAGACCGGCGCGCCTCGGGCCGGTTCGATCGCGTTCGGCTGTGGTCGCCCGCGCTCTCGGCCTCTCGCTCACTCCCGTTCGCACCGCCGTGTGCTCGATTCCTCGCGCTGGGACGCTACGTCACATCCCCCTCTTTCTTCGGAGAGAGATGCGAACGTAATAAATGCGCGGTACGCGTATTTCGTTTTAAAGCTCTGTATTTCCTTACAGACTAACTTATGCCCAGCGGCTACCCTCCACCCTTATGAACTAAACTTATGCCTGTCGGCTACCCTCCACCCTTACTGACTAAACTTAATCTAAACTTATATTAACTTAAACTTAATGTGGGTTTGGGAGATGCGGCGCAGCTGGATTGTCCGGCCGGCCTGGCGGACGCGGAAGCGCTGCCCTTCTTGGAGGCGCTCCAGGTTCACGACCGTCCACCCTTGGTCCTCCGTTTGGGCATCGGCGTTCCTGCCGGTCGGCGGAGTCATCGGCCGTTGCGTCAGGGCTGGTGGCGGTGTCTCCGTCTCCCTGGCTGCGCACGAAGGCCCTGGTGCGGTAGCGGCGGGGGGCCTCTGCGTCGGGGGCTCGGTCGTGGTGGCCGTTGGTCCCGTGGTGGACGGTGGCCGGGCCGGGCCTGGAGGCGACGTACCCTCGCGCCGAGGCGTCTGCCCGGGCTTGGCTCGGTGGCAGGTCCTTTTGGGTGCGTGGCTGGCCGCGGGGGCGCTTGCTTGGCGCTTCGGTGCCGCGGGGGATCGAGAGGTTTCCCGTGGCGGGGGTGCTGTGCTCCGTGGATCGGCTATTGGAGGCGCGCTCGCTGGGGCTCGGTCCGGGGGTGGTGGTGGTTTCCACCGGCTCGTGGGTGGCCTTGGCGGGGGCGGCGGCGTTCGGTGCTCTGGCGCGGGCCGCTGTTCCGGCAGCCGAATGTCCTTACCCGGCATCGTCGGTAATGCCGTAGGATGGCGGTTGCTCGGCGGCGGTGACTCCTCGCCCGACGACTCCCCGAATAGTTCCCGGAACTGCTGCCTCAGTTTCGCGCTCTCGACCGCGTGTATTTCTAGTAGGTCGTCCATTGTTCGACTGTGTCTCTTCGATGCCCTCGTCCTGGCTGGTGTCGAAATCGCTTCCGGGTTCGTGGACTTGTCCTCTGGCCGGTGGTTCGCTGTTGACATTATTTTCGCAGGGCTTTAAATCCTTTACATGGTACGGGCCTGCAAATTTCGGGGCGAGTTTGGCTGCGAAGCCTTGCGCGGCGTCTGACAGGTGGTGCTCCCGCCTCATTACCTCGGCGCCGATCGTTGGTCTCCAGTCCCGCCGGCGTAAATTGTAGTGTTTACGCTGCGTTTCGAACGCGCGGGCTTGGTTCCGTCGGGCCACTGCGAGGGCGTCCTGCAGGTGTTCTATTTGTTGCCGACGGAACCGGGTATCGGCACTATCGTGGTCCGGTGGAACGGCGTCCGGTGGGCGGTACAGGGTGGCCAGCGGGCTCAGCTCGCGTCCGTACGTTAGGAAGGCTGGGGTGAATCCGGTGCTCTCGTGCTTGGCCGTGTTGTATGCGAAGACCAGCTCGTGGATCCACCGGTCCCAGTGCCGGTGATTCTCTGCCGTATATTGGGCGATCATGGTTTTCAGGACGCGGTTCACGCGTTCCACGGGATTGCACTGCGGGGAGTACGGTGGTGTTTTTCTGTGTTCGCTTCCGGCGTCTTTTAGGAGGGCCCCAAACTCTCTACTCTCGAACTGCCGGCCGTTATCGGTGATGATGACTCGGGGGCAGCCGTGCCGGAGTAATATTTGGTCCTTCAAGGCCCGGGTGACTGCGGGCGCGGTAGCTTGCCGTAGGGGTTGGACCTCCACCCATTTAGTGAATTTGTCTTGAAAGACGCATAACGTGGTGTGCCCCTTGCTGGATCGGGGCAGGGGGCCGACGAGGTCCGCGGAAACCACTTCGCACGGCTGGAGGACGGGGGTCGTGTACATTTGCCCCGCCGGTGCTTGTTGCTGGACTTTGTACTTCTGGCAGGTGGTGCATCGCCGAACATACTTGGCTGCTTCTCGGAACATCCCGGGCCAGTAGTACCGTTCGGCGAGCCGGGCCGCGGTCTTGGTGATTCCCAGGTGGCCGGCGGTCGGGGCGTCGTGGTTTTCGGCGAGCACGGTGGCGCGCATCGGTCGGGGCACGCACAGTTTCCACTCGGCGTCGGGGTTGGTTGGTCGTCCGGTAAGGTCGGGGAATCGACGGTACACCTGGTCTTCTGTAATCCGGTAGTCCGGATGTTTGGTGGGTTCGCTCTGAATTTGCTCCTTGATGCGCGTGTACCACGAGCACCCTGGTGGCTCGTCGGCCGTGTGTATGTCGTCGGGTTGCCTGGAGAGGGCGTTGGCTACCAGATTGGTGGCTCCTTTGCGATATTTGATGCTGAAATCGTACTGCTGGAGCTCCAGTCTCCAGCGTGCGCGGCGGCCGGATGGATCTTCGATGTTTTGGAGCCACTTAAGGGCCTGGTGGTCGGTCAGCACCGTAAACTGGTAGCCTTCGAGGTATGGTCGCATCTTCCGGATTCCCCACACCACGGCCAGGCATTCCTTTTCGGTGGTGGAATAGTTTCGCTCGGCGGGGTTCAGTGTTCGGCTGGCGTAGGCGATGACCTGTTCTCCCTCCGTCGTTTCCTGTGTCAGCACCACTCCAAGACCTTCTTCACTGGCGTCGGTTTGTAGGGTGAACGGTTTGGTGAAGTCGGGACAGGTTAGTACTGGTGCGGCGGCCAGTTGGTGTTGGAGGGCGCGGAACGCCGTGTCTTCCTCGGGGCCCCATGCCCACTTTCGCTTTTTCTGGAGGAGTTTGGTTAGCGGTGCGGTGGTGTCGGCAAAATGCGTGATAAACCGCCTATACCATGATACCATTCCCAGAAACCGGCAGAGTTCACGGAGGTTAGTGGGGGCCGGGATGCCTAGGATGGCCTGTACTTTCTCGGGGTCGGTCTTGATCCCTTGTGGGGTGACCATGTGGCCGAGGTATTTCAGCTCGGTTCGGCAGAAGTCGCATTTCTCCGGATTAATTCGCAGGTTGGCGGCTTGCAGCCGGCGCAGGACCTCGCGGAGGTTGTCGAGGTGCTCCTCGAATGTGCGACCCAGTACAATTATGTCGTCCAGGTACGCGAAGGCTCGTGGTTCCAGCTCGGGTCCGATGACCTGGTCGAGTAGTCGTTGGAAGGTGGCGGGTGCGGAGTGCAGGCCGAAGGGCATGACCCGGAACTGGTAGAGCCCGCGGCCCGGCACGGTGAAGGCGGGTATCGGTCTGCTTTCGGGGGCGAGGGGTACCTGCCAGTACCCGTTGGCCAGGTCGATCGTAGAAATGAACCGGGCCTCCCGAAGCTTGCTGAGGGTGGCCTCCACCTGTGGAAGGGGGTAGGCGTCCTTTTCGGTGACCTGGTTTATACGCCGAAAGTCGATGCAGAACCGTCTCTTTCCGTTCTTTTTCCGAACCAGGACGACGGGCGAACTCCATGGGCTTCGGGAGGGCTCGATGATGCCCTCGGCCAGCATTTTATTTACTTCGTCGTTAATGATTTGCTGCATGGCCGGGTTCCTGGGCGTATAGCGTTGTTTCAATGGTGCGGTTGGTTTTAAACGGAGGGTCTGTTCCGTGAGCTGAGTGGTCCCCTGCAGGGCCTGAAATATTGGCAGCTCCTCATCCAGGAGTTCTTGTAGGGCTTCGGCCTGCGTCGGAGTGCAGGCGGTCGCTCCGTTGGTCGATTCGATGGTGGCAACGTCGGGAATTAAGATTCGCTGACCGAGGGTCATGTGGACCCTTAATTTTCGTAGCGCATCCATGCCTAGGATGACTGGTTGTGCGAGTGCCGGGAGGACGGCGTACTGGTGCGTCAATTGCTGGTGTTCTACTCGGGCCGAAGTTTGCAGGTCCCCGACGAGGGGAGCCATGGAGCCGTCTGCTAAGCGGGCTTGGAGGCGTGTTGGAGTGAGGGTGCTACCGTGGCGGCGGCAATGATCCGCTACGTCCTGTCGCAGGTAGGATCGTGTGGCTCCTGTGTCCAGGAGGGCTCGGTATCGGCGACCGTGCAGGATGATGGTCGCGAACGGTCGTGCAGGCTGGTCCGGCGAATTTACTGGGGCGCGGGACTGGCCGGTGGTAGGGCTGTTCCCTGCAGTCCGGGCCCCGTGCCGTTTCCCGATGGTGGCTGGCACGGGCAGTCGCGCGAGAGTCGTCCGTCCTGTCCGCAGCGTGAACAGAAGAGGCGCGCTGGTTGTCTGCAGTCCTGCCGCCGGTGGCCCCGTTGTCCGCAGCGCCAGCAGCAGGCCTCTCGGCTGTAGTTGGTAGCGACGGTCGCGAGGGCTGGGCGAACGGGCTGCGATTTGGCGGCAAGGGCGGTTCCGGGGGTCGCCTTTTTCTCCTTCTCGATGGCTTCGTACTCGATGGCCGTTTCGAGTAAGGTCGTGATGTTGGTGCAGTCCCTCCGTCTAATATATTGCCGGTATTCGGGCAGCAAGTTTCGGTGAATCAGGTCGAGTTGGCGGTCCGGTGGGTAGTTGCCGTGGCGTCGCATCAGCGTCCTTATGCCGATGACGTAATCGCTGGCTCGTTCCTCTGGTTTTTGTTTTCGGCGAAGGATTTCCTCCTCTAGTTCGTACTGGCTGGTGGTCGGAACGTAATACAGGCGGAAACTTCTTTCGAAGTCCGCCCACGTGGACCATTCGAGTCGGTTGCTGCGGTGCCACAGGAGGGCCTGTCCCCTTAGGAGCTCGGGCAGGCAGCGAAGGAGTTGCTCTTCCGTGATGCCGTAGCCTTCCTGGAGCTCAACGATTCGCTCCAGGAAGTCGCGGGCGTCCTTGGTGCCGTCGAAGTGGCATCCCCATTTCCGGACGCGATCCATTGCGTTAGTGATGGGTGGCAGTACGGAGGTGTCTTTGGGCTCGTGGACCAGTATCACCGGTGGCTGGGCACTGGTGGTTGTTGTTTCGTCCTGTTTCCCCATTGCGGCGGTGTTTATTAGATATTGGCGAAGCCGAGCGCGTAGCTGTTCGAACGAGCCTTCGGTGCTTTCGCCTGCTGCCGCAAGGGCTTCGACGAGTTCTCCCTTGTTCAGCTGGTATAACCGAGTGAGCGCGGGGCTCATTTGTTATTCTTCCTTTTTCGGGTCCCTGTTCGGGCGCCAAATTGTGACGGTTGTTCCTCCGGGTATAAGGATTCGTAGGGCTAGACTCAGTCGGTACGCCAGGGTGTGATAGAATCCTTATGAAGTGATGAATATTACGTTTATTGACTTGTCCTACAGATGAGGCTATATACACTATTTACATGAGTCGCTACGCGTTCTCGTTCGTTTCGGTCTGACGGTACGCCGCGCCTCTCGCTATTGGAACGCGTCGGAGCGGTAGAGAGAAAGAGACCGGGCAGCGTCCAGGCGTCTCTCTATCGGAACGGTAGGAAGGAGACCGGGCAACGTCCAGGCGTCTCTTGGCGGAGCGGTAGCGAGAAAGAGACCGGGCAACGTCCAGGCGTCTCTTTATCGGAACGGTAGGAAAGCGACCGGGCAGCGTCCAGGCGTCGCTTGTCGGAGTCGGTGGAGAGAAAGAGACCGGGCAACTTCCAGGCGTCTCGGTATCGGAACGGTGGGAAAGAGACCGGGCAGCGTCCAGGCGTCTCTGATCGGAGCGGTAGAGAGAAAGAGACCAGGCAACTTCCAGGCGTCTCTTTATCGGAACGGTAGGGAAGAGACCGGGCAGCGTCCAGGCGTCTCTTGTCGGAGCGGTAGAGAGACAGAGACCGGGCAACTTCCAGGCGTCTCTTGTCGGAGTCGGTAGAGGAAAAGAGACCGGGCAACTTCCAGGCGTCTCTTGTCGGAGTCGGTAGAGGAAAAGAGAGGGCAGGCGATCCTAGGATCGGCGGGTATGCGGATCTTTTACCACTACTTGCACCGGGCAACATCCAGGCAGGTCTGGTAGTGGGGGATCCGTATCCCCACTGGAACTGTCTTGGCTCCGTGACGCCGGGGCTTATGTCCGAGTTCTTGGAAATTCCCAGCAGCGAGAAACCGACGCGATCTAGCGGCGCAATGGGGAGTGAGCGTCATTTGACGCGTCGCGAGACCGGCGCGCCTCGGGCCGGTTCGGTCGCGTTCGGCTGTGGTCGCCCGCGCTCTCGGCCTCTCGCTCACTCCCGTTCGCACCGCCGTGTGCTCGATTCCTCGCGCTGGGACGCTACGTCACAACGAGGTGCCGAATGAGGCGTGGAAGAATGGGGGGGGGGGGGGGCGGAATGATAGCATGGTGTGGGAAATTTGTGGAGGGGTGTGAGAGGGAGATGGATGGCCACAGAGGTGGAAGGAAGGGATAACAAACCGTACCACTGGTCAAGAAAGGAGAGGGAATGGAAGGAATGTAAGGAGATGGACGGCGGAAGAGAGTAGAATAAGGATAGAATAAGAGTAGAATACGCTTAGAATAAGTATATGCTTTGGCGATCCTATTCTTTTCCTCCTTTCTGTGTTGATATCTAAACGTCATATTAACCTTGCCCCTATTATACTTATAACAGTTATTTCAGCAGTACGCAATGGTCAAAGTTAAATAGTAAGTGAACCCCTATGATGAAACGGCGGTTGTAGAAATCTTTATATCTGCAATAATTTTGATTTATCGCTGTCTGAGGAGTTCTCTTACTTATACTTTTTTTTCCTATTCACTCTTCATTTTATTCTGACGACCATCTAGTTGTTTATGTAAATAACTTTTATCATATTCATGTACTTACTTACTCTTCCATCGATCGGCACCTCTGCCATCTCCTCTTTTTGCTTCGAAACTGTAATACGAGCCTCCTTATGTAATTGGTGTTCCATTGGTTCTTTCTTATATGCATCTACTAGTCTTTAATGGGTCATTTCGGTTTGCGCGCCAATATATTTAGCGATTTTTGGGAAACAAAAAAATCCGGACGGATTCTTGGTCATATTGACTGTTTTTATCGTCGGAATTAGAATTACTGATTTATCCCCAAAATTAGCTAGATGGCGGACAAAAATGTTTAAAAATATAAGGAATATCATGTATCACGAGGGCCTGCATAGCCCCTACCTATACTATGTATACCAATCAACCAAGAGCGCATGAATTAGAGCCCTACCCAAGCAATGACTCCAACACTCCATAGAAAAAGATTTTTTAAAACGTTTTTTTGGCTATTTTGCCCGCTATCTTGCTAATTTTGAGGATAAATCATTAATTCTATTTCAGACGATAGCGACAGTCAATATGACCAAGAATCCGTTCGGATTTTTTTATTCAGATACCTAAGTCCAAATTACCAGCACCAGCGAGACATCACTTTTCAAACGTGTCATCAAAATCGCTTTTAAAAACATTTTAAAAACGTTAATCTTACTACTATTATTTTTTCCATTTATTTTATTTGATAAATAGATAAAAGTTTTTTTTTACCATAACTATACTTATTTTCTTCGCAACCACTTCCCGAAAATCACTTAATTTATCGGCGCGCAAACCGGAATGATCCTTTCATTTCTCGGACGTCGAGCGTCGCTCACGAGGGTCCCCATCATTTAAATACAAAAAAGATTGTGGTGTGGAAGATTCTATATTTGAATTATTCGGGTTCAGAACGTTTTCTTTCAGCGGGCACTACTGTGTTTTATAAAATGTTGCTGCAGCTAATGTAACATGCATTTGCGATATACGGCGTACTGTAATATGTGCAGTACGCGGAATGTATGGGTTGGCAACTAAGTGATTGCGGATTTTAAATAAGAAGGAAAATTTAAAATTTTTACTTGAAAATATAACTTAAAATATAACGTATTGTCCGTTTCTGTCGATGACCTGTTGCCATCTTTGCAGTGTCATAATTACATGTTCATAAAACTTCCAATTTTTGCCAGCAAAAAAATGAATTAAATGAAATTTTACATCATCCGCGTTATTAAAAATTTTACCATTAAAGGAGTTCTGCATGGAACAAAATAAATGGAAATCTGAAGGCGCAAAGTCAGGGCTATATAGTGGATGTAACAACACATCCAAACCTAGCTCGAATAATTTTTGGCGAGTGACCAAAGATGTGTGAGGCGTTACATTATTATGTTGGAAACCAACACCCTTACGATTTGCCAATTCTAGCCGCTTTCCTTGAACTGCATCGCTCAGTTTGGTGAATTGTTGAACGTAGACGTTTGAATTAACCGTTCGATCTTGGTAAAAGTTCGAAGTGCAGAATTCCTTTATAATCCTACCAAACTGACAGCATAATCTTTATTTGATGAATCTCAGTTTTTGCTGTTGTCTAGGCTGGTTCATCCTGCTTCACCCACGATCTTTTTCGATTAACGTTGTTATAAACTATCCACTTTTCGTCGCCAGTAATAGTCGTTTCAGAAGCGAATCACAGAAAACAGAATGTGCTAACACCATCTATCGACAAAATCCGTAATCATTTAGTTGCCAACCCAATTATTTTATTCGCAGAGACCAACAGTACTTACACAGCGAAAGAGGGATTAGCTCTTTCACGCACTCCGTGTAACGAAGACCTACTTGCGTCCTGAGAAGCGAGTCAGAGTCGAGCATGCAGCTTTTACGCTGCTGATCATAGTAAAGAATGCAGTAATGTGTCTATTATAATATAAGAATGGCAGGCTTGTACCACGTACACTACTGTGGTTTCCCTCCAACCATACTATGGTTAGCAACGTTAAAGGTCTGCGCACACATTCCGTCTCAGTTCCGTGTCAGTGTGCCAGTGGTAAGAAGAAGAGACCCTCTACGCCCCTCCACTTCTTACCAATGGCACACTGACCCGGAACTGATATGTGTGCGCCGACCTTAAGATCTGCACGTTCGACTCTGACCTGGCTCCCAGAACGCAAAGGACTTCTTAAGGTGTATATCGCCGTTGCAAGGCTTGCGTGCGAGGCACGACTCGCGTAGTGGAGAGTCTGGAGTCTACCTCGACATGATCACTGTGCGAACCAAGGTCGGGCCGCTGTGACTGCGCACGGTGTAAGTGTTGCGATTCCAAGTGTAAGTGTAGACTCTCCACTGCGCGAGGCGCGCCTGACGCGCAAGCCTCGCAACGTCGATACGCACCTTTATTAGGCTCCCAACTGTGAAGGCGTCTGACTAATATATATAGGTCTCCATGGAGAGTCGGCCGAAACGTACGATTAACAAACCTACCAGATACGAAACGATGGAGTCGGATGAACCTCCGAAGAAGAAAAAGATGGCGCCCAACGCTACGAAAAACGTGCTGCCTTTTAAAAAGGAAGTCCGCCAATTACAAAACATTTTAATAAAAAATATACCTGACTTTAACATTCAGCAAACAGTGCATGGCTCACAATCCTTCCTAAGCAATGGCTTCGACACAAACACCGAAAGGTACAATCTGCAACCATTGCAGTATCATTTGACAGGCTATACTCAGCCCATCATTTCAAACATCACATCATCTCACGTGGACAATGGTGGCCCATCGTGGGTGACGCAAAACTCCGTACAGCCCTCACATGGTGGATCTGTCGGACCAACAAAACGGGACATTCAACCGGCAATTACGGATAATGGGTAAATATGCATGTTTCATTCTTCTCATTAAAATATTGATAGCATGCAGCGGGGAAGGGGACAAGACATTCTTATAAATGTTGATGCTTGCAGGAGAGTGACAGCAGGAGACTTGGAGTCGCGACACATGGAGTCGCAACACATGGAGTCGCAACACATGGCGTCGCAACACATGAAGTCGCAACACATGGCGTCGCAACACATGGCGTCGCAACACATGGAGTCGCAACACATGGAGTCGCCACACTTGGAGTCGCGACACTTGGAGTCGCGACACATGGAGTCGCAACACATAGAGTCGCAACGCATGGAGTCGCCACACTTAGAGTCGCGACACTTGGAGTCGCGACACATGGAGTCGCAAAACATGGAATCGCAACGCATGGAGTCGCCACACTTGGAGTCGCGACACTTGGAGTCGCGACACATGGAGTCGCGACACATGGAGTCACAGCGTTCCGACCACGAGGAGTCGCGACACTGTGATTGTGCGCAGCCAGGACAAGTCGAACGCTTGGAGGCAGAATTGCGGTAAGTATTGGAATTTATCCTATTCTTTAGCATGTTACGTCTCCTTGTGTTCTGTTTCCAGACGGATGAGGACGGTGATAGACAACGTGTACAAATGCGTGAAACAACAGTACAATGCACCACAGAAACCGCCATGCATCCCGATATCCTCCGTAGCAGAGATGCATGCATTCGAAAAAGTGGATGAAAGCACTTACTCCGACGTTGTAAGTCACTCGTGCATAGTTGGGAATTGAAAACTTCTCTGGGTTCTGGGACCTCGGTTCAGAATCGAACACGAAGATGTTACAGTGCCAATCATAGTATGGGTTGGGGTAAGTGGAATACTGTCCGTGGCGCGAGCCTGTAACAGCTCTGCTTTCGGTTCTGACCCGGGTTCTACATCCTATATCTTCAACAGCTCTATACCTAACACTCAACAAACAATGCATATCTTACAACCCTACCCAAGCAATGGGTTCCACACGAACGCCGAAAGGTACAATATGCAATCATTGCAATATCATTCGACAGGCTATACTCAGCCCAGAATTTCAAATATCACATCTCGTGTGGACAATGGTGGACCATCGTGGGCTACGCAAAACCCCATACAGCCACCATATGGTGTACCCTTCGGACCACCAAAACGGGAGGTAACGTATATTCAACCGACATGTACGGATAATGTCCTACATCGCAAGGGGGTCATCTACTCCAGACTTGGCACGACTGGTTTACATCAATCTTTATTTACTTCTTTTAAGTACATTAACTACAATATCTGGGCGGTTTCAATATTGAGTCTGCAGTCAAATTGTGCTTCAAAGAAGCAATTGAGGACAGCGCGACCCTTTCATTTACTTGGTTCAGTCTTAAAAACGGACGAGAACCTCTCTTTAATACTCGTTTGACCCAGGCCATTTATCTTACGAAGCAGTTTTCATCTTTTTACGTAGAATTATTATTACCATTACTCTGACTTCATTTTTCTTCAGAGGCTATATGCCCCAAACGAATTTCCAAAAGACAATCCGATCGCAATTCCAAGACGGGATGCCGGAGCCTCTCCGAACCGCGAAGCAGAGTACCCACGCTCAGAGACAGACCGTCATTTAAGGGGTTACGCCACCGTGAGACGCTCCAAGCAGCACCAAATTTTATGATATCTTTTTTATGATACCTACTGAAGTTGAATAGTACATTACGTAACAATGGAGAGAAGAAAGCGATACCGACGAGCGCGAAATCGCGTCTCTCCCATGGACCTAAGAATTAAATTGTCAAAAGCACGACTATAACGATTGTTTGGTATCAAAGTAATTTAGCGTCAAAGAAACTAACGTTTTTACGTATCCAATAGTACACTACCCCCTTAAGATGTATAAAAAACGCGAAAACCTTGCTCATAGGTCTTCCAATTTCCCTTTCTACTACGTGTTGTAACACATATATATTATCTATTGTTCCTCTGTTCTTTCTCAAAGCCAGCGTCTCTGCTAATGTTTTTCTCCTCAGCAGCTTTTCTAATCCTCTGATTTAGAATGGGTATCGGGAAAATTACAGCTTTCCTCCAATCTTTTGGGAATAAATAATTTTCAACCTCATAGTATCATAAAAAACCCGCAATTTTTGGGTGTAAATACTGGACTCCGACGTTGGATTGTGGAATGAATGAAGTAGACAGAGTAAGTTTTAACGATTATATTGAAGATTGATATTGCTGTAGGATCACGGAAACAGGGAGCCTCAGCAACGGGACTCGAACCCGCGATTTCTTGATTCGTTGCGCGGTAGCCAGTCGCCTTAACCACCTCGACTACCGCCGACTTCCCCGTTCTTGGGTATTCCGTGTCCTCCTCTTATGTAATGGGGGTTCCTCATCCCACACATGTTTTCGTTTTGTCGTACAAATATTGATACTATTGAGCAGATAGTGTCAGCTTTGCAGGTCCAACAGACGCGCTGCGCCTCAGAGTTTCCTCTATAGCAGCTCTAGCTTTGCAAGATGGAGTGAGCTTTAATACCCTCCTAGCGAACCACCGTGCAGGCCACAGGGCGGCCGGAAACAGTTAAGGAAAATTTGAAGACCACACTTGACCCTTTTGCTAAGCACCGTAAGGAATTTTTTCTGCACCGAAACCGCTGATCCCGAAATATGAAACATCCGGGACCATTTTAAGTGGTTTGGGTAGAAATACTATTGAGCAGGCAAAGATACAAGACAATATCTTATCAAGATTCACCACCCCTTGTCCGTGTGCAGTGACCACCTCGTCCATTTGGATTCATTACGCCACGTCCGTGTAGAGTCAATACCATCTTGTACGTGTAGAGTGACCACCTTCTCCGTGTGCAGTCACCACACAACGTGCAATCTCTATACTGTCACTTGCGCGCGGCACACGCGGTGCATAATGCAGGTACACTTGGGCCAAAATCGTTCAGAATGGACCCACGTCTCCAATGGACAATGGTGGACCATCGTGTGCTATTCAAGCCCCTGTGCAGCCAACTTATGTTGTACCTGTCGAATCAACAGTTCGGGAGGAGCAGTTCTTACATTCAACAGCACCGGCATTTACGGATAATGGGTAAATACACATTTTTCAATCTTCAATGAATGATACAAGAAACCCAATGTTAGAAATGTAGTATGCATGGAATGTATCCTGTTCATTAATACGTCTCCTTGTGTTCTGTTTCCAGACGGGTGAGCTCGATGATAGAGAGCATTTATAAATGCATCAAGCAACAACACAATGCAGTGTGCCACAGAAACCACCCAGCATCCGGATATCCTCCTTAGCAGAGATGCATTCGTTCCAAAAGTAACCCGATCAACATTTCAAGAATGCTGCAATTTGTGAAGTAATGACCCACCGGCGGGAGAAACTCTAACGCCCAGGGATTCACAGCCATAAATCAATAAAGTAAATATTTATTTTCGTGTACAACAGTCCTGCGCCAAGAGTCGAATTGTGAGCAGGAGAACACTTTGGTCACTTCACATGTTTCCGTTTTGTCGTAAAAATATTGATAGCATACAGCAGGCACAGATAAAAGAAAAGTAATGTTAGAAATAAATCCGTTACATTTTGAAGGATATTTTCTTATAATTTTTTATGTTCGCAGGAGAGGACCGTGAACGCCCCCTCGTGCGCCGTCAGAAGCCCTCGCGTGCGTGCAATCACCACCTCATCCGGGTGGAGTCACCACCATCTTGTCCGTCTAGAGTCACCACCATCTCCGTGCGGAGTCACCACCTTGACCGTGTGGAGTGACCACCACCTTACTGTTATATGTTTCGAAAAGTCTAGCTACTTAGAATTTGTTTTGCCGTTTTATACATATCTGTCTTGAACGTTAAATGATAACATGCGGCTTTTGAATCTTTTTGAAGAGATTCTGGATTATGCAAAACCTTTGTAAGCGATACATTAGTCGTATCTCTTCTTTTCGATATTTCTTGTTTAATAGCAACAACAAACTCGTTAATTCAATAGAGTAATTGTGAGAGAGATGCCGAACTCAGAGAGGCGCCGCAAAATCGGTAATTCAGGGATGTCGCTAATAAAACACACCATTGCCGATTTGATATGTTTGAGGCTGTTGTTTTGAGTCAGTTTGCCCAGCAAGAGCGTGTTTCCTGTATTATTGTTAAAGATTTTGCTGTTTTTCGAGGTAAGCCTAGCGCACTTTGCTTGAATAGTTATACAGGGTGTCCGCGGGAAGACTGGACAGCCGGATTTCTCCTAAACTATTGGAGATAAAAATATAATAAAAATAGGGAATTGCATGATTCGAGGGGGCCAATTAATTAGCGCGAACGAATTTTTTTATCGATTATTATTTTAAAAGATACGATGGTCAAGTTCGGTTTTTCAAATGGAACTATTTTTTTTTAACACCTGAGTCGATAGTGCGTTCCAAGACAAATTCAATAAGCTTTAATGTATACACTTTATTTTCACTGGTTTTTAAGATATTGCGCTTGCAAATTTACTGATTTTCACTGTAAGAAAACTGTCTGGTATAGCACGCACCGGGGACGGTCTTACTGGATCCACGGGTGGCACTGCCTTTTGAAATAGATACCTACCTGCCAAAGGTCTACGCCAGGCCCAAAGGCTGGACAATTATTTTCCGTCAGAAATGCTACTTAGGTAGGTACATCTGCGGTATTGAGAAGCGCACCGTTACTTTTATTTCGCACTTGCTTCTACGCTCGGATGGCCGGTTCTTTTGGGAGGGATGCAAGTTCGATTGGTTAGGTTAGGAGGAGTGAAAGTTGCTAGACTAAATTTCAATCATAGGGAGCAGATTGTATCAGAACCATTCGGATTTGCATTCCTCACAAACGGCTGCTCTCTTGAAGAGGCCCTCTTCACAGCAATGCCCACCTTCTCTCGCACGGAATACGTTAACGCTTGCTTTTCTTCTGATATTGAAGCTCGTGTTTATACTCGAGAGGACCACGCGTCGAAATAATTCTTTATTTTTTATCGTATGGATATGGAAGTGTCGCAGATGGATTCCTTGGGGTTTTCCGATTAAAAACCTTGCCAAGTGTCGTGGAAATCGGACAACTCTTACATAAGGAATACAATTTGCTTGTGTTAAAGTAGTCCGATTTGCATGACATTTGGTACGATTTTCATCAGAAAAACATAAGGAATCCATTGGCGTCACTTCCCTTTCGATAGGATGAAGAAAAGGGTTTCTTAATATGCTGTAATGGATAATTCACCCTCGACTGCGGAGGGTCGACTTCAATTCGCTACGTTCGGCGCAGGATTCGTACCTTTTTCCGGAAAAAAAACCATAAAAATCGGGTGAGGCAATGCGAAGGTCTGTCCTCGCCACGGGGTACCAGCGCAACTCCTTGACAGGCGTTGCTCCAGAATTGCCCTGTATCATTTGGGCAGTGTGTGACCCGACTACCCTCCATGTAATTGGTCTGCGCGAAGTGGGGCGCAAGTTCGATCATTATCAGTACTCCTGCCCGAGAGGAATACGATTTACTTTAATTATAGTACATGTGTGTTTTGTAATAAAATGTTTCTATCGTCTCCTGAATTCAATAACTGGCATCCAGATATCTACGCTCCTGCAATCCACCGCCAACACGGCTCGTGGAGAAACACAGGAAGAAAAGGGGTAGCCCGCTGTCGACGCGTGGTCCTCTCGAGTATAAACACGAGCTTCAATATCAGAACAAAAGCAAGCGTTAATGTATTCCGTGCGAGAGAAGGTGGGCATTGCTGTGAAGAGGGCCTCTTCAAGAGAGCAGCCGTTTGTGAGGAATGCAAATCCGAATGGTTCTGATACAATCTGCTCCCTATGATTGAAATTTAGTTTAGCAACTTTCACTCCTCCTATCCTAACCAATCGAACTTGCATCCCTCCCAAAAGAACCGGCCATCCGAGCGTAGAAGCAAGTGCGAAATAAAAGTAACGGTGCGCTTCTCGATACCGCAGATGTACCTACCTAAGTAGCATTTCTGACGGAAAAAAATTGTCCAGCCTTTGGGCCTGGCGTAGACCTTTGGCAGGTAGGTATCTATTTCAACAGGCAGTGCCCGCCGTGGAGCCAGTAAGACCGTCCCCGGTCCGTGCTATACCAGACAGTTTTCTTCCAGTGGAAATCAGTAAATTTGCAAGCGCAATATCTTAAAAACCAGTGAAAATAAAGTGTATACATTAAAGCTTATTGAATTTGTCTTGGAACGCACTATCAACTCAGGTGTTCAAAAAAAATAGTCCCATTTGAAAAACCGAACTTGACCATCGTATCTTTTAAAATAATAATCGATAAAAAAAATCGTTCGCGCTAATTAATTGGCCCCCTCGAACCATGCAATTCCCTTTTTTTTTTATATTTTTATCTCCAATAGTTTAGGAGAAAACCGGCTGTCCAGTCTTCCCGCGGACACCCTGTATGTCGCGTTTATTTTTACTATCATAGTAGCTAAAAATTCATAGTTTTTCTTGATACAACTTTTGTCATACGTTAAAGGGACCTTGTAGAATATTTCCTTGACAGAATATGTTACTTTCGACATAGCATGTGGAAATACGAAAGTGCGGCGCCTTTTCCGGGCATTTCGGATAGACGCCGCACTGGATTATTTGTCCAAAATGTAAAAAGTGACTGCATGAACATGCACCCTGTATAACACTGTGTGTAACGAATGTGGGAGGAAGAAAAAGTATTGTTAAATTTCGAAAAGCAGAAACCTACTGCACCCATTGAATTTTCCAATTTCATAATTGTATAAAGTAAAAAATATTTCGTTTTACTTTGTTTTTACAACAAGTTTAAATCGAAAATTAAACGTTTTTCGAAATGCGGCATCACTCCCGCATGTGCGGCGTCTCTCCTACCAAAGGATATTTTTAGTTTCAATTTTTTAAGGGTGACAAATATTAAAATTTTGATTTTCCTTGGAAAACATTTTCATTGCGAAATTTAGACACGGTGACAATTTTGCGTAATGTGCGGCAAGTCTCCCACAATTACCCTATACAATTTTTCTAAATTTTTAAATAAGAATTTTAGAGTACCTTCAGCGGTTACTAATGTCGAGTCTTCTCTACTGACATTTTCTATTATAATTCACATAGGTTCTAATCAGGGGTCAAAATAAAGTTTTGTTTCGTTTTTAAAAAAATCCTGTTAGAACTTATATGTTTCGTTTAAGAAAATATCTGTTCCTGTGGGATTTGTATTGAAAGAAATCTTACTCTCTGGAACTTCTTTAAAATGTGTTCTCGTGGAACAGGTATTTTAGAATTTCTATAATAAAAGTTGCATGGAGATAAGTTATATTAGAACGTTTATTAAAAAGGTTTCATCAGATAAAGAAAAGTATCAAACTATTAAGTACTAGTTTCATTTAACAATATAATATCGTATTCTTCATATATTTATTTAATAAACGGCATGGAAATCATAACACGAGTAATTAATAGTTTCATAAAAAATATTGAACAGAAAAGGGAACTTTGCAAGAATAATACCTAAATAACATTTTTTTATAACTTGAACCGAAATACATAGAAATTCTATAATATCTACGTAGCAATTATGATATACGTAGGTAAATATTATAAATAAATAACACATTCGGAATATCGTAACTATAAGAATAATTTAACTGTAATAATTATTTAATATTGTTGTAATATGTTTCATTATATTGTAATCCGATATTATATTGTACGTTATGTGTATTACATTGTAATACACATTTTAGTAAAAAATAAAAATTATTTAACATTTAAATTTGTATTTTGTATAAATAGAATAACCCAATCTGCTCGATTAATACCGCCAACCTGCGGTCGGTTTTTGGCAGCAAGATCTGCTCGAAATCTGCTATCAATCTGCTGTCAGATCCTGACATCAGGCTCTGCTAGATTTCTGCTCTCAATCTGCGGCCAGATCACGGCAGCAAGATCTGATCGAAATCTGACATCAATCTGGGGTCAGATCCTGATGTCAGGCTCTGACCGCAGAATCATAGTCAAATGCGGACATAGTAGGACCCGAATCTGACGTCAGGATCTGCTCTGTATCTGCTGTCAATCTGATGTCAGATCCTGACATCAGAATCTGCTCTATTTCTGCTGCCTATCTGCCGCCAGATCGCGCTGCGCAGAGTCTGCTCGATTTCTGCGCCCAATCTGCGGTCAGACCACGGCAGCCGGATCTGCTCTGTATCTGCCGTCAATCTGATGTCAGATCCTGACATCAGGCTCTGACCACAAAACCATAGTCAAATGCGGACATAGTAGGACCCGAATCTGACGTCAGAATTTCCTCGAATCTGACATCTATCTGCTGCCATACTGCGGTCAGTTTATTTACTGGGTTATAAAAATGACTGTCCAGGTACTGATATGGATTTTTTAACCTAAACGCAGTAGATGGACAGAATAGAATTAAAACTTTTGAAGCCGTTTTTTCTTAATAAACAAACAGTTTACATATTTACATGCAGGTATCTTATTTTTCTTCTTTTATTTAAATGGCACGCATTAAAAAAAAATATACCGTACATCAATATACATGTAATGATCTAAATAGAGCCTTGGATGATATTAGAAAAGGAATCAGTATAAGAAAAGCAGCGAAAACATATAAAATTCCTAAGTCTACATTGCATGCACAATTATCAGGTAAGGCTCCCGAACATTGCAAAAAGGGCCCGAAACCTATTTTATCTACGGAAGAAGAAGACCGCTTAAAGCAGTGGATTTTAAATAAAGCCAGGCTGGGTTTTCTAATGCATCCTAACGAGGTGAAAAATGCTGTACAGAAGGTACTTAATGAAGCATCACAAAAAACAATATTTACTGACAATAGGCCAGGGAATAAATGGCAACAATTATTTTTAAAGAGACATCCTGAAATAGCAAAGCGAAACACAGAGATGATTTCAAAAGGTCGAGCATCTGTGACTGAGGAAAATTTGAGAGATTGGATGCGAGAACTAAAATCATATTTAGAAGAGAATGGACTCAATAGTATTTTAGAAAAACCAAAAAGCATATTCAATGGAGATGAAACTGGTATTCAGCTCTCTCCAAAAAGTGGACATCTTTTAGGTCCAAGATATGACAAAGATTTTTATGAAATATCGTCAGGGAAAGAAAAAGAATCACTCACTGTCCTGTGTACATTTTCTGCTGCAGGTGATGCATTGCCACCAATGATCATGTACCCATATAAAAGAATTCCAGCACATATATCCGATTCCGTTCCGGAAAATTGGCCAATAGGTCGATCAAACACAGGGTGGATGATTTCAAGCACATTTTACGAATATATAGCGAATAGTTTCTATCCATGGTGTATAAGTAATGGAGTAGAATTTCCAATCATATATTTCCTTGATGGACATAAATCACATCTCACGCTAGAATTGAGTGATTTTTGCATCGAACACAATATAATTTTGTATTCATTACATCCCAACTCAACCCATATTACTCAACCCTGTGATGTGGCCATATTTAAATCATTAAAAATCAAATGGAAACAAGTGGTGCAAAATTATAAGCAAACTACTCAAAAGGCAATTACAAAAGCTAGTTTCGCTCCCTTATTTAAAACAGCTTTTGATGGCCTGAGTGATTCATCCATAAAAAATGGATTTAGAGTGTGCGGATTATATCCATTTGACGAAAATGCAGTTAATTATCAGAAATGCATATCCACTCGACGAAGGGAATTATATCCTACTAATTCAGTTGAAAATTCCTCTCTTACACAGGATGACTACATCTCAACAAAAAAATTTTTTGATCACTTCATTGGTAAAGAAAAACCAGAACTATTTTTAAATATAAGAAACAGGAATGAAGTATGCAATGACCCCATGTATATGTCATGGAAAACCTGTATCGATGAACTAGATGATCGTTTAATAGACAACGATGTACATAATATTGAACAGACACCAAATTTTCCTGTTGCTAATGAAAATGACATGGATGTTATAATACCTGTTGTAAATATAGAAAAGGTAAGGGGTGATGAAGTGCATGACGAGGAAAGTAGCCTTCTTAATATTTCGGACATCCCGATTATTGACATTTGCGACATAATTAGTCATTGTGCAGCAAATGAGACTCTGATCAGCTTGTCTGACTGTAATAAGGAAAATACTATAGAAGATGGGAATAACAAAAACACTATTTCTAAAATTAATGAAATACATACTATTACAGACGAAAATTGTACTGTAAATGGTGAAGCCCTTAATGTTTCAACCAAGATAATTAATGAAGGTAAGTTCCATTCATAAAAAATCTATTTTATTTAAAACATTATTAAACTATTTATTGAAACATTAACACATTACAATAGATGTGAACGAATCCAAAAGGCCTCGTTTACAATCAACCAGCGATGTCAGAGACATTTGAGGGAAACACTTACGCTGGCCATCAACAGAATCTGGTAAAAAAGCTACGAAGGAAAAAGAGAAATTGCCGTTTGCAATCACATGCTCGAAATGGAGAGCACATCAACAACAGATTAAGGAGGAAAAAGCACAAAAAGAATTGCAAATAAACGAAAGAATAATACAGCGAAAAATTAAACAGGAAGAGAATATGATAAGAAAACAGCAATTAAAAATAGAAAGAGAACGGAAACAAGAGGAAAAAGCAAAGATGAGAGAGGAAAAGGCCAAAGTACAAAAAGAGAATGCTGAGAAGAAAATTAAAGCCAAGGAAAGACAACTAAAACTGAAAGAAGAAAAGGCAAAAAGAATGAAGAAAAATGTAAATACATTTGGTAAACCATTATTAATAATGCAAGAAGCAATGGTATTAAGCGAAGAAGATGGGACCAATACAATCCCACTGGATTTAACAGTGTAATCTTGTAAAGAAAATAATTAAATTTAGAATAAATGAAAAAATAAATTATATAAGCACAATATTTCTTTCCCCGTTGCAACGTTTTAGATAGACTAAAGCAGCGAAGATCAGGTGGGCGGTCCGAGGACGCTAGCATCCATAGCCTCTTGTACGTGCTGCATGGAAGAGGGTGCTCGTAGCCAATGAACCGACGGGCATGCCACGGATAGGGAAAACTCTAGTAGTGTGCCCTTAGGACCTAAAGGTGAAGTTCTACGGCGCGTGGCTCGGCTCACCCAGGTTTGGCGAGTTGGCTTGGCGAGCGCGAGTCGGCGAGCCACGCGCCGTGGAACTTCACCTTAAGGGTACAAGCCTACACGCACACTACTAGAGTTTTCCCTATCCGTTGCATACCCGCCGTTTCGTTGGCTTCGAGCACCCCTTCCACGCAACACGTAGAAGCCGCTATGGATGCTAGCGCCCTCGGACCGCCCACCTGATCTTCGCTGGACTAAAGTGACCAGATGTTTTATGTTGGAATGCAGGACATGTAAATAAAAGCTTAACACAATCATAAGGACACCATTTTCTTAGTTTATTTAATTAATTATACAGGGTGTCCCACCTAAGACTGCACAGCCGGTTTTCTCCTAAAGTATTGCCGATAAAAATATAAAAAAAATAGGGAATTGCATGGATCGAGGGGGCCAATTAACTAGCGCGAACGAATTATTTTATCGATTATTATTTTAAAAGATACGATGGACAAGTTCGGTTTTTCAAATGGAACTATTTTTTTTGAACACCTGAGTTGATAGTGCGTTCCAAGACAAATTCAATAAGCTTTAATGTATACACTTTATTTTCACTGGTTTTTAAGATATTGCGCTTGCAACTTTACTGATTTTCACTGGAAGAAAACTGTCTGGTATAGCACGGACCGGGGACGGTCTTACTGGCTTCACGGGTGGCACTGCCTTTTGAAATAGATACCTACCTGCCAAAGGTCTACGCCAGGCCCAAAGCCTGGACAATTTTTTTCCGTCAGAAATGCTACTTAGGTAGGTACATCTGCGGTATCGAGAAGCGCACCGTTACTTTTATTTCGCACTTGCTTCTACGCTCGGATGGCCGGTTCTTTTGGGAGGGATGCAAGTTCGATTGGTTAGGATAGGAGGAGTGAAAGTTGCTAGACTAAATTTCAATCATAGGGAGCAGATTGTATCAGAACCATTCGGATTTGCATTCCTCACAAACGGCTGCTCTCTTGAAGAGGCCCTCTTGTTAACGTTAACGCTTGCTTTTGTTCTGATATTGAAGCTCGTGTTTATACTCGAGAGGACCACGCGTCGACAGCGGGCTACCCCTTTTCTTCCTGTGTCTCTCCACGAGCCGCGTTGACGGTGGATTGTAGGAGCGTAGATATCTGGATGCCAGTTATTGAATTCAGGAGACGATAGAAACATTTTATTACAAAACACACATGTACTATAATTAAAGTAAATCGTATTCCTCTCGGGCAGGAGTACTGATAATGATCGAACTTGCGCCCCACTTCGCGCAGACCAATTACACGGAGGGTAGTCGGGTCACACACTGCCCAAATGATACAGGGTAATTCTGGAGCAACGCCCGTCAAGGAGATGCGCTGGTACACCGTGGCGAGGACAGACCTTCGCATTGCCTCACCCGATTTTTATGTTTTTTTTCCGGAAAAAGGTACGAATCCTGGGCCGAACGTAGCGAATTGAAGTCGACCCTCCGCAGTCGAGGGTGAAATATCCATTACAGCGTATTAAGAGACCCTTTTCTTCATCGTATCGAAAGGGAAGTGACGCCAATGGATTCCTTATGTTTTTCTGACGAAAATCATACCAAATGTCATGCAAATCGGACTACTTTGACACAAGCTGTTTGTATTCCCTATGTAAAAGTTGTCCGATTTACATGACATTTGTAATGATTTTCATCGGAAAACCCCAAGGAATCCATCGGCTACACTTCCATATCCATACGATAGGGAATAACGAATTGTTTTATTTCTTAAAAAGGTAGGTACAGGCTGATTCTGGTGCTGCGCCCGTCACCCCGTCGCGAGGACAACACCCCGCAGTGCCCATAGAATGTTATGGCTTTTTTCGGAAAAAGGTACGAATCCTGGGCCGAACGTAGCGAATTGAAGTCGACCCTTCGCAGTTGAGGGTGAATTATCCATTACAGCGTATTAAGAAACCCTTTTCTTCATCGTATCGAAAGGGAAGTGACGCCAATGGATTCCTTATGTTTGTCTGATGAAAATCGTATCAAATGTCATGCAAATCGGACTACTTTGACACAAGCTATTTGTATTCCCTATGTAAAAGTTGTCCGATTTACACGACATTTGCCATGATTTTCATCGGAAATCCCCAAGGAATCCATCCGCGACACTTTCATATCCATACGATAAAAAATAAAGAATTATTTTATTTCCTAACCAGATTTGAAATTCCAACGCGTGTTTATACTTGAGAGATAAGGATTTATACTCGAGAGATAAGGAATCCGTCTTTAATTTGAAAGGAGGACGATGCAGGCGAAACCACGCGCACTCAACGGTGTACCCCTTTTCTTACTGTGTCTCTCCACGAGGCGTATTGTCGGTGGATAATTCTTTCCAATTCCTATATTTGTGGCATCTTTCTCGCGTGCGTCGGGACAAAAGCGAACTCAGAGCCAGACGAAAATTCATTCGCTCTTTACGATCGATAATTTATTATTTCTCCAAGAACGTTTCGACAATATCTGTTTGCCATATTTGTAAAGGCCAATAAAAATCGTGGTGACATTGTCCAGTCTGAGTTAATCCGTATATTGCTCTGTCGGTGGGAAGTGCGTACGATGACTTCGGACCCGTTCTATGCCTACCGCCGACGCGCGGAAAATCCGCTCATAAACCGCGACTCTGGCGAGACACCGCGGCCGATCAGTACGGGTAGTTTTTGGTAACCCGATGTGGCATCTTCCACCTCTATTTCATCAGTGTAATTCTGGAGGTACGCCCGTCACCCCGTGGCGAGGACAACACCCCGCAGTGCCCATCGAATTTTATGGCTTTCGACAATCGAAGGGTTTGGAATACCATTAAGAAGTGAGAAATGTTCAGGATTTCAAATGTTTGCTTCTTTTCTTCATCGTATCGAAGGGGAAGTGGCGCCAATGGATTCCTGGCGTTCCGTCGATGAAAATCATAGCAAATTTCATGTAAATCGGACTATTTTTAACCAAGTCAAATCAGCTTGAAATGATATAAATCGATATTCCATGGAATTTCCTTCATTATGGTCCGAATTACGTCGTTCTTAGTGTCAGCTTCATCGGCGAAACATAAGGAATCGATAGGTGTCGGTTTTGCAAAGATCTGATGAGAAATGCGCAAGTCGAAGATTTCTCACTTCTTATTAGGCACTCGAACCCCTTCGCGGGTGGAAAGCCATAAAATTCGGTTAGGCACTGCGAGGGATTGTCCTCGCCCCGGGGTACCAGGCCGCCGCATCTCCTTCACGGGCGCTGCTCCTTAATTACCCTGTATCTGGTTAGGAAATAAAATAATTCTTTATTCTTTATCGTATGGATATGGAAGTGTCGCGGATGGATTCCTTGGGGATTTCCGATGAAAATCATGCCAAATGTCGTGTAAATCGGACAACTTTTACATAGGGAATACAAATAGCTTGTGTCAAAGTAGTCCGATTTGCATGACATTTGATACGATTTTCGTCAGAAAATCATAAGGAATCCATTGGCGTCACTTTCCATTCGATACGATGAAGAAAGGGGTTTCTTAATACGCTGTAATGGATAATTCACCCTCGACTGCGGGGGCTCGACCTCAATTCGCTACGCGCGGCCCAGGAATCGTACCTTTTTCCGAAAAAAGCCATAAAATTCTATAGGCACTGCAGGGTGTTGTCCTCGCGACGGGGTGACGGGCGCAGCACCAGAATCAGCCTGTACTTACCTTTTTAAGAAATAAAACAATTCGTTATTCCCTATCGTATGGAAATGGAAGTGTCGCCGATGGATTCCTTGGGGTTTTCCGATAAAAATCATTACAAATGTCGTGTAAATCGGACAACTTTTACATAGGGATTACAAATAGCTTGTGTCAAAGTACTCCGATTTGCATGACATTTGGTACGATTTTCGTCAGAAAAACATAAGGAATCCATTGGCGTCACTTCCCTTTCGATACGATGAAGAAAAGGGTTTCTTAATACGCTGTAATGGATAATTCACCCTCGACTGCGGAGGGTCGACTTCAATTCGCTACGTTCGGCCCCGGATTCGTACCTTTTTCCGAAAAAAGCCATAACATTCTATGGGCACTGCGGGGTGTTGTCCTCGCGACGGGGTGACGGGCGCAGCACCAGAATCAGCCTGTACCTACCTTTTTAAGAAATAAAACCATTCGTTATTCCCTATCGTATGGATATGGAAGTGTAGCCGATGGATTCCTTGGGGTTTTCCGATGAAAATCATTACAAATGTCATGTAAATCGGACAACTTTTACATAGGGAATACAAACAGCTTGTGTCAAAGTAGTCCGATTTGCATGACATTTGGTATGATTTTCGTCAGAAGAACATAAGGAATCCATTGGCGTCACTTCCCTTTCGATACGATGAAGAAAAGGGTCTCTTAATACGCTGTAATGGATATTTCACCCTCGACTGCGGAGGGTCGACTTCAATTCGCTACGTTCGGCCCTGGATTCGTACCTTTTTTCGGAAAAAAACCATAAAAATCGGGTGAGGCAATGCGAAGGTCTGTCCTCGCCACGGGGTACCAGCGCATCTCCTTGACGGGCGTTGCTCCAGAATTACCCTGTATCATTTGGGCAGTGTGTGCTACCCGACTACCCTCCGTGTAATTGGTCTGCGCGAAGTGGGGCGCAAGTTCGATCATTATCAGTACTCCTGCCCGAGAGGAATACGATTTACTTTAATTATAGTACATGTGTGTTTTGTAATAAAATGTTTCTATCGTCTCCTGAATTCAATAACTGGCATCCAGATATCTACGCTCCTGCAATCCACCGCCAACACGGCTCGTGGAGAGACACAGGAAGAAAAGGGGTAGCCCGCTGTCGACGCGTGGTCCTCTCGAGTATAAACACGAGCTTCAATATCAGAACAAAAGCAAGCGTTAATGTATTCCGTGCGAGAGAAGGTGGGCATTGCTGTGAAGAGGGCCTCTTCAAGAGAGCAGCCGTTTGTGAGGAATGCAAATCCGAATGGTTCTGATACAATCTGCTCCCTATGATTGAAATTTAGTCTAGCAACTTTCACTCCTCCTATCCTAACCAATCGAACTTGCATCCCTCCCAAAAGAACCGGCCATCCGAGCGTAGAAGCAAGTGCGAAATAAAAGTAACGGTGCGCTTCTCGATACCGCAGATGTACCTACCTAAGTAGCATTTCTGACGGAAAAAAATTGTCCAGCCTTTGGGCCTGGCGTAGACCTTTGGCAGGTAGGTATCTATTTCAACAGGCAGTGCCCGCCGTGGAGCCAGTAAGACCGTCCCCGGTCCGTGCTATACCAGACAGTTTTCTTCCAGTGGAAATCAGTAAATTTGCAAGCGCAATATCTTAAAAACCAGTGAAAATAAAGTGTATACATTAAAGCTTATTGAATTTGTCTTGGAACGCACTATCAACTCAGGTGTTCAAAAAAAATAGTCCCATTTGAAAAACCGAACTTGACCATCGTATCTTTTAAAATAATAATCGATAAAAAAATTCGTTCGCGCTAATTGATTGGCCCCCTCGAACCATGCAATTCCCTATTTTTTTTATATTTTTATCGGCAATACTTTAGGAGAAAACCGGCTGTCCAGTCTTGGGTGGGACACCCTGTATAATAAAGACATACTTCTGATAAATTAAAACAAAATTAGAAACACTTTATCATAAGAAAAAATTATCTACAAAGAATATCAATAATAACTATGTGGATATATATTTTTACTTTGTGCCACTAAGAAAATATTAAAAAGGTTACATATCCAATCCGGGACACTTTCTCAGACAGTTTTCAATGCGGGACAAACAATTCAAATCCGGGATAGTTCCACACTTTAGGGTAGACATATCCTCACATTATTTGCGGCCTGGGCCCATAACCTGTTGCACCGTTTTCTGGCAATGAAGACTCCATACGGTTTTAGTTTTGATGCAATAAACTATATTTTAACAAAAAATAACTTAATTTAGGTATCTACTATAGCTAATAAAGTCTTTTACTTGTCTAGCCAAACACCCGTCCATCTATTGGTTCTGAACTGTCCATCTGCTAGCCCTATTGTCCATCTAATGGTGATACGGGGTATGAATAGAATTTTCATAATTTTACCCTTATATACATTAATTTTTTTACTTGCAGTTATTTTTTTCTTTAAATTTGTACATTTTTACGTGCAAAGCTTTTGATTTTTGTTTAATACAACAGATATTACTAAGAAACACCTTGATGTAAACTTCGGAATTAGCTAAACTGTCCCGCTACTGGCCTGTTTACCCTACAAGCGCCTCAGAGTTTGTCCCCGCGAATGAATTACCACGATTCTTGAAAACAGTGATAGGAACAAAAATTAAAGGCAAAGCAGCCAAAGTATTGGAGTACAAAGAAGTAGATACTTTCGATAAATTAAAGGACATCTTAACTTCCTTATTTGTAGACGAAAGATCAATAGGAGCGGTTGGAGCAGAGTTTCATGCCTGTCACCAACGAGAAGGCGAAAACGTAAAATTATTCGCGTGTAGAGTAGAAGAATTAGCTGGGGAATTATCTGAACTATCAGTAAAACCGGAGAACAGTGACGAAGTAAATAACGCATTAACAGAATCTGTGCAAGAACGCGCCCTAGATGTTTTCACCCTCGGGTTGAATATAAAACTAAGAACGATCATAAGATCTCGAAACTATGCAACGTTAAACGCAGCTATAGCCGCCGCTATAGAGGAGGAGCAAGCGATGGGTCTAAACACCTCGCGAAATTACAGGAAATTCGGTAATCAGCCCAAAGGAAGGGAAGGAACAAACGTACCGCGCTGCGACCGTTGTAATAAATTAGGACATTTAGCAAGGAATTGCTATACGCGGTTAAGCATGCCGCGAGAAAACTATCCGACGCAACAAACGACTGTAAAAAGAGAAGTACAGCGCGTCACCATGGTCTGCCACTATTGTAAAAAACCGGGACATCAAATCAGAGAATGCAGGGCTAGAGAAAGAGCAAACGGACGAGAATATAGACCGTGTTATACGAACACAAACTACAGACGTGAAGATACCAGACAGAATTGTAACAGAACTCCGGGTCGAGAACAATCTAACGAAAATCAAGATTCCCCTACCGCGAGCCGCGGAACAACCGACGATAGACAAATGAATGCAGGACCTAGAGTAGAATCATATCGAGCGAACATGGTAGTGACATCACAGTTCGAAAACACAATCGAAATTAGAGCGCCGGAATTAATAAAGGAAAAGGCAAATATGTTAGTCGACACCGGTGCCGACATTACGTTAATAAAGATAGGAAAGGTGCTGGACGATGTCCGCGCCGAGGACGAAGTAGTCTCCTTGCGAGGCATAGCCCCTATGGAAATTAAAACGCTGTGTCTAGTTCATTTAAACATAAAAGTCGGAAATAAAACGGTAACGCACCCTTGCCGGTTAGTCAGAGACGACTTTCCCTTAGAAGCAGACGGAATCCTAGGACAGGATTTTATGGCTAAACACGATGTCTGCATCCGAGCGAACCTAGGAATAGAGTTGTACGGAATACAATTCCCCTACTCAGGAGGAGAAAACGTAACTCTAAAACCGCGATCAGAGACCATTCTTCTAGCTAGGACGACAGATAAGGGCGAAGGTATAGTAGAAGGACAATCGATTAAGCCAGGAGTGATCATAGGAAATACACTAACAGTAGGCCGAAACGGGAGATGCGTAATAAGCGTATTAAACACTACTACGGACGAAGTCCTCATCAACACACCAACCGTGACGCTACAAACGCTGACGAGCGATGACATTGACCCGACAGACGCGACTTGCGACAAGGAGAGCGACACACCGACGTACGTGGTACACGCCGTACACGGGAGAAATAGAATGCAAATCTTGCGTGAAAATCTTAGAACGGAACACCTGAATAAGGAAGAGGAGGCCAGCCTACGCGGGCTGTGCGAGAAGTATAATGAAATATTCGCTTTAGAAGGAGACAAGTTAGGGTACACCACGAAGGCGGAGCACTCGATTACCCTAATCCCAGGTACTAAACCTATATACGTAAAGCCGTACAGATTGCCACAAGCGCATAAAGAAGAAGTAAATAGACAAGTTCAGGAAATGGTAAGAGAAGAAATAATTAGACCAAGCGCCAGTCAATGGAACTCCACTTTGCTAGTAGTTCCGGAAAAAACCAGACGCTTTAGGAAAACGCAGACTCAGGGTGGCAGATCTTCGGCAAGTGAACGACGCAACGATAGGCGACTCGTACCCCTTACCAAATATAACAGATATTTTAGACCAATTAGGCGGAGCAAAATATTTCTCAACCTTAGATTTGGCGTCAGGATTCCATCAAATAGCTATGAAAGAGGAAGATCGAGAGAAAACGGCATTTTCGACACCTTACGGCCATTTCGAGTATAATAGAATGCCGTTTGGGCTTAAAAACGCTCCCGCGACATTCCAAAGATTAATGAACACCATACTATCGAGCCTACAGGGAATAAAATGTTTCGTGTATTTAGATGATATAGTCGTCTACGGACGCTCGTTGAAGGAACACCAAGATCGTCTAGAACAGGTATTTGAACGTATACGCGAGAGTGGCTTAAAACTTCAACCTAACAAATGTGAATTTCTACGAAAAGAAACCGTGTACTTAGGTCACGTGATAACCGAAAACGGCATGAAGCCGGACCCTTCGAAACTCGACGCTGTACGAAACTTTCCGATACCTAAAAGAGTCAAAGACGTACAATCTTTCTTAGGCTTGGCTGGATATTATAGGAGATTAATAGACCATTTTTCACAAATCGCGAAGCCTTTGACACAACTATTAAAGAAAGACCAAGCATTCAGATAGACCGCACAGGAGCAAGAAGCCTTCGAGATACCGAAGGAAAAATTAACAACGGCACCGATACTACAATACCCTGATTTCTCGAAACCATTCGTTCTGACAACAGACGCTTCCGGAAAGGCAATAGGAGCGGTATTATCGCAGGGAAAGATAGGACAAGATTTGCCAATAGCGTACGCAAGTAGGGTGCTAAACAAAGCGGAAGAGAACTATAGTACCATTGAAAAGGAATTGTTGGCCATCGTATGGGCGACACAACATTTCAGACCATATGTATACGGCACTAAATTTAAAATCGTGACAGATCATAAACCACTAACTTGGCTTTTTAACGTAAAAGACCCCGGCTCTAGATTAATGAGGTGGAAATTGAAATTAGCAGAGTACGATTATACCATAGAATATAAAACGGGAAAGACAAATAAAAACGCGGACGCCCTCAGTAGAATGTTCGCGATTACGCGAGGAACAAAGCGCAAACTCAGCACAGAAACACTAACCGTCGCCAGTGAACGCACGAGCGAAGAAGACGAGACCCGATCAGAAGAAGAAACGAGCGATACGACATATACGGAGGACGATAAAAACCGAATACTACGCGAATTCTACGACACTCCCTTAGGTGGACATTTAGGGGTAAAACGGACCTTGGAACGTATAAAATTAAATCATTCGTGGTCAGGTATGCGACAAGACATAGAAAAGTATATCTCCAGATGCGAAAAATGTCAGAAAAATAAACTAACGAGAATAACCAAAGCTCCCATGGTAATTACAGACACTCCCATGGAACCATTCGAGAAATGCGCACTAGACATAGTAGGACCTTCACCCGAGACAAACAGACGAAACAAATACATACTAACCTTTCAAGATCTATTAACCAAATACAGTAAAGCCATACCCCTCGAGAATCAAGAAGCAAACACTGTAGCAAAGGAATTCGTCACTAGGATAATTTGCGAATACGGTATACCACAACGTGTGCTGACCGATCAAGGAACCAATTTCCTAAGCCAAATATTCAAAAATGTCTGCAAACTGCTCAAGATTGAAAAAATTCAAACCACGGCCTACTACCCACAATCAAACGGAGCTCTAGAAAGAAGCCATTGTACACTGGCAGAATACTTAAAAAAATTTATCGCGGAAGACCAGACTGATTGGGATGAATGGCTACCATACGCGATGTTTACTTACAACACTACCCCGCACACGTCCACTAGCTACACACCATACGAACTCATTTCCGGGAGGCAAGCTACCTTGCCGACCTCACTAAACCAGGCACCGCGATTAACATATACCTATGACCAATACGCTGAAGAATTACGAGAAAGACTACGGTCTACAAATAGCATTGCGCGCGAAACTATAGGGATTAATAAAGACAAGTCAAAGACACAATACGACAAAAAGACAGCAGACAGGTCCTTCAAAATCGGGGACCAAGTGCTACTACACGACGAGACTGTGAGACGCGGACGATCAAAGAAATTAACGCCCGCATGGATAGGCCCGTACACGATCCAAAACACGCACGATAATAATAATTACACTATAAATAAGGGACGACCAACGCTTTGCGTACACGCAAACCGACTTAAACATTTTATTGAATAGGGTAGGAATAGGAAATGGTCGCAATCGTGAAGGGAAGTAAGTAAATTAATAAAAGTAGAAGGAATATATATTTAGTGAACATACCGATAAAATTACTATTTTAAAATTCATCAAAAAATTCTATATATTCTAGAAAAGTCCAAGGGTCACGGCGCGTGAAGGGCCCGATAAATCGATCCCCATAGCGTTCTAGAACAATAACCAGACGCGAAAGAATTAAAATAGAGAATTCCACTAGGGACAAACAACACTAAGCGACGAAAACATAAGAAACTCACCAAACAAGGATCGAATCCCCCACGAATCCTCACCATCCAAGAACGATTCGTTCTCCTCACGATACCGCCGTATGTCACGTCGATATGCGCGCACCGCGCGCCGGTAGTCAAAATTCATAAATCCCGGCGGGGCCGGATATTCCAACCACTAGAAGAAAGAAATTAAAATTTTTAACACAAACTCCACAACCCCACGCACGTCACGGAGACACTAAACAGTAATACACCCACCAATAGAAACATCGCGATCTCGCGAGGGATGTCTAAAAGCGACAGCATAGCGAAGAATGAAACGAAATAAGAAGCGACGAGACAATCGAGTCCCTACGAAGACGAACTGTCCTACGTTAGCAAAATTATATCTCGTGCACGCATAGCACTCACACGACGAAAAGACTTCACGACTAACAAAACGAAGCGCCGACTACACCTCCACATTATATTTTACAGGATTACCGTCCTACAAACGATGATACTACTAGTAAGAGGGACAACCCCTGACACAGACTTCGCCATAAAAGAATTTCAAGACCACCCAGGCATTTATTTCGAAAACATAGGCGAACTACAGATTTACCGAGATAGTTGGAAATTAATACTACACGTAGACATATCTTACATTTACCGACGCGAATCAAATCTCCAGGCAGCACTATATGACATACTTGCTCAATGTAAAACACCTTCTACCAATAACTTACAAAAATTCTGTAAAACGTTCGGCACGAAAATTCAAAGCAAAGTAGACCGTGTATCCCAACTGCTTACTTACGTCCAACAAACCATAAGCTCCGCACCAAAACAGCGTCGCGGACTAATAGACGGATTACGCTACATAGGCAAATCACTATTCGGGCTAATGGATTCAGAAGATAGAAAGAAAATCAATAACCAAATAGACATCCTAAAAAGGCAGGACAGTAGATTAAAAAATACTATCAAGGGACAAATGCAAATTGTAAGGGCTAACGCCGAGCTCCTCAATGAAACTATACACAACGTACAGGAAAACGAAAAAACACTTTTAAACGCGACTTGGCAACTACAATACCTACTCCAACAGACAACTGACATTACTAAATTTCGAGAGACAATGGATGAACACCTCATACTAATAAATAGCGTCGCGGAAACACTTCTACGCGACACTCAAGACTTATTAGAATTCATTATGGATATAAAGAAAGGAGTCTTAAACCCACGACTGATACCACCAGCACAAATCATAACTTACCTCACTTCCGCACTAGCACACATACCGCAAGGACTAAACTTCCCCACCGGACTAAAGTTAGAAAACATGCACGTCTTGTACGAAATCCTTACACTTTCTGCATTTTCGGATACCAAATCAATTACTGTGATACTAGATATTCCGTTGCTAAACGCGAAAAAATTCAAATTAAGCAAGGTACACCCAGTACCCACAAAGATAAATGAATCATTCTACGCGTATATAGAACCCCTCGACTCCTACGTGGTACTTGAAACCTCGGTGCAAGATTACATACAGATGAGCAAGCAGGACCTATCAAAATGTAAGACTATAAACGATCTATACCTCTGTACCTCTAACCACCCGATATACAAAGCGATACCATACGGACCATGCGAAGTACAGTTGTACACCAAATTAACAAAAAAATCGAACAATTGTAAAATACGAATTATGACACTGAACCACACCATCCTGATAGAATTACAACAACCAGGCGCATGGATTTATATTGCACCAAACCCGATACAATTAGCAGCAACTTGCGACGGTAAGGGCACAAACATGTATAGTATTAAGGACTCTGGTATAATAACGATAAGAAATAAATGTACCATCACTACCGCCGAATTTACAATAGAAACCGGAAAACAATACGGAATAGAAAAAACATGGAACTACTTACCTGGTTACAATTTGTCGCTAGACGAAATCACACTTCCACAGACCACTGTAAACTCGTATCGTAACACAAATTTCGAACTAAAAAGGATAATAAAACACCCAGAAGAACTAAATAAAGTCAGCAAAAAATTAGAAGACTTACAAACCGACTTAGAAAAACCCGAGATTATACCAACCGAGTATCACTACAGCTTCTTTACACTATCCTCGATAACGGAATCATAACAGTTACACTATGTATCTTTACACTCTACAAATGTATTGTACACTTCAAAGCGAGAGCACCACGACATTGTACAACGGACAACACAAGTCGCGACAAAACCACACAAAAACCCGAAGCAATAATTAAAATAGTTAGTAAGGAAGGAACGTCTTCCACCAGTTCCCTTTGAAACATTGTAACCACTATACAAATCGTTATCATCAACAAAAATTATAACGTTGTTATACAAGTATTATCAAATGTAAACTAATATTCGCACGTACCGAATTACTATTATAATCTAGCTTAAAATCCATATTAACAGACCGCTAAGAAAAGCTATGGCTTTTCCTCCCTTAGGGGGAAGGGATGTTGTACCCAGGCAACGCCCAAGCACACGTGTCACCGCTATACATTATACATATTATATTACGTTCGTTACGAAACGTTCGAGACGTTTCCAAGCTAAGATAGCCGCTAAACAACCGAATCTGCAAAATCAGCAATATGCGAACGCATCGCACAGTGGTCCCAAATCGCCAAAAGCTGGCCAAAATTCAGTTTTTGAAGTATATAGCAGCTTTTTGCTATTATAGCAGATTTGTTGTATATGTATCAGTGCATCAAATGCCGCTTGAATTTCTTAAATATATTGATTGGTTATTGAGATATAGGCTGTCAAAGTTGACGAAATTTCATGCTCCTTAATGTCTTGAAAATGGGAGCATGTTTAATGTGTCAGAGAAAATTTATCTGAAAAGATCCATATGTGCAACAGTTTACCATTAAAGTAGACGTTATAAACATAAACTTTCCACAGAAACAAAGTAAAATATCTTTGAATTTGCCCTTGTAATTCCCTTCTCAATGTGTCATAAATCTAAGTCATGTTTTAAACAAATGGAAGGAAAACAGAGATGAGTGTCACCGAGTGTCACGCTGTAACAAGTTTCTTGATATAAAGTAATATGTCAAGTATGATATCCAATTGTGAAAATTTGCGGAAATTTGCGGTTTTTTAAGATATTTAAATTTAAAGTGCCAAGTAGGGGTATCAACGCTATCTACACTCTGTCCCACCAGAGCGTATTTATGATATCTCTGCAAAATTTAATATATTTGTAAAAAATGTAATATGAGATAAAAAATTTATCGAAAACACCAGTTTGATCTTACTTCATAATGGGTCCAAGATTATAACTTGACAATGTTTCGGTTTGAAGCGTCCAGTTCAATACAGGAAGACCACTTTCAAAAGATCTGCTTTTTCAATGATTTAAACAAAACTAACATTCTATTAGCCAATGATAGAAGAAGGATATTCCCCCAGACGTGTTCGAAATGGTTTCGGATACCGAAGAAATAATATATTTAGTTCAGAGGAAAGCACATCCGATTCTGATGATTCTGAATGAGAATATAAATAAAGACAGATTAGTATATGAATAAAACAGCATTCTTTATTTTAAACAACACTTATAATCCATAATTCCCTTTTATTATTTTCGACGATATATTTGACCTACGTGATCCATTAAACGTAGAAATTAGAGCTCTTACTTTTGACCCGTCGCACAGTGGTCCCAAATCCCGAAAACGTGGCCAAAAGTCCAAAAATGAAGTTTCTATATAAGGAACTTTCACTATTGGGTTCGCTAGTAAATCGCTTTGGAAATTTATTTTGGGAGTTGCTATGTAACGAGCGTTATTATTTTGTTTTAAAATCAATGTCGAATGTATCTCTCGCACGCGTCCCATCGAGCGTTCGGAAAAGGCGAAAAATAATATTGTATTTCGCAGTGCACTGTGAGTCGTGTAGTATATCAATTTTAATTTGGTAAAATGAATTTATCTACTGAAGGTATGTACAATTAAAATATGTAAACCAAAGTTTAAAATAGTAACGTACTTAGTAACAAATTAGCAAGAAATTCTTTGAAAATTATTGAAGTCGCGAAAAGGAGAATTACATTCAAGCAGAGAAACAGTTTGTTGTTCTTCATTGTTCTGTCACGAGACCTATTAAACGTTATTATATGAACATTTTACTATAAAACTACGTAAAAATTGGCTGCGGATAGCTGCGGATGCGGATTCTGTGCAACTTTTTATTCAACGTTGTAGAAATCTGCCAAAAGGAAACAATGAAGTTATATTTTTATTATAATGGACGTTATTAAGAGCCTTTCAGCAGAAAAACTGCGTCACTTAAATTTTGTATGCAAATGGGGATGCGATGGCACTTCTGGTCAAAGCACTTACAAACAAAAATTTACTGACGAAGACGGTAAAACATCAGATGCTAGCATTTTTGTTATTTCTCTCGTGCCCTTGTCCGCCATATTTGAGTCGCCATTTTGCTTTTCAAAATTTTAAGTTTAGAGTTTTGATCAGCGACCTTAGAAATACCCCCAAAAAAAACATTTTGCGAGTACGACTAACAACTCTTCTTGTATACTTGTCCGCCATATTGGATTCGCCATTATATTTACTTTTAAGTTCAGAATCGTAGTCAGCGAACCCAAAAACATAAAAATACCAGTTTTCATGCAAATCGAACGAAGTTATGAGTTTTGGCCACGTTTTCCGGATTTGGGACCACTGTGCGTCGGGTACCCGGGTAGCCGGAAATTACCCGAAACAACTTCAAGCCATTGAATGTGGTATTGTTCAATCATATTTGGCTAACATCAGACTATACCACAGACAATACTACATTCAATGGCTTGAAGTTGTTTCGGGTAATTTCCGGCTACCCGGGTACCCGACGGGTCAAAAGTAAGAGCTCTAGTAGAAATGGAGTTTGTCACTGAAGTCCGAAAAAATTTTCAAAAACGTTTGGAAATTAACATCGTTATATTAAATTCGATATTCTAATTATATAATTTTAGTAAAAAATCAAAGAATCCATTTTCACAAAAATTAAAACCAACGTTTACACCAGTAATATTAGATTCGCCATTTTGTTTTTTGGAATTTTGAACCCAGATTCGTAGTCAGTAACCTCAAACACCTTAGTATACCAAGTTTCGTCCAATATGATGTGTTTCTGATATACGCGTCCGCCATATTGGATTCGCCATTTTGTTTTAAAAAATTTGAAGTTCAGAGTCATAGTCAGCGACCTGAAAAACGTCAGGATATCAATTTTCGTGCAGATCTATCAATTTTTTAATATGCACGTCCGCCATATTGGATTCGCCATTTTGTTTTAATAAATTTGAATTTCAGATTCCTAATCAGCGACCCCAAAAACCCCCGAGCACCGATTTCTGACTAAATTGAAGTACGTTTTGATGGGTTTGCCGCTTTTTAACGATTTGGGACCACTGTGCATCGCTGCGACCGGACATGATAACGCGTACCACGCCCAGGAGGGAGATAAAAACCAATCCGACACCGCTAAACGAGGATTCTAGACCCGACTCTCGACCTGTTAACATGGCTAAAACTCTTGTACACCTCAGACTAGTTTAGTTAAAGTTTGAATAAAGACTTAGTCTCTGAATTTAAACGTACTTGGTGTAGTTCACCCAGTAGATCCTAATCTTTTGTTCACTCCCGAACCTACGATATCGCCAAATCCCGTACCAGCCTTGCAACCCATCACGTAAGGCACAACAACGTTTTAGAAACGTACTTTGCAGACGTTTTAAAAACGTATTGTGCAGACGTTTTAAAAACGTCCAGAATACGCTTTGGTTACGTCAAGAAAAAGGGGATTGTAAGACATTTTTAAAAACGTTTTGGTTAGGTCTGGAAGAAGCGTTTAAAATATGTTTTTAAGACATCTGTGTGTTATTTTAGAGATTAGTTAAAGGAAACCAGGGCTTGTAACCGCTGTCTAAATAACCCTAAATAACCCAAACTATCCACGAAGTATGGATAGATCGAACAGATAAAGCCTAATTAGATCTACATACATACAAATGTTTATGAATGCTCCTAGAACAATGGAAAACACAAAACAGATGCATTTGTTTAAATGTTTGTGACCAAATGTTTGCAAACAGGTTTTATACAGTTTTTATATTGTTTTCATACAGTTTTTATATAGCTTTCATAATGTTCTTGTACAGTTTTTGTATATTTGTTTTAGTATTTGCGGTCAAAAGTGTGTAGTTCTAGGTTAGGGTTTATGGAGGTTTGTTTCTTCAGCGAAACTGTGTTACCGACCTGTAATTTGAGGACTGAATTTAGCGTCCTCTACTCATCAACAGCGTCTAACTCATGAACTACTCTAAAGTGTGTGAAATGTTGCATGCGTGCTGCACCCGTTATACTATTAGTGTTTTTAGTCTTCATTAAGCGAGCTACGTGTTCCGTGTTTGTTGTTTTTCAATTACCTTGAAGAGATTTGAGTAATTATTTCAATTCGAGTAGCTTCCCAGATAGCACAATGGCGTTTTAAAGACGTCTTCAAAACGGTACTGGTTAGGTGTAATATAAATTTAACCAACTAAATAGCTTTCAAAATAAGATCGAACTTAATAAGAATTCATTTTATTTATTTAATTACAATTACAATTTTAAGTATAATTACATACAAAGACAGAGACAAAGTTTGATCGTCTTCATCGGTCAAACATATCAAGATTTTGAAGACTTCCAAGATGATCAAGACTTTCAAGACGCATCGAGACTTTTAAGCTTCGAATCATGTTCGAAGTGATTAGATTTTTCGTCATATATACAGATTTGAAGCGATTGGAAGTGCTTCAGATCCCATCAAGATCGAGCTAATCCCTCACTATATCATACTATCTACGGAAATGAAATTTCCATTAAAATTTTTTTGGAAACTGCTTTCTTATCAGTTGCCCTCTTCAACCAGTTCTGGATTAACTCCTCAGTTTCTTTTTTGAATTGTCCTACGTTTGCTTCATTCGCAGCATCTTGAACAAGAATTTGAATGAAACATTATACATTAAATTCCACAGTAATCAATATCAGCAACAGTAAAATAAAGGTGATAATTACCTATCATAAACTTCGCTATTGTTAATTGGTGGAGTGGCGTTTCTTCCCTTATCGCCCCAGTCAGCTGTACAGCATTGCAATGTCATTCGTTATTAAAGATGACAGCGTCCGCTTAATGAAATTGTAATTGCTGGACCCACCAAAAATCCCCAACTCGCAAACCTGAAATATAAAAATTATTTAACATTACCAAATGAACTATTATTTCGGGTAAAGTTGCCGATGGACTGGGACCTCGCCAATTTCGATGAGATTCAGATATGTTGTCAAGGTCGTTATTCTCAACAACATTTCCCTTTAAACTTTTTGGCGGTCGCCCTTAGTTTCAGACAGAGTTGGGCATAATCAATTACAAACGTAATTGATTACGTAATCAATTACTTTCATTACAATTACAGAGTAATTCCGATTAAAAAGTAATTGCAGTTACATGTAATTTCAATTACAACGTAATTGCTCTACACAATTACGATTGTAATTGCCAAATGTAATTGCAGGGCAGTGACAGTTACAATTATAATTGTGCAGAGCAATTACAATTACAACTACAATTGTAATTGTCAGATGTAACTGTGGGGCAATTACAATCACAATTGTAATTGTGCAAGGCAATTACGATTACAATTACAATTAACAAATAGTGGTTGCTGCGAAAACAATAGCATTTTTTAAAGGTTTTGTTATAGATACCAAATTATAGGTCAGTCATAACTTTATCAAACTGGTGCAAAAATAATAATTTCAGTAAAGGATTATAAATTGTAAATAAATTAAAAGCATCTATGATGAAAGAAATATTAAATCTTGTATTCGTTAATATTTTGCTCCTAAAAATAATAATATACAGTAGGTAGGCTATGCCGATTCTGGACCAAATTCGGGCGAGGGGGTGAGGCGGGGCGGGAGGTACCGCGCTCTTGCACGAGATGGGCGAGGGGGTGAGGTGGGGAGGGGGTACCGAGTTCGTGGGTGAGGGGATGACGTCACAGGAGAGGGGGATTCCAAAATGGCGTCGACCGAGTTCGTTGGTGAGGGGGGTGACGTCACAGGGGAAGGGGGATTTCAAAATTTTCAAAATGGCGTCGCGCGCGCAGGTCGAGTTCGTGGACGAGGGGGCTGACGTTACAGGGGAGGGGGTGGATTTTCAAAATTTCAAAATGGCGTTGCGCGCATTTCGTATTGGCGCCACCTATTGGACGTTTAAGGTACTTTGGGTCCGCGTCGGTATTTGGGCCCGCCTTGGTAAATTTTCCAGATTTTTCATACATTTCGTATTGGCGCCACCTGTTGGATGTTTAAGGTACTTTGGGCACGCGTCGCCGCCGCGCAATCTCCGTACGCGTGCGGGGATCGGTGCGCAGGCGCGACCGCAACCGATTCGTGGGAATTCAAATCGCGTCTTCGATTATGATTTCTGAGAAAGAGGGTGGACCAGGAGAAAAGATTTTTCTGAGAAACAATAAGGAATCATGGCGCGCGACAGGATTGAACGCGTTATGACACCTACGTGCACGCGCTTCATGCCGTGTGTATATTTGAATCGTGGGACCGGTACAGCGCACGTGCAATGATGTATACATATAGCAATAATTATTGTAAATCAATCATCGCGATAGCCCATGGAATAAACATTGTCGTGCGTTTTTCATGCCATGTGTTTATATTTGAATCGTGGGACCGGTACAGCGCACGTGCAATGATATAAACATAGAGCGATAATTATCGTAAATCAATCATCGCGATAGCCCATGGAATAAACATTGTACCGCGCTATGCCGTGTGTTTATATCCGAGCAGGATTGAACGCGTTTTTGGTGCCTACGTGCACGCGCTTCATGCCATATGTTTATATTTGAATCGTGGGACCGATACAGCGCACGTGAAATGATATAAACATAGAGCGATAATTATTGTAAATCAATCGTCGCGATAGCCCATGGAATAAACACGACATTGCATTCGATGATGATTTCTGAGAAAGAGGGTGGTACATGATTTCTGAGAAATCATAGAGTGAACCGCACCATGCCGTGTGTTTATATTTTAACCGTGGGACCGATACAGTGCACGTGCAATAATGTATACATATAGCGATAATTATTCGGGGAAAAGTTCCGAGTATTTTCTCGATCGAGGAGGCTGTAAGTTAATCGTCGCGATAGCCAATGGAGTAAACACGACATTGCACCGCGCCATGCTGTATGTTTATAGTAGGTAAGTGGAAGCGGGACAGCGACCGTGTAAGGGTGAAAAGAGTTCGATATAGGCCCATGGGCATCTGATTTATACTATACCAATGTCAGTACCTCCACGATGCTCGCGTCATCGTCTTCCGATGACGATACCGATGGTGGGGCGAGCCCTTTATCGACGTCGTTGCAGTTGGATGAAAAATCACTGACGATCGAGAGACATAAGATCTGCGACGCGTTAAGCCCACCATCATTATCCGAGACGTCGTGGATCAGCATCTTTCGACACGGATTTATGCAATTGACGCGTGAACATCGTCAATTGCTACGCCATATCGCGCGATATAGTACTGTGAGCAAGTGCACATTATATTGCATCGTTGGTGATAAGGACGTGTATCTTAAGCATACGAAGTACTTTACCGCGGTCGTGTGTACACCGTTAACGCTTCTGCAGGACATTGAGAACGGTACGATCGAAGTGTACAAAGTGTTGTGTCCTCGAACATTGACTATTACCGTGGACTCGTTTTTGTGTCATGAATTAGCAAGATTTTTGGATGAGCACCCGACACCGATTGTGCGACGACAATCGAAGCGTATCATTTTGCCGTTGGGTTTCCGATATCCGAACACGGACCACGTCACCTGGAAGAGCCGTATCACCCATTCGGCACTATTCGTGCGTGTCTGGTAGACAAAAGTATTTGGGAATAAGTGAACATGGAGGTGTTCATGGACACGTACAGGGTTTTATCCCGGATGTCCAGTCTTTTACGCTCTGTTGCGGAATTCCAAGACTGGGCGGATCAATGCGACACGAGCCTGCAGCTCATCATCGAATACCAGAGCAGCGGCGGAGTGTCAGTGGCCGCGCAACAACGCCTGGTGTCGTTAATCGCGCGTACGAAGACATTACGTACGATCGTGCGGGCACGGTTTTCGCTAGTAGGGCTCGGGGTGTCGGGTCGATCGACGGTACCTAAGGTCGTATGGGAGGATGTCGAAACCGCGTTTCGGAATCGTATTTCGACTGGTGCTGTCATTAACGTGGGTTACATCGATCTGCGTCAATTTTTGGAGGGTGCCCGACGAGTGGTGCTCTCGCGAGTGACAGGCGCTATCAGGGAACATTCTGGTGTATCCGTCAATACGGTCCTGAACGCGGAGTTTATTTTAAACGAGAATATCGATATGAAAAGTTTCGGTACGCGAAATCGTGTACTATCAATGACTTCGAACGTGCGTGAGTGGTATTCGAAGCACGTGGTCGCTCCCACGTTAGTGGCGATCGAGAAATTCCAAGATCGCGACAGTGGATGGGCTCTGAGGGCTGTACTAAACCTCATAATAAACATTAACAAGCATAACCCTCTTCGCGCCGGCTGCGACGTATCACTTCCGCGCGAGGTCATTCGTAAAAGGGCAGTGGTGAACGTAAAGAGTAGAGACAATGCGTGCTTCTTGTGGGCAGTCATCGCCAGTTTATACCCTGCTTCTACGCATGGGGATAGGGTCGCGTCATACCAACACTACTCGGAGGTGCTTCGCACGGACGATGTGACGCTTCCCGTGACGTTGGACCAGCTAGCGAAGTTCGAGAGGTTGAACGACGTGTCGGTGAACGTGTACACCTGGACCGACAAAAGCTGCATGCCACTGCGTCTAACTGAGTATAAGCGAGAGAGACACGCGAACCTGCTACTGGTGCAGGATCCCAAGGAGCCCAAACGGTATCATTTCGTGTGCATTCGCAGCATGTCGAGACTGATATCGAAACAACTCGGCAATCATGGACATCAAGTATTCGTTTGCGAAAGGTAAGTAAAATATGGTATATTTCGATCGATGTATTATTGATTATTATGTTTTATTATTGATGTTGTTATCGTTGCAGATGTCTAAGCTTCTTTCACTCGTCCGACCAATTGACGAAGCACAACGTGGACTGCCAGCGTCTGAATGAGTGTGCCATCGAATTGCCGTCCGCAGAGGATAAATGGTTGCAGTTCAAGAATTTCAAGAACAAGGAACGAGCGCCATTCATCATCTACGCGGACTTCGAATGCATGCTGGAGGACGTCCAGCCTGCGGAGCGGATTCAGACGTATGCGTACCAGCAACACAGAGCGTACAGCGTGTGATACTACATCCATTGTTCCACCGACGCGTCTCTGTGCCGTTATCGCGCGTATCGTCACGAAACCGAGTGCGTGAAATGGTTCGTGCAAGAACTTCGAGACTTTGCGGACATTGCGTATTCGTGGTTGCGGAACGCGAAACCGATGATCCCGCTGACGAAGCAACAGTGGCGAATTTTTAATGACGCGAGCGTGTGTCACGTGTGCGGGAAACCATTCGTCGATACGGACAAAAAAGTGCGCGACCATTGCCACTCGACGGGTGAGTACCGAGGCGCGGCCCACGTATCGTGTAATTTACAATTTCAACGGTCGTACACGATCCCGGTAGTGTTTCACAATCTATCAGGCTACGACGCGCATTTTATAATTAAAGAGTTGGCGTCCGCGTTCGAGGGGCAGATCGACCTGCTGCCGGTAACGAAGGAGCGATACATATCGTTCACGAAACACGTCAAGGGAATCGACGCCGAGAACAATGATTGGAAGAGGGGATTGAAGTTTCGTTTCATAGATTCGTTGAAGTTCTTGGCCGCTAGTCTGGAGAAACTCGCTTCGGACCTCGGCAAAGAACGACTCGCGATTCTACGACGTGAGTTTCAATCCCTGTCGAACGATCAGTTCGACCTCCTGACCAGGAAAGGCGTCTTCCCGTACGACTATGTATCGTCATACGCCAAACTGAACGATACGCGTTTACCGTCCCGCGAAGCGTTTTATAATCAGCTGAACGATCGCGCCGCGTCGGAGCCTGATTATGCGCACGCCGTGAACGTGTGGAACTCTTTTCGCGTGCAGACTTTGGGCGAGTACAGTGATTTGTATTTGAAAACAGATGTGCTGTTACTCGCCGACGTATTCGAGAGTTTCCGCACAGACTGTATCGCGAGTTACGACTTGGATCCCGCGCATTATTTCACACAACCAAGTTTCACGTGGGACGCGATGCTCAAGTACACCGGTGTACGATTGGAGCTTTTGACGGACGTGGACATGTTACTGTTCGTGGAGCGTGGCATACGCGGCGGTCTGAGCCAGTGCTCGCACAGGTACGCGCAAGCCAACAACAAGCACCTGCCTGCAGGGATGTACGACGAGTCGAAGCCGTCGACGTATCTAATGTACTTCGACGTCAACAACTTGTACGGCTGGGCGATGTCGCAGGCTATGCCGAAAGGAGGATTTCGATGGCTGGACGATGCAACAGTGGCCGCGCTCGACGTATCATCCATACCCGACGGCGAGGACTCCGAGGAATCTGAGGGATACCTGCTGGAGGTAGACATCGAATATCCCAAGGAGATCCACGACGCCCACGCCGACCTTCCATTCTGCCCGGTGCGCGAGCACGCGCCAGGAGGAAAACAGACCAAGCTGCTTGCCACGCTCGACGATAAGGAGCGATACGTCATCCATTATCGCTACCTGAAACAGTGCGTCCGACATGGTTTACGCGTGACACGAATTCATCGAGTGTTACGATTCGATCAGTCGCATTGGTTGCGCGACTATATCCAATTGAACACCGGTTTGAGGACGCGAGCCACGAGTGAATTCCAAAAGACTCTATTTAAATTAATGAATAACGCGGGGTATGGGAAGACAATGGAAAATGTGCGGAATCGCGTAGACGTGCCACTCGTGACGCGGTGGGGCGGTCGTTACGGTGCGGAAGCGCTGATCGCGAAACCGAACTTTCACAGTCGTACGATTTTCTCCGAGGAGTTGGTGGCCATCGAAATGCGCAAACTAAAAGTGAAGTTCGACAAACCGATATACGTGGGTATGAGTGTGCTCGACGTATCGAAGGAATGTTTGTATGAATTTCACTACGCATATATGCACGCGAAGTTCGGTGATCGGTGTAAGGTCCTGTACACCGACACCGACAGTTTAATGTATAGTGTGGAATGCGAGGATTTGTATGAAAGGATGAAGCGTGACATCGACCGATTCGACACCAGTGATTACGCGGTGGACAATCCGTACGGTATGCCCCGCATAAACAAAAAGGTTCCGGGACTCATGAAAGATGAGAACAACGGCGCCTTGATGACCGAGTTCGTCGGACTACGGTCTAAGATGTACGCGACTAGAACATTTAACGCTACAGTGGGGTCTACGAGTGAGACTAAGAAGGTGAAGGGTGTGCGGAGACACGTGGTCGCGAATGATATACAATTCGACGATTACATTCGTTGTCTCCGCGATCTCACGGAGAAAGTGATTCGACAGAACAATATACGCTCCAAAGAGCATAATGTGTATTCGGTGAGTGGGGAAAAGAACGCTCTCAGTCTGTTCGACGACAAGCGGTATATTTTAGTCGATCGGGTCAGCACCCTTCCGTGGGGGCATTATTGAATCCCCGAGCTCGAGACCCACGAGCGCCTCGAACTCGAGCCTGACGAGTCCCTCGAGAACCCCATTGTATAGTATGTTTGCATGTTTGTATGTTTGTATGTTGTATGTTTGTATGTTTGTATGTCAAAAGTATATGTATATATTTTTTCTTACTGTATTATGATTAATTGTACACATATACGAGATGAAGAAGGAGAATACTCGAATAAACGGACAATGTATATATATTTATATGTATTTATTTTTATCTATTTCAGTAACATATAATGCGTTTATAATAGGGAATCATAGAATATCCTTGCTGCTTATCCACGAGTTCCGCGACGAATCGAATCCGAGCCACTTAACGTATACCTGGTTTCCCTTGCGACGAATAATCTTCTCGATCAGATAGACGTCCGGATTCGCGACCGAATGTAGTTCGTACTCGTAGAATCCACCCGAGATCGGCTCTCCCGCGGAATCGCGCAGAATGTACGTCGCCGGGCATGTTCGTTGTACGGTTACAATTTCGAACACTTCGGTCGACCAGTTCGGAGTGTATCCCTTCTCGAAGAGGGTCTTGAACTTACTCACGCGTACCTTGTCACCGACTTTGAATTTCGCGCGTCGTCGAACACCTTTCGATGCGGAGGGTGAGGGGGGTTCATTCGTGGCGAACGACAAACGCGTCGTGGGGGTCACGTCAACGGGTCGGGCGTTGATCGTTCGGTGCTTGCGATGATTGTAGGTGTGTACGAGCGCAGGTAACAGGTCAACCCAACGATAGGACGCGTTCAAGGAGAATTGTTTCCACATGAGGTTTTTCAGCGTGCGATTGAAACGTTCAACGATCGACGCTTTCATCACGCTGTACGTGGAGTAGTGGTTGATCCCGCGGGTCTTCACACATCTTTGAAACTCCGCGTTGTAAAACTCCTTACCCATGTCAGTTTGTAAATTTCGCGGACATCTATCGCTCTGCCTCAACACGATCGCGAACGCCGCGGTCACGTCGCGTCCACTTTTCGTTTTCACGGGTATGGCCCAAGCATACTTGCTGAACGCATCAATGATCGTTAGTATGTAGTGATAACCTCGATTTTGCTTCGCGTACGGACGCATCTCCACCAAATCGGCCTGCCATAAATCATCGTAGCCGCGAATCACGACGCGTCGCCGCGGGAAATTTCGTCTCGCGGGAGCGTGTAATTCATTCACTAATTGTACTCGCTCCTTGCTCATGCTTCGCGGGTGGGCGGGGGATGGTTGCGACGTTCCAAGGACATTAGAATTCGTATGAGTTCCTCTAGTGCTCGCAAAACGCAATCGATGCACGGTATTCGCGATCGTTCGTTATTAGGCGTTTCGGATTCGTAGCCGCTAATGTCACCGTCAGTGATCATCGTCGTCGTCGTAGACCCTCGTTCGCTTTTCGCGGCTCCTTTCGTTTGTACAGATCCGTGGTTGTTATCGCAGTCGGCGTCGTTGCCGATGTCGTGAACTCTTCGAGTCTATCATTCAAGTGATCCAAGCGTCGTTCCATCGCGTTATTTAAATCATCCTCTAGCCGAGACAATTGCGCGTTAACGATATCCGTCATCGTTCGTTGTACTCGCGTCTCGAGTTGAGATCGTTGATACTCGGCGTCCAGTCGCGCGCTCGCGATAGCCGTTTCGATTTTTTGGGTAAAGCGTTCGTCCACCGAGGACAATAATCTCGTCATTATCATTCTCGCTTCGTCGCTGTTGTTGTTGTTATTGTTGTTGTTGCCTAACGCGGTGCCAAACTTGTTCACCGACATAACGATGCGCGCGCGCGCGAACACTACTGACGCGACGATCACCGGATCGTTCAATTTAAGATGCGTCCATCCTCGCGAAGTTCCTCCACGATGGATGCGATTTCGTTATCGTGACCCGTGTGACCTGCCGCGCGCGATGCTACGAGTAATCTCAGTCTATCGACTAATTCGTTCGGATCGTCCCAGTACACGTAATCGATCGCGTTATCGGTGACCGTCATCGATTCGTCGATGGGCAATCCTCGACCTTGTCGCGTGTCCGCACCGTCCGCGCCGCTACCCCTGCCCCTAACGCGTCTGATACCGGATGTTCGCACCCCACCGATTATCGTGGATATGATTTTCTTATATTTGTACCCCTTGTTACCCATCGTGCGCTTAATCAGCGAATGGTTTTGCTTATGCGCATTCGTCGATAACAAGATGCGTCGGTACGAGTGAATATCCGCGTCCGTGTACGTGCGAACGTTGGGTATTCGCATGAATAGCAGTTCGTACAAACCTCGAGTTCCCGCGTATCGCATTCCATTCACGCGAACGTCATCGCCGTCCGTATCAATGGTGAGCGCGGAATCACCGATCATTAGGTCTTTGTCAGACCCCCAGTATACGCCGTAAACGTTGTCGATTCGTTTCTTCGTATCGGTGAATAACAGTCGTAGATATTCTCGTGACAAGGGTCCCTTGGCGTTCCGTACATACACTTCGATATCATCGATGGGGCTGCGCAGCGCATCCAAATCGTGAACCTTTGCTGACGACTCATCATCCTGAATTTTTTCGCCGTCTTCGTCGTCGACATCATCAACAGCATCATCTTCATCATCAACATCGTTGTTGTCGTTGTCGTTGTCGTTGTCGTTGTCGTTGTCGGTGTCATTGTCGATGTCATTGTCGGTGTCGTTGTCGTCATCGTCGCTAGAATCTGGGAGATTATTCGGACGTTCCTTGATTGTCGACGGAGTAATGGGTCGAAGCCTCTTCGATGATTGTTGTTGATCGTATTCGTGTTTTCTCTTCACTGGTCTCGATATGGACGAGTTCTCGATCAATCGTTTCAGCGGTTCGACGATAGGACGTGTGCTCGCCTCCACAGCCGCTTCCGTAGCCATTTTTCAAATTTTCAAGGCCAAGCACTTTTTACGTATAACGTCACTGACTTTGGCGATTTCCACCTTTGCATTCTCACCTCGACGTTTCGTCCCTTTTTGATGTTTCGTTCCTTTTTTATGTTTCGTTTCTTTCTGTCGATGACGTCGGTGATGTTTTCGCGTATGATTCGCGTCGACATTGCTCGAGGTTATCGTAGTCGTCACCGTCGGTTCGTTGGACATTTCGTGTTGCTCGATGAATGACTCGCGGTTTACTGATGTCAGCGAGCTACGACGAACTCGTTAAATCCTCTTCGATATCGACCTTCGTACATGGAACTATCCTTACCGATCACCACGAAATCGTATCGGCGACGCCAGCATCTCGCGCACAAGTCGTTGAACGACTCGAACGTCATGTCTGTGTTCACGTGATCGTTGTACACGCGACGCAAGTTCGTGCCGTCTTGTTTGAATAGCATGAGAAAATTTGCGTTGTCCCTGATCAAATGTTTAGGTATTCTAGCGTATGACTGACATAAATAAAAACAATCCACGTTCGCGTGACGACCCATGGAGAAGTATTCACGTATCGCGTTCTGTTCGTCGCACGCCATCAAACACGAAGATCGAATCGGGTCGAGCGTCTCTCGGTGGGACGATCTCAGCATTGTCCGAGTAGGGAAAGTATTCGATTCCATCGACGAGCGACAATACCTGCTCGAGATATCGATACTTTGGCTGATGCAACGATTTCGAGTACACGTACACGTTCTCGAAACGCAAACCGTTCGGACTCTCTAGCATACTTAGAAGCACGTTCATTTTTCCACATCTTGACGGTCCGCAAATCACGCCTCGCACGCTATTCGGCAACAACGGGCCGTGTCTGTTCGATCGACTCGCATCCCTATCATCCTTGAGCATTCTGTTCGCGGTCACGCGAATAACGTCCGACTGTTTCGACAATCGCATGTTTGCGGTGTTTCTCAGGTACTCGCGCGCGTGCGTGTGACGAAGGATGACTATTTATGTTCGTGGCATGCGTCGCGCAGGTCACAATCACTGTGATCGGCTAAGCGTGCGTACGCGTTTATTATTGTAGTAGCTATCGTGGTTATTCTAACGTAGGTATATGGTCGCATCAACGACCGCGACGTCTCGTGAAGTAGGGAAGCAGAAGAAGAAGTGTATCGGATCGGGTCTCGTGAACGGTATCATAAACCGCTTACCATTCGAACTACACGTTCCGGGTTATCAGTTCTGCGGGCCGGGAACGCGTTTGCTAAAGCGATTGGCTCGTGGCGACGAAGGTGTGAATCCCCTGGACGCAGCGTGCCGAAACCACGATATCGCGTACTCTCGTCGAAAGGATTTGGAGGGACGACACGAGGCGGATCGTGCGTTAGCCGAACGAGCGCGAGAACGAATATTCGCGAACGACGCGACCTTTGGTGAAAAAGCAGCCGCGACTGGAGTGTGGGCAAAGATGAAGGCTAAGACTAAACTCGGCATGGGTATGAGAAGGACGAAACGTAAACAGAGAAAGTCTGGAGGGAAACATCCTGAACGGCGGCGACGACATCGTAATCTACGAGTGGCGAAGCGCGGTGGCTTTCTTCAATTTCTTCCGTTCGTGCTACCTGCTTTATCGGCTATCGGGGCATTGGCCGGTGGAGCGGCTGGTATAACCAAAGCGGTCAACGATTCGAAGGCCTCTCGAAAACAGCTGGAAGAGACGTTGCGTCATAATCGGGCGATGGAAGGGCGAGGGATGCATCTGACGCCATACAAGCGAGGCTCGGGTTTGAATCCTAGACACCGAAGCCAACGAGGACTGCGATCAAAGAAAAAAAAAAACGCCGATCGAGTAGGCGCGTGGCGACGGTCGCGGCGATAATGCAACAACCTATGACGAACCTGCAATTAGAACGTGAATGTGCAAACGTACCGTTTTTTCGAGGGGTATTCATGCGGGACACACTTCCCACGCGCGTACGAAACAACGAATGTGGCATCGTGAATCTGGATGAGAATCGAGGCGTCGGTAAGCACTGGGTCGCGTACGCGAAACGCGGACCACGAGTACAGTACTTTGATAGTTTTGGGAATCTGCGACCTCCCGCGGAATTGATTTACTATTTCGGCCGCGGTACAACGATCACGTACAATCACAATCGTTTTCAACGTTTCGACGAGATGAATTGCGGTCGCTTGTGCATGCAATTTTTACAGCAAAAGTCTATGGAATTATGGCATACGTACTAATAACGGTGTGTACTAAGATTTCGTTTCAATGTAACCATGCGTAATGGCGATTCGCATCTTCTATAATAAAGATCCATAATATCGATAAATTGCCGAGTATTCGTACGCGCGTGTCACTTCCCCTCTCTCCGTCTCGCGAGTGTAATCTATGATATGTCGTTCACGCTCACGTTAACGGGTCGCAGCAGCGTGCTCACGGTAAACTATTTCCCGCCGATAGATTTGGGTGATGGTCAATACGAATTAGGACTCGCGGACTTGGAGACGTTTCACACGATACCGAACATTGACTCGAGCAACGATAAATTCTATTTCGTCGTGAACTATGACATCGAAAACAACTCCATCGAAAACAACACCATCGCTGACACCACTCATGAATGCATTACGATCCCCCACGGCTCCTACGAATTAGATGCTATCGCCGAGTACCTGAAGCAACGATTACTCGATCGATATCCTCGAATACGCGGTAACAACGAGAACAACGATGAAGACAAGTACCCTCTAATGCTACGAGCTAACAATAACACCATGAAAAGCGAGCTGTACTGCTCGTTCTTTGTAGACTTTACGCAACCGAACAATGTGGGCTCGTTGCTAGGATTTTCCTCGAATCGCGTCTTATTACCGACAATCTGGCACGAGTCCGACGTACCCGTGAATATTATAAACGTTAACGTGATCAGAGTAACGTGCAACGTCACTACCGGCGCGTACAGCAACGATAAACCGGTACACACGATCCATGAATTTTCACCACGCATGCCGCCGGGATATAAGATATCGGAAACTCCGGGACATGTCATTTACCTGCCAATCGTCGCACGAGCGTCTAACGTTGGGCATCATCGATCAACACGATCGTCCTATAGATTTCCGCGGAGAAGAAATAACTATTCGTTTGCACGTTCAACGACGTCCACGCGACAGTCTAGCGTGGGCGCACGTGTATTTGCGCGTGTGTAGTATGTTAGTGTTAGATCACACGTACGAATCATCATTCGTCGCTACCGCTGCTACTCCTGCCGTCTCTGTCTCGAGTCATCGGCGCAATCCTTTATCGGAAGGTGAAAGTAGAAGAATAAAGACGGGAGGAGCGATAAGAAGAGGACCTATACGGAGAAGAAAGTCATTGACTCGTCGAAACGTACGTTTCCTACGATCGTTAGGTTTCATCGCCCCCTATTAAACACGCAACCACGATGTCAGTTATTCTGGACGTGGCGAATACGCCAACCTTTGACAATCGTATCACGAAGATCGAGTTACACACGTACAATCCGTACGCCAACACGACGTTCGATAATAACGACGAGATAAGAATCCCCATACAGCAGCAAGATCTGTATACGCTTCCGTGCGAAAGTTTTCTCTACATCGAAGGTCGTGGCACGTTGACGGCGCAGGACACGAATGGCCCGGCAACGTCCGCGACCGCTGTTCTCAACAATAATTGCGTTGCGTTCATGTTCGATGAGATTCGATACGAATGGAACGGTGTCGAGATCGATCGTTGCCGAAATCGAGGAATCACTACCACATTGAAAAATTACGTTTCGTTGTCGGCCGAGAGAAGCAAAGTGCTTGCGAATGCCGGTTGGGATTATACCATCGATTACGATAAAGATATTTTTCATTCGGGCGCTTTCAATTTCTGCGTACCCCTGAACATGTTATTAGGATTCTGCGAGGATTACAAACACATCGTGATGAACGCGCGGCACGAGCTGATCCTTATACGATCGCGAGTAGATTCGAACGCGATGCACTGCAACTCCGCCACTGCGATACCGAGACTAGAGATACGCAAGGTGCAGTGGCGTATGCCCCACGTCGTTTTGGAGGAAGTGAATAAATTATCGATGCTGCGTATCCTGGAAAGCGGCCGGCCGATCGCGATGAGTTTCCGATCGTGGAGCCTGCAAGAGTACCCGTTACTACAAGCGACAACGAAACACACGTGGACCGTGAAAGCTACGTCGCAAATTGAGAAACCCCGATTCGTGATATTCGCCACGCAAACCAATCGAAAGAATCGTCCCTATAAATGCGCTGGTGGATTCGACCCGAATCATCTCACGAACGTTCGACTGTATCTGAATTCCGAGACGTATCCATACGACGACTTGAACTTAGATTTCGATAAGTATAAATACGCGCTCCTGTACGATATGTACGCGAAATTCGGCCGATCGTACTACGGTCACGGAGAACCGTTGCTGAACGCGATCGAATTCTTGCAATACGCACCTATCGCAGTCATAGATTGTTCTAGGCAAAACGAGTCGTTGAAGAGCGCTACGGTGGACGTGCGAATAGATTTCGAATTCAAAGAAAATGTTCCCGCTAATACTTCTGCCGTCTGTTTGATCATACACGATCGTATAGTCGAATATAGCCCTTTAACCAACGTGGTACGCAAACTAATATAGCGTGCGTACGTGAACGATTACTACTACTAATACTACTACTCCTACTACTCCTACTGCGGATGCTGCTACTGTAAACATGTCACTGTCGAAGACTTCAGTTACTGTTCCGACACCGCCGCCGACGGTACTACCCAAACGAATAATAATGTTCGCTATTGTCGATCTGCAAGGTTTCAATATCGAGCGCGAGTTCGTAGCCAAAGAGATCGCGATTCGTGCACACAACAACAACGATAAAACGCCGACGATCAGCCATTGGATCTTCGAACCACCGTACTTTTGGGAACATCTGAATTCGTGGGACAATCGTCAAGCATCCTGGCTCGCGAAGCATCATCATGGGCTCCGCTGGTCTGATGGCTGCGTTCCATACTCCAAACTTCCGGGACTCCTCACCAGCGTACTCGCGAACATTGACTTCGTCATCGTGAAAGGTGCGGAAAAGAAAACGTGGATGCTGCAACTACTACCTGACATAATCGTCGAGGATGTATGCAATTTGTACGAACTGAAGGAGCGCAAGATAAGCAACAACAGCAACAACAACAATGCTCGAACTGTCGAAGACGATGGTGGTTACGACGTTGACGACGATTATTGCGGGATCACGCCTGACACCGTGGGCCCTGACGTTCCTAACTTGAAGTCCATGCCTTCGACGAATGCAATTCGATGTGCATTTCACAAGAACTGCGGTGTTTGCGCGTTGGAAAATGTCCATAAAGTATGGAATTATATACGTAGCGTCACCTAATGTAAGTCATACACACGCATTGCATCTACTTTGCGCGTTATATGTAGAGAAACGAATATGTAAAAATTTTTTTGGTTTTCTATAGCAATGAGAACTGCAGCGAAGACGAGCACAACGACAGCGGCGACTGCTCCCTTTACCCACGAGCAAGAATATCCCTCCCGTACGAATGTTGTTTCACGCAAATACTGATTTTATAATTTAAGTACGCATGGATTGATTTACATTGTACATGAATAAACACACGCTGTTTTGAAAAATATATACATTTATTTAAAAAATTGTACATTTATTATTAAACATATATATGCACGTACTATAGTGGTACGTGGTTTACATCACGCAACATGGATTGTAATCCTAACACTAACAATTCACATTCGATCAATGAATGCTTTTCGAAATGCTCGCTTTCGGAAATTAATTTCACATAATTCGTTGGTACGGAAGCGGTACGTAGAACTTCCACGAAGGTGGCATATTTACTGCTTACAGAGTACATATTTTCAGTTAACCAAGTGAACATATGATCGATGCAATGTTCATACGCGAACAGTTTACGCATCGTAACTTCCGTCATGTATAAGGTAACGTGATTATCGGTGATTTTAATAAGTTGATCATCATGCATACGCGTGAATTCGATTCGCAAATGATCAATTACGATGTGGGTTTGGGGCGATGTTGCGTTGCTGCGTAATCGTTGGAGTATGTCCGTCTCGTTTTGCAGTAGGAGCTTCCACGTTGACATTGAAAAACACACCTCGCAGCCTTTATTGTCGGCTATGGCAATCTCGACGTGGCACGAATCCATGCCAATGCGAATTCCAATAATTAGACGTTTATAAGCTGTTGAGGTCAGTGGGTAATCACGCCCTAGGATCCGTACGATTGTTGGTTTTGGTGTTTTCAACGTTTTTTTTTGGTGTTGTGGATCTAGAACTGTATGAAACATGTACACGAAATTAATGCTTCGTTCATTTGCGTTTACAGTGAAAGACGTAAGCGAATGAAGTAAGTGAAAAGTGTATAGTAACGTATACGTACCTCATATTGGACTGTTGATAATGTTGTTGTTGTTGACGTTTATTTGGAAACCCACCATCGTTGACGGATGCGCAGGATGAATCGTTTAAGCTGCGTTTGTACATTTTTATATGCACTACGTATGATTCTCATCGACGGAAAAAATGACGCGAGCGATACTTGTTCGCACTCGAGCGTACGTGGTGTAATGAAGTCCGCAGGACTGACCCACGTCATTTTATACTGATTCACGTACACGTACAAGTCAATGTGTGGAAGTATATATTGCATCACGTGGTGCAGTGTCGCGCATACTCCAAGGGCTACCGCGACGATATTTACTAAAATCACCAATAATGCATTCTTTACGAACGATATCGACGATGCTATATTCAACGATGATGTTGTCGAGTGGGATAACTAAGTTAAATAAATTACTAAAATCATGAAAATCTATGTACGAATTCTTTTCGCCCTTACACGCTTCCACGACGCTTGACTTACAGCTCCTCGAGAATGATGCTTGAGACGTCGTTCTCAATCATGTAAATACTCGGAACTCTACCCCGAATAATTATCGCTCTATGTTTACGATTGTTGCTTACACGAACGCAACGCATAGTTAATTTCTTCATTACACGTGCGCTGTATCGGTCCCACGGTTCAAAATATCAAAACGCGTTCAATCCTGACCAAATATAAACACACTGCATGGCGCGGTGCAATGTCATGTTTACTCCATGGGCTATCGCGACGATTAACTTACAGCCTTCTCGATCGTGAAAATACTCGGAACTTTTCCCCGAATAATTATCGCTCTATGTTTATATCATTGCACGTGTGCTGTATCGGTCCCACGCACAGTGGTTCCAAAGTGATTTTTTGCGGCCAAAATTCCGTATCTCCGTCAATTCTCAACCGATTTTTGATTTCTTTGGCTCATTTTGTAGGGGATTAAATTTGCTATAATATCAAATACCCGAATTGCAATCAAAACGTGTTTTTTTCTATCCTTTTATCTGACAAAGTTGGATGAAAACTATATTAGAACAATCTTTGGGGCTAATTTGATAAGATTTTGCTTATCTAAGTAGTTTTTTTTACGTAAAATCTTCAATTGGCACTGGCCAATAGCGGAAACATAAAACAGACGATCTGTTGACACGTCAGAATGTTTGAAATACAATTTTACAAGGGCTGAAAATTTAGAATGTCTACTGAGTTTACTACAACCAGAACCGTCTAAAATATCAATTTAATGTATGATTCTGGAACCTAATAGCGTGCAGAAATATCGAAGAACGTCAAAACCGCGATTTATTTTTTTACTTTTTTACTATTGTTTATTAGTAAATAAAACTTTATCGACTCTTCCCGATCCTCAGTTTGGGCATTTGAAATGTGGGTAAGAATGTAATAAACAAATTAAAAAAAGAATTAGCTGCCACCATGTACCACTGCGGTGTCAATCCGAATTTGTTTAATTGGCGATAGCGCTCGAAGTGCCTTTCTGCGGCCATAATTCCGTATCTCCGTCAATTCTCAACCGATTTTTGATTTCTTTGGCTCATTTTGTAGGGGATTAAATTTGCTAAAATGTCACACAGTAGTTTTCCAAAAATTTCTTTAGGGATTAAAAAAACAAATTCTGAACTCTTGGTTCCGAAATAACGAGTTTATTAACCAGTTTTTTCATATAACATTAAAACAAGATAAAATAAAAGAAATATAAATTAAACAATTCAAATTTAAACAAGTTAGTCTTCTTCCATATATTCTACATCTTCATAATTAGACAAAAGATATTTTGCGTCTTTTTCAAGTTCAACAGACGCAGTTGGCCATTGGGACCTCAAAATCGAAATTAAAGGATCCGATGTTATTAATAAATTATGCATTATATCCTCATTTGTCGAAAACCTCGAACTTTTCCTGGTATTAAATTGTCGGAATCTTTTAAAATCTTTGTTCCTAGATTCCTGGGCTTCTTCCGACATCTGACCAATCACGACCCCACTTAGAAATTAAAACTAAGTCTTTTTTAGTGGGAAGATTCCCAGATTTGTGCAATGATGAAAACAACCTCGAAACAGTACAGTCATGTAAGCATTGTAAATTTATACTTACTCCTCTATCTGAAATTGTTACTGAGCGATAACATTCTTTCTTCGCTTCAAGAAATTTTTTATAATTTTACAAGTTCTATCGTGTGGAAGCAGCGTAGACCCATCAAAGTTTCAATCTTTTTCTCTCGAAACGGCCAAAATTTTTATTAGGGAGTATGGATGGTATTTTATGCCATCATCAGTACACAAAATTTTAATTCACGGAAAAGACGTTTTAAACTCGACTATTCTGCCGATTGGTCAGATGTCGGAAGAAGCCCAGGAATCTAGGAACAAAGATTTTAAAAGATTCCGACAATTTAATACCAGGAAAAGTTCGAGGTTTTCGACAAATGAGGATATAATGCATAATTTATTAATAACATCGGATCCTTTAATTTCGATTTTGAGGTCCCAATGGCCAACTGCGTCTGTTGAACTTGAAAAAGACGCAAAATATCTTTTGTCTAATTATGAAGATGTAGAATATATGGAAGAAGACTAACTTGTTTAAATTTGAATTGTTTAATTTATATTTCTTTTATTTTATCTTGTTTTAATGTTATATGAAAAAACTGGTTAATAAACTCGTTATTTCGGAACCAAGAGTTCAGAATTTGTTTTTTTAATCCCTAAAGAAATTTTTGGAAAACTACTGTGTGACATTTTAGCAAATTTAATCCCCTACAAAATGAGCCAAAGAAATCAAAAATCGGTTGAGAATTGACGGAGATACGGAATTATGGCCGCAGAAAGGCACTTCGAGCGCTATCGCCAATTAAACAAATTCGGATTGACACCGCAGTGGTACATGGTGGCAGCTAATTCTTTTTTTAATTTGTTTATTACATTCTTACCCACATTTCAAATGCCCAAACTGAGGATCGGGAAGAGTCGATAAAGTTTTATTTACTAATAAGCAATAGTAAAAAAGTAAAAAAATAAATCGCGGTTTTGACGTTCTTCGATATTTCTGCACGCTATTAGGTTCCAGAATCATACATTAAATTGATATTTTAGACGGTTCTGGTTGTAGTAAACTCAGTAGACATTCTAAATTTTCAGCCCTTGTAAAATTGTATTTCAAACATTCTGACGTGTCAACAGATCGTCTGTTTTATGTTTCCGCTATTGGCCAGTGCCAATTGAAGATTTTACGTAAAAAAAACTACTTAGATAAGCAAAATCTTATCAAATTAGCCCCAAAGATTGTTCTAATATAGTTTTCATCCAACTTTGTCAGATAAAAGGATAGAAAAAAACACGTTTTGATTGCAATTCGGGTATTTGATATTATAGCAAATTTAATCCCCTACAAAATGAGCCAAAGAAATCAAAAATCGGTTGAGAATTGACGGAGATACGGAATTTTGGCCGCAAAAAATCACTTTGGAACCACTGTGCCACGATTCAAATATAAACACACGGCATGAAGCGCGTGCACGTAGGTGTCATAACGCATTCAATCCTGTCGCGCGCCATGATTCCTTATCTTTTCTCAGAAAAATCTTTTCTCCTGGTCCACCCTCTTTCTCAGAAATCATAATCGAAGACGCGATTTGAATTTCCACGAATCGGTTGCGGTCGCGCCTGCGCACCGATCCCCGCACGCGTACGGTGATTGCGCGGCGGCGACGCGTGCCCAAAGTACCTTAAACATCCAACAGGTGGCGCCAATACGAAATGTATGAAAAATCTGGAAAATGTACCAAGGCGGGCCCAAATACCGACGCGGACCCAAAGTACCTTAAACATCCAATAGGTGGCGCCAATACGAAATGCACGCAACGCCATTTTGAAATTTTGAGGTTAAATCCCCCTTCCCCTGTGACGTCACCCCCTCACCCACGAACTCGGTCGACGCCATTTTGGAATCCCCCTCCCCTGTGACGTCATCCCCTCACCTACGAACTCGGTACCCCCTCCCCTCCCCACCCCTCACCCACGAACTCGGTACCCCCTCCCCGCCTCACCCCCTCGCCCATCTCGTGCAAGAGCGCGGTACCCCCCGCCCCGCCTCACCCCCTCGCCCCCATTTGGTCCAGAATCGGCATAGCCTACCTACTATATACCCACCTACTTTATATCATTCGAGGATTTTTCTTTTATTTCATTCAAACTTTATACTGAATGAACACACCAGTCCCTAGAAATACTATTTTGATGGTACGTGATTTTCGGCAGCAGGGGTACTGAAAGATGCGCTAAATATCAGAAAAAGAGAACAATTACATAGATAGCTGGCTAATTTTGCAGGGGGACTTGAATTAGCGTCAGAACTGCAGTTACAGGATTTGTAGTGCAATACTTCAGGACACTTGGGGCACATTTTCC